>VXAX01002774.1:244070-258045 GCA_013399835.1 Leptocoma aspasia
TGGCAAGTTGAACATGAGTCAGCAGTGCCCTGGCAGCCAGGAGGGCCAACCCTGTCCTGGGGTACATCAGGCACAGCATCACCAACCAGGCAAGGGAAGGGATTGTCCTGCTCTGCTCTGCACTGGGGCAGCCTCACCGTGAATGCTGGGGGCAGTTCTGGGTGCCACAATACAAGAAAGACATTGTGCTATTGGAGAGCATCGAGAGGAGGGCCATGAGGACAGTGAAGAGGCTAGAGAGGAAGTGTTATAAGAAATGGCTGAGGTCACTTGGCTTGTTCATTCTGGAGGAGACTAAGGGGAGACCTCATAAAAGCCTTCAACATCTTCATGATGGGAAGCGCGGGGGCAGGGACCAATGTCTTCACTGTCGTGACCAGTGACAGGAATCAAGAAAACATCATGAAGCTAAGAAAAGTTTACATTCATTTCTAGACAAATAAAAAATTATTGGTATAATTTCAGCTGCATTGTTTTAGTCCAGCCCTGGATTCCATTCAAATTCCATTCAAAATTCCCTCCTCTTCCAGCCTCAGATTATCCTTTTTTTTTCTATGTAGATTGAGGAGGAAATATGGCCTTAGTCTTTGTCACTTATTGAAACTGACAACTTTTTATTACTATTTATATTCCTAAATTATAAAAGGAGAAGGCCTACATGTAAAAATAACCAGTGTTACTTAAAACTTTACATTTTAATATGGAAACAACTACAAGAGCTACCAATTTACATGAACTACCTTTTTTTAATCACTATGACATTTTTAAAGAAGCTGAAAAAAAATTAACTGAACTATAATATTCAGATATATCTTGGTGATAAGCATGGAAGAAATAAGATTTAAATAGTTTTTGAGGACTTAAAGTGAGGCAAAAAACCAGGGAAAGGTATATGAACCCAAGATAATGATCTTGTTTGATATTATAGGTTTCAGTATTACTCATCTGCATTGCCTATTTAATTTGCATGAGCAGACAAGGGAATCAAATATCCTGGAGAAAAGGATTCAGAGGGCTGATCCTCCTGTAAAGTTTTCAGGGGGAATTGTATATATTCATCTCCTGGGATTACTGAACCTTTTACATGCCATATTTCAGTCCCCTACCTAATTAACATAAAGAACAGAGCTGAGGGACAGTACAAAGAGATGATGTGATGTGTGTAGTGATTTAAACAAAATTGCCAAATTTAATTGTAAGCTCACTGAACATTTTTAATATCCTGAGCACATAGTGCATGATTAAAAAACCCCACATATCAGTCATTTTGATCAGGTAACAAATATTGGAAACAGGTTTAGACTTTACTTGGAATAAAGTATTTGTGTGCCCCTCAAAATTCATAAGGAGTAAACAAGTTACTGGTGTAATCGAAGATGTTCATTTGTCTGAAGTAATTCATCCTCTTTTAAAACAAAGCAAAGTGATTGTCTTAAAATACATGGATCCTGTTTGAGTTGGAAAAAAGAATGTTGCCTAGGAGGCAATGAACATCGCAAACACCCTACCATCATGCTCTTTTATTATTTAATTCTCTCTTTTCATGTGCATTTGCTAAATATACTCAAATATTTGGAATTATGGATACTAATCCTAATATAATTTGAATAATATAGAGACCATATTTCATCTATGAAATTTCTTATAATCTAGAAATAACTCCAAATACAGTTACCCCAAGGTAGCTAAGAGCAAAAGCTCACTTTCAAACTCTATGTAAGAAAATATTTCATGGCAGCCATCAATACCAATGGCAAAAAAAAAGTTAGCCAGACGGAAAATAATGTTTTGAATTAACATAATGGATGGAGATATATTAAAAAATATAAATGAAAATAAAGACTGACTTGCTAGAGATACAAACCACAATGATTTACTTCAGCTAGACACAACTTATTTGATCACCACTGCCACTTAAAGCTGTGTCACTGCTGCTATGCCTTTTGAAATTATAACATTGAGGATAGCCTCACTGACAGGTCTGCCATGAGCTGCCAGACAGAAAACTAAGTCAAGGATAACACAATGGTAACTATTGTTTTATTTCCTTAATTTGTCATGATTTTTCTGCTGGATGCACCACAGATATAATATAGTCTCTCTGAACAGCTGGAATATGTGTTTGTGTTTAGCTGTATGTATAAATTATATGATTGAGCAGCATGTCAGCTAACTGTTTAGTGTTTCCAAGCAAACACCAGGCATATATCCAAAATATGCTTGATTTTACAATATTGTCCTTTATATTGAAATTAAACATGTAAAAATCCTACTTAGTCTGTAAATTTGCTCCAATCCAAACAATATAATATTGTTGCAGCAGGGTAGAATAAGGAATAAACAACAATAAAAAGCGTTTGTTGCTACTTTACCTCAGTTATAATCAAGTTATATAATGAGAAAGGTTGACAAAGTTTTTAGACTCTAAAAGGACTATAAGAGGAAATTGTATAATCAAGTTAGCCTTGTGAAATTTAGTCTGCTGAACATACTTCAGCACATGCAAAAACATACAGTGCTTGTCAAATATCAGTATTGATTTACTAATATTTTTATTTTAGATTTTTTTACTTACTTATTTGATATTCATGGATACTTAACCTCTGTTCTCTGTTCCATGACTACTACTTATGGAAGGTGGAATCACCTGGACCATAGCACAGCCTCTGAGTGGTGCAGCTAAGTGGGAAAGTGTCAGATTCAAAGGATAAATATTCTTTGAGGAAAATCAGCAATTTATCGCTCCTGCTCCTACTTCTATTTGCCATCTCCTGTCACGTGGCATGATTTAACCAAACTGGAAGGAGAATCTGGTCTTTCAAGAAGAGAATCAAAATCTTCAGCAAAAGAACAAAGTTTTCATATTGAGAACAAAGCCTACTATCAGGAGAATCAAAGTGTCCATAGACAGAACAAAGTCCTTTGGGAACAGAATAAAATCCTTCCAAGAGCAGCATAGGGACTTTTCAGAGGAAACAAAGAACCTTGAGAAACAGCAAAAGGCTCGCCAACAAAATAAAGCCCTCAGAGAAGAGATTAAGTCTCTCAAAGGATAAGAATGAGCCTTTGCATTGAAGGCAAAAGCTCTTCAGCATGAGATTTTAGCTTTATGAGAAAAACACAAAGCCTTCAAGGGACAGCTTAAAGCTCTTCAAGAGGACAACAAAGCCATTCAGGTAGAGGAAAAAGCTGTTTGTGAAGAAAAAATTTCCTCAGTGAGGAGAAATTTGCTCTTCAAGAAGGGAATATGCCCCTTCAGATAAGAAAGGGGGCATATTCCCTACTTATGCCCTAAGAGGTTAGGAGAAAGCTCTCCAAGAAGAGCACAAAGACCTCCATGAATGGAATAAGATACTTCAAGAGCAGAAACAAAGTAATATAAGTAAAGAACCAGGTGCTTAGGGAGATTTTGCAGCAGGACTGAAGAGTTTAGAAAAACAGTAATTTTTGTTGTTGGCCAAGTATCAACAGGTAATGGATAAAAACAGGCATCAAGGAGCCTGTCAGGCTTAGTGCAGAGGTCTAGCAGAAGTGCTGAAGCATGGATGTTGGTATTTCAGATCCCTGAAGCCTGGTAAATTAATGCTACAATACATAATGCATATCTGTAAATGTCTGCTTTATTGAGGTATTAAATATCACAGAAAACAAGTTTCTTGTTTTAGTATTTCAAAGGTTAGATTAACACTTTTTACCATAGAATACTGGGGGAAATGGATTCTGATGTAATGAACATTAAAGTCATATACAAGTGAGACTGTCACGGACTTTGATTTTTTACATCTAGATTAACTATTAAAATAGCATTTCTGAAAATAATTGGTATGAAATGCTTTCAGAATATGCTAACAAATTCTTTATCTCTGAGGTTTTCTTTCAAAGATCCAGTTTTAACTTGAATTTTGAGGAAAATAATTCAGTATATCTGTGCTAGTAAAAAAAAATTTTATGAGGAAAGCTTGAACACTGTTTTCCTGGACAGTCCACCACGCTACTTTTCTCTGCTTCTGCTCTGTGCAATTTCAAAGCCAACAGGTATGCACAATTACTGCCAAAAGCAACACTTAGATGAGCCAGTGTTTGTCTTTAATTGTATACGTTCCTCAAATGTCAGCCTTGTAAGCTTTGTAGCCTTTGGCAGTCATACCAGCATTTATATCACAGTTCAGTATCCATAAAAAGAGTTGCGCTATCATATGATTAAAAACACTGCTCTTGTGGTATGCAAAAATATTATTTCAAAATCTTAAAACCAAAAAAACACACCAGAATAAAATCAACACATTGAGACTACCTGGTGTGCATCTAGGAAATCAGGGACAAGAACTCATTGTATGGATGTGACCAGGCTGCTTTTGTTAAGTCTAACCACAACCAGACTGACACTCCAGTGAGTGCTTGACACATGACCTTGAGTCCTGGTCTCTGGAAAATATTTCTCGTTCACCCAGAAACTGAGTTAGCAAAAAAGTGTATTAAAATACAGAATACTTGTTAGTGTAGAAACACTAGGGGTAGCAAAGAAAGTTTTCTAGTCATGATTCCAAAATCTCAAGGAGAAGGAGTATTTCAGGCAGTAGAGCAAGGATATGTGTAGCTACCACCTGTGACAGACAAATTTACATTTTCTTTCTTTTACTAAATGTTAGACTCTTAATAATTATATCTCTGGCCTTAAAGACCAGATAGGCCTTGTAAAGTTGAGCACAGTGGTGTACTAGTGGACATCATGCCTGAGAAAAATGATACAATTTGGAAATATTGTGCTGGAGAAGCATCAGGAGGTTTTTTTCTTGTACAGATGATTTCCCAGTGAGAACACTGACAAGACTACTCATCCTCAGTTTAGAGACATTTTATTAAGCCCCTTCCTTTGGATACAGATATTTTGTATCTTAGAGGCATTGTCAGCAGATGTCTATCTTGCTTGTAGAGATCTTGTTGTATGGTTTGAGTGACCATAGAAGAGAGAGCTAAGGAGAGATGAACTGTGGACTACAGATCAGTACCTGAACATTTTTATGAATGTAGGCTAAATTACATGACTACTTATGTAAATACTGTATAATAATTGTCGAATATCATGTGAGCTAAAAAAAAAAATAAACCAACAAACCTCTATAACCATAGAGTTATTTACGTTGGATATGACCTTAAGAGATCACTCACTGAAAGCAACGACAGATTTCAGGTTACTTTGCATAAGAGAAACATTAAGCAAGAATTAGAAACATTAGAATGAGTGAAGGAAAGCACATCTGTCTCCAGTATTTGTCTGGTTCCTCTGCTTGGTTCACTGGTCCAGTTGTGGACAGGTCCAATGGGTCCTAGTTGCAGAGAGAGGTAGCACAGCCATGTGGGTATGGCTAGGTTGCTATTCTATTCCTCTCACAGCATCTCTGGGGCGTGTGGTTTCAGGGGAAAAACTGGTGAATATATTCTGTAAGTGTCCCTCAATTTCTCTGGAGGTGTTTTTTTCCATTTTTTCATGCCTCTAGTAACAGGTGCTCTTTCCTGAGCAGGTATAAATCAGGGTGCTGGGGGCTCCCTTGCCTCGCTGCATGTTTAGTTCAAGATGAATTGCTTATGGCAGTGTCAGAGCTTGCCAAAGCCAACTGTAACTTGTTCAGAGTAGTTCAGAGCCTTCTTCACAGAATGCATGCTGCAGCCACCAGAAACCCAGCCAGCCTGCCAGCTAGACTCAGTACAGTATTCCTGTACCTGCTTTATTACATCACCAGTATGAGAATGGTTCTGTTCCCTAGCCAGGACCTTGTGTCAGATAACTTTTTCAACTAGGTATAAAATGGATGTGTGGGTGCATTTCACTCATGGGTTTTTTCCATATTGGATAAGCAATTATAGTTTCTGTGCCTCACAACTCGCAGATACCATTTTCCAGCTAATTTTTTCTTCTGTTTTGCCCATTCAGATTTGAATTGCAGCAGGTTTCTTGGATAATGCTTCAAATCATGATTTGCAAAGTCCAACAACTCAGTTTTGTCTGCATGGCAGTAGGAAATCTTAAGGATTGATTCACACAGTAGATAGAGGATTTTGTGACTGTAATGGGGAGAATTTTTAAAACTTTAATGCAGAGACAAAATTGTTTTCTGGACAAGGAGTCAGGGCAGTAAGTTGGGGTAGTTAAGACATGCATTCTGAGTCAAATGTCAGACTCATGCAAGCTAGACAGTCCCGGTTTGTGCATAACTTAAGCAATAGCTTATGCTTTGTCTCTCAGATGGGACATGTATGTAAGAAGTAAACACTTACACAGGCATAAACAGAATTTGCTGTTGTGCAGCAGAAAGTCTCAGCCTTGGTTCTTTACTGGCTGTGTGGTGACCAGCTGAGGGAGAACTACCACTTTCCCCATGGAAACTTGATACACGTAGCTGTGTGTCCTGTGAGACACTGACACATCTTGCACCTAAACTCATGGCTGCCCATATCTGTGAGGAGAAAGAAGTCCTTCCTGTCTTCTGACAGTCTCATATCCAAGTATGTTTCAAGTTTTGTTGAAGTGTATGAAGGTGCTCTTCTAGAGCTGCTTTCTCTAATCTTTTTCTTTCCTTGGTCCCCTTGGAATTTTATGATGTGTTTACTCAGAATTAGGTACTATGATAATAACTTGGCAAGATTATGTGCTAGTGATGATAGTAGGCCTTTTGGAAAATACTGCATTAAATTCTAATTGCATTTGGGGGTATTTTAATTCTGGTATTGGATATGTATATAATGAAGAAATACGGTGCTTTAATTTGTCTTTATAGCATTAATATGATTACATTTACTTGCATACAAATAAATTAATTATTCCATAAATGCATTATGTTTAAAACATTACAAAATTATTGTGTGTAATTAAAAACTTCAAGTGTGATTAACAGTGTTTCAAAGTACTCTAAATTAGCTGTTTATTTCCTGTGAAAAACCGAACACCACTGTGGCATAAGGAGTGATGATAAAGCTTCAGCTAAATCTGTATAATGATAGATTGACTTTTGTGTGGTGATGAAGGTCTTGGGCTGTAACAAACAGAATTAAGTCCTGGAGGTGTGGTGGGTTTACCCTGATTGGATGCCAGGTATCCATTAAATCTGCCTATAACTCCCCTCCACAGCTGGACAGGGGAGAGGAAATATAAAAAAAGGTTCATGAGTTGAGATAGGGACAGGGAGAAATCACTCACTGATTACTGTCACAGGAAAAACAGACTCGGCTTGGGAATATTAAATTAATTTATTACCGATCAGCTTCATAGAAGGGTAATGAGAAGTAAAACAAATATTAAAAACACCTTTTCTCCTTCATGGGCTCTACCTCCTCCCTGCCAGCAGTACAGGGAGATGGGGAATGGGAGTTATGGTCAGTTTATCACATGTTGTTTCTGTCACTGCTCAGGGAGAGGAGTTCTTCCCCTGTTCCAGCATGGCATTCCTCCCACAGGAGACAGCTCTCAATGAACTTCTCCAATGGGAGTCTTGATAGCTCCCATAGATAGACAGCAAGATAGACATCTGCTGGAGCCTACCACAGGCTGCAGTTCTTCATTAACTGTTCCACTGTGGGTACCTTTCCCATGGCATGCTGTCCTTCAGGAACAGCCACTCAACAGTGGGGTCCTTACAGGGTCACAAGTCCTGCCAGGAAAATCTGTTTCAGCATGGGCTCCTCCCTCCATGGGTGCACCGGTCCCTGCCAGAAGGCTGCTCCAGCATGGGTTTCCCAGAGATTCACAGCTCTTTTTCAGGCATCCATCTTCTCTGGCTTGGGTCTCCTCCACTGACCTCCGTAGGCTTCATGGGGACAGCTTTACTCACTATGACCATCACAACAGGCTTCATGGGACTCTCAGCTTCAGCACCTGGAGTACCTCCTCCCTCTCCTTCTTCACTGACCTTGCTGTTTCCAGAGCTGCTTCTCTCATACATTCTCACTTCTCTCAGCATGCTTAAATCTGCACAATAACTTCTTCTCCCTTCTCAAGTATCTGTTCACAGAAGTGCTATGACCATCTCTTACTGGCTCAGCCTTGACCATCTGCGGATCTGTCCTGTAACTGATTGGCATTGGCTCTGTTGAACATCGGGGAAGCTTCTGGCAACTTCTCAAAAAAGCCAGTCTGTAGCCCAACCTCTCTACCAAACCTAGCCACACAAACCCAACACAAAGAAAACTCACAATCCCAAAACTCAGTTACCAGCAGTGGGCATCAGGGATCAATACTGAGGCTCATGCTGCTTAACACCTTCATTAATGACCCAGAGAATAGGATGGCATGCAGCCTCAGCAAACTTGCAGATGACATAAAACCAGGAGGAGTAATTGATATTCCCAATGGTTGTGCTGCCATTCAGATGAATGGACTGGAGACTTGGACAGATAGGAACCTAATGAAGTTCAGCAAAATCAAACACATATTTCCCCAGGGAAATTTCTGTGGAGGAATAAGCCCATGTACCAGTAAATGCTTCCTGCTGACCATCTGGAAAGCCACTTTGTAAAAAAAAAAAAAATGACCTGAGGCACTGCAGACACCAAGTTGAAAAGGAGACATCAGTGTGACCTTGCAGTACAGAAAGTTAATGGTATCCTGGGCTGCATTAGGAAAAGTGTTGCCAGCAGGGAGGTGATCCTTCCCCTCACTGTGGATGAGGCCACAATTAAATAGTGCATCCAGCTTAGTACAAGAGAGAGATGGATTTATTGGAGAGAGTCAAGCAAACAGCCACTGTCTCTCAGTTTAAGTCACTGAGTAGAAGCTGGCAGACCTGGAACTGTTCAGCTTGGAGAAGAGAAGATTCAGGGGAATCTTATGCATATGTATGGATAACTGATTTGAGCAGGGAAGGAGAGCAGTAAAGAATTTGGAGCCAGACTCTTGTCTGGGTTATCTAGTAAAAAAACAAGAGGTAATGGGCAGAAAATAAGATATAGGAAATCCAGGGAAAATTTTTATATTATTAAAATCCCCCCACTTTTTATTGTAAGAGTTATCAGACTTTGGAATAGAATGTCCGGTGAGATTGCAGAGCCTCCATCTCTGGAGATATTCAAAACTTTAATATCTTGGACTTTTTCCTGGGCAACCTCCTCTAACTTGTTCTTTTAGCAGGGGATTGGACAACACAATTTGCAATGGCCCCTTTCAACCTCAACTATTCTGCGATTCTTTGGCTTACCATTCCAGACATCGCGACCATTGATGTGTGCTAAGTACCTTCTACTTCTAGCCTAACTTGAAGGTTTCTTCCCTGCCACAGGCTTTCTTCAAATTTTCAGCAAGACAAGCAGAAGAGTCTCAGAAACAAGCATTACACTGAAGTACAGACAATGTATTTAAAGAAGGATACTATTATCAGCAGCATCATAGTCCAGTTCAGACCAAGGTTAGGAAAAACAACATTTTCTGAGGATCATTTCCACTGGGCATTCAACAGCTATCTAATTGAATGGGATTTAAATTGCAGCTTTTACAACAACAACAAAAAAAAGGTAAAAAGAGAGGAATGCTACTAGAAGTCTTTAAATGCAATTATAATATGCAGGATGTTCAGTTTTAAGATCTTTTGAAAACAGAAGCCATTTAGCATGATCATTTTTCATATTATTGCTTTATACTTTATCCCATTTCTTTCTATCCCTCTCATCGTTTTCTACCATGGTTAAAAATGTAAGACAAGGGATAGCTAACATAAAATTGAATCTGCCTTGTAATAGATGCTTTCAAAAATTGTAAAATTCCCAGATCTATAGGTAAACAATATTTTTTATGTATTTCCATTGCCACAATGAGAGAAAGAGGAGTTAAAGGGAAAGTAATTGCAGGAAAATAGCATTGAAATTTCCCTTATCAGGGTGGTAAATTCAATGTTCTGCTCAGTTTCTTTCCCCTCCATCTCCCTAGGTTTTTAATGTGCATGTAAATGACTCATGAACTTTTGGAGCTACCTGCACAGAGCTACCTTTTAACATACAGGAGGGGATAATTTTTGGTAACACATTGCATGTCTGTGCTGATTTTGTCTGGGGTAGTTAATTCCCTTCACAGTATCTGGTATGGAGCTGTGTTCTGGATTTGTGCCAAACACAGAGTTGATAATACAGAGATGTTTCTGCTGTTGCTGAGTGAGGCTTTCACAGAGCCAAGTCCTTGTCTGCTTTTCCTACTGCCATGCTAGCAAGAAATGTGGGGGTGCATGTGAGGTTGGGAGGAGACACAGCCAACAGGAGGCCCAAACTAGTAAAAGGGACGTTCCAGACCATATGGCATCATGCCTGTATTTAAAGCAGGAGGAAGAAAAAGGAAAATGTGGGGGGATGTTCGTAGTGTTGTTTGTCTTCCCAAGTCACTGTTACCTGTGATGGGGCCCTGCTCTCCCAAAGATGGCTGAACCCCTGACTGCCCATGGGAAGCAGCGAATGAATTCCTTGTTTTGTTTTTCTTGCATGTGTGGCTTTTGCTTTCCCTATTAAACTGTCTTTATTTCAACCCACGAGTTTTCTAGCTTTTACCCTTCTGATTCTCTCCCCAATCCCACTGAGGGGTGAGTGAGAAAGCAATTGCATGAGGTTTGGTTGCTGGCTGGGTTAAACCACAACACTCATGGACATCTGGAGATACCTTCACAGACACTTCTAATATACAGGAGGGACATTTTTTTGTTTACCTGAGCTACTTAAAAGATGATGCTAGCTACAGAGACTGCAGGCACATAAAATCAAGACAAGTGTGTTGTGGGTGTAAGACGCAAGAGAAATAATTTCAAATGCTAACACTGGAGGGAAATGTGAAGCAAGTGTAAGATGCAATATTATTAATGATCATTCAAAAAAAATGTGTTTCTACTTCGTATTAATTTTCCAATGAAATATATCTTCAGAGAATGCTTCCAGATTCTGTAGCTCCAAAAACCTCAGATTTGAGGTTTGTGGTGATTGTGTGGTGATCAAAATTATTATTATGGGAAGAAAACCAGTCCAAATTTCAGCAAAATCCTATACATCCTGAAGCAGTCTTAGGAGCTCAAAAATTATCTCACTATCCAGAACCCTTTGAGACATAAAAGGAAAGTTAGAGGGCTCTAAGGTCCCAGGAAGGGGTAGCGCTACTAGCAGAATCACAGCAAAGATGCAGAGAGATGAATGCACATCCCTGCAGCTTTACTGAAGGAGCAAACATGCCAAAGAAGATGAAAGTGCAGTGCTGTAGAGGACTTGTAGGTGTTTTGCAAGCAGTTTACAGAAAAAGTACATCATTAAAATTATGTAGGGAGGAAATCTTCAGTAGGGCATTACCTAAAAGCTGTATCTCTGCACATCAGTGAGTTTCAGTCTCAAGCTACTCAACATCTTACACTATGCTCTTGGTTCCAAAAACAGAACAAATGAAATCCTCAGCATGGTACCCACCATGAATGACCTTAGCTCTGTCAAATGTTTGCCATGCAGTAGTGAATCTAATAAAAGTCAGAATCTTCCAAACGTAAAAAAATAATTGCTAGAAGAGTCTATATATTGACAGAGAGAATATATTGTCAGCTGGTAAAGGGATATAATTTCTTCTGGATGAAAACTGTATGCCTTTCCTTGCACTGTAGAAGAGATCCTCTGTTCTTGTCAGATGTTAGGGAAAGTTGAAGTTACCACAGCAGAAATGTGTTCAGCTCTACATTTAGCTCCTACAAAGGAGTCTTTTAAGAAAGTTTGTGCCAGCTTAAGGCAAATCTATGAAAATATGGTTTTGTGTTAATTGTGGGAAAAAATATTTCTAACCTTTGAAAATACTACATTTTGAGTTGCCCCAGGAGATTTTTTTAAACTAAGTAGATATCTCATTCAAACATCCTCATGGCATTAATTTGGAATATTAAATGTAATATAAAATAAAATACAAAATCAACAGGGACCCCAGAAGGCAGGACTATCTGTTAGAATAAGGGTTTGAGGCTTATTAAAAGGATCAAATTATTGAAAGTCAATAAAATGAAGACAATTGATGTATAAATTCAATACACAAACTCTTTGTACTAGAGAATACACATATCTTGGTTGGCAGAGTTGCAAAGCTTCAAAAATTCTCTCAGCCAGACACATAGTTTTCTGTTTCTCCCCTACAGTTACAGACATTGGATATGCTTCAGCTCAGTGTACCCAGGAGTTAGTAGACATACTAACTTTTTAAAGGCATGCTTTTATAACTTGGGATGAATTTCAGGAAAATATAAAATAGATGGATATAATTTTCACTGAAGTTCCACTTGCTAGTTATTTTACCTGGAGCATAATATTAACAACATCCCTGGGTGAGGGAAGCTGTTTAGAAACAAGCTAAATAAGACCAAAAATAGGTAATAAAATAAAATAAAATAAAATAAAATAAAATAAAATAAAATAAAATAAAATGAATAAAATAAAATAAAATAAAATATTAAAAGAGAATAAAATAAATTTTAAAAAGAGGATTAGTCTCATACAGTTCATATTGCTTGAAAATTAAAAACCATGGAAAAAAAAAGGAGGTGCTTTAGTCTAAGACTGCCTATAGGTGAAAAGTTTTTCTTAGGTCTCCTGTGGAAAAGCAGAGAATTTAATAACTACAGCTCTCTTGCACAATAACAGGTAGATTGATGAGAAAGTTATCTAGCAGACTCGAGACATCCAACCTCTACATGTGTGATCAACTGTTTCAGGATGGCTCACTTCCCTGGACAGCCTATTCCCATGCCCGATCACCCTTTCAGTGAAGAAATTTTTCCCTAATATCCAATCAAAATGTCTCCTCGTTCAGGTTGAGGCCATTTCCTCCTGTCTTGAGAGTTTCACCTTAGGAGGATCTTATTAATGTATATAAATGTTTGAAGGGAGGGTGTAAAGAAGACAAGGTCAGGCTCTTTACAATGGTCTCCACTGTCAGGACTTTGGAACATCAGGAGAACCTCTTTTACTGTCAGGGTAACTGAGCACTGCTACAGTTTGCCCAGAAAGGTTGTGAAGTCTCATCTGTGGAGATACTCAAAAGCCACCTGGACACTCTCCTCAGCAGCTGTCTCAAGGTGTCCTTATGGTTAGACCAGGTGACCTCCCAAGGTCAACTCAAACATTCTGTGATTCTGTGAGTACATGATCAGGACAGTTGTGTCTCAGAAGTTTGAAAAGTGAAATTCAAAGAAGAAATTAAAGAAAATAAAATGAAGGGTGAAAAGATTCTCCCCAGACCTATATGGAAAGAGGATGAAAAGATAGATTGGACCAGAGTCTGTGGTGAGAACGATAAAGATCAGGAATGATGTAAGTGTTGCTAACCTACTAAATGCATATTCTGTTCTTATTTCAATAAGGATGATGATGCATGTAACACCAATGGAAATGTAATCTAAAGACAATGAGAAAGAGGAATTATAAAATCATATGTGAGCTGTAAATTTTTGTCTGCTTGTAATGATGTTATTAAATATCTGAAAAATCCATGTCATGACTACTAAAAGAACTAACATATTAAATAAGAGATTAAGAGATCCTGGCAATATAGTAGGAGAAAAACACATTATTCGGATTTAAAAAAAAAAGAAGAAGAAAGCTGGTTGAAATAAGTATAGCCAGTTACTTTATTCTAAGGATCATGTTTTGGGTTTTTTTAATAAAGTTTTTATTCAGAGCATCACTATTATCAGAGACAGAAGGAAATGAACAATGGTATAAAACATAAATGGACTCATTAAAGATATATCACATCAGAGTTATTAAACATCCCCCCAATAGATTAATTTCCAAGATAAGGTTAATTGAAAAGACTTGATATCTAAACAGCATGATAGTATCATTAAAAAATTCAAGTTGGAAATCTTCCATCAGTTAATAAAAAAATTATAAAACTGATAAAGAGACCATTTTGATGATTATTAAATGCAGGTTACTGAAATGAAAGGGAGATTGCAGTGTTTCTTGGGTTCATTCTTATAAATAAATA
>VXAX01002774.1:258596-298518 GCA_013399835.1 Leptocoma aspasia
TAATAAAATAAAATAAAATAAAATAAAATAAAATAAAATAAATAAAATAAAATAAAATAAAATATTAAAAGAGAATAAAATAAATTTTAAAAAGAGGATTAGTCTCATACAGTTCATATTGCTTGAAAATTAAAAACCATGGAAAAAAAAAGGAGGTGCTTTAGTCTAAGACTGCCTATAGGTGAAAAGTTTTTCTTAGGTCTCCTGTGGAAAAGCAGAGAATTTAATAACTACAGCTCTCTTGCACAATAACAGGTAGATTGATGAGAAAGTTATCTAGCAGACTCGAGACATCCAACCTCTACATGTGTGATCAACTGTTTCAGGATGGCTCACTTCCCTGGACAGCCTATTCCCATGCCCGATCACCCTTTCAGTGAAGAAATTTTTCCCTAATATCCAATCAAAATGTCTCCTCGTTCAGGTTGAGGCCATTTCCTCCTGTCTTGAGAGTTTCACCTTAGGAGGATCTTATTAATGTATATAAATGTTTGAAGGGAGGGTGTAAAGAAGACAAGGTCAGGCTCTTTACAATGGTCTCCACTGTCAGGACTTTGGAACATCAGGAGAACCTCTTTTACTGTCAGGGTAACTGAGCACTGCTACAGTTTGCCCAGAAAGGTTGTGAAGTCTCATCTGTGGAGATACTCAAAAGCCACCTGGACACTCTCCTCAGCAGCTGTCTCAAGGTGTCCTTGTGGTTAGACCAGGTGACCTCCCAAGGTCAACTCAAACATTCTGTGATTCTGTGAGTACATGATCAGGACAGTTGTGTCTCAGAAGTTTGAAAAGTGAAATTCAAAGAAGAAATTAAAGAAAATAAAATGAAGGGTGAAAAGATTCTCCCCAGACCTATATGGAAAGAGGATGAAAAGATAGATTGGACCAGAGTCTGTGGTGAGAACGATAAAGATCAGGAATGATGTAAGTGTTGCTAACCTACTAAATGCATATTCTGTTCTTATTTCAATAAGGATGATGATGCATGTAACACCAATGGAAATGTAATCTAAAGACAATGAGAAAGAGGAATTATAAAATCATATGTGAGCTGTAAATTTTTGTCTGCTTGTAATGATGTTATTAAATATCTGAAAAATCCATGTCATGACTACTAAAAGAACTAACATATTAAATAAGAGATTAAGAGATCCTGGCAATATAGTAGGAGAAAAACACATTATTCGGATTTAAAAAAAAAAGAAGAAGAAAGCTGGTTGAAATAAGTATAGCCAGTTACTTTATTCTAAGGATCATGTTTTGGGTTTTTTTAATAAAGTTTTTATTCAGAGCATCACTATTATCAGAGACAGAAGGAAATGAACAATGGTATAAAACATAAATGGACTCATTAAAGATATATCACATCAGAGTTATTAAACATCCCCCCAATAGATTAATTTCCAAGATAAGGTTAATTGAAAAGACTTGATATCTAAACAGCATGATAGTATCATTAAAAAATTCAAGTTGGAAATCTTCCATCAGTTAATAAAAAAATTATAAAACTGATAAAGAGACCATTTTGATGATTATTAAATGCAGGTTACTGAAATGAAAGGGAGATTGCAGTGTTTCTTGGGTTCATTCTTATAAATAAATANACACTTCCTGTAAATGGTCTTGTTACTGTTACTGCTCTTAATATCCAGTATTTGGGGCTTCTTCTGGTTGCTGAACAGGACTAAGAGATGTTCTACTCCTTACCTCTCATAGCACAACTTTTCTTCTCTTTCATTGCAGTTACATCACCAGCTTCTCCAGTAACAAGAGGGAATGACCAATACTTGATTTCAGATCACAAATGTTTGCCCTCGGACCATATATTCATGTGACAGTTTACAAGTAGTCTGTTTCGGCTGCATGGCTCCCAGGAATGACAGATACATTCTAAAGAGCCAGGCTCTGGAGGACTTTTCATCTGCAGTGCTGGTGGTGTGCTGCAGATGAAAGGTCCCAGAAATTACTTTGATTATGATTCCACCAGGAAGGAAATCACTTGGGTGCACCACTGCTGTGCTCAGACACTGCTGGAAGACTACAGATAACAGGTGCAAGGCATATTCACACCTGAAAACAACCTGCCACAGATGCAGCTATTAAGGATGGAAATGTCAGAGCCTGGCCATAGCTAGAAATTAATGAAGACAGAATGTACTGATATAATTTAGAATTACTACAAGCATGTTTGCACACATTTTGTAGGTAGGCAGGAGCTTGCTTGACTGGTACTCAGTGTTCTGAAAACAGCTTCTGCTGTAGCTGAAAAAGTACCTTGAAAGCAGGCACAAAAGAAGTGAGTGGAAAAAGAAACCAGACCTTCTGTAACTGAAAATCTTCAGCATAAATTTTAGTAGTTACCATGGTTTAGCCTGACTAGCTTGAAAGAATTTTAAGACTCAGTATCGGATCTATAAAAGGCTTAGGCTCATGTCAAGAGACTTTAAGCAGATACGCAATTGCATTTCTGAAAAATAAAGGTTGTTTCCTTAATAGAAACCCAAATGAAGTTGTATTTTTTGGGTTTTTTTGGGTTTTNGAAGGGAGGGTGTAAAGAAGACAAGGTCAGGCTCTTTACAATGGTCTCCACTGTCAGGACTTTGGAACATCAGGAGAACCTCTTTTACTGTCAGGGTAACTGAGCACTGCTACAGTTTGCCCAGAAAGGTTGTGAAGTCTCATCTGTGGAGATACTCAAAAGCCACCTGGACACTCTCCTCAGCAGCTGTCTCAAGGTGTCCTTGTGGTTAGACCAGGTGACCTCCCAAGGTCAACTCAAACATTCTGTGATTCTGTGAGTACATGATCAGGACAGTTGTGTCTCAGAAGTTTGAAAAGTGAAATTCAAAGAAGAAATTAAAGAAAATAAAATGAAGGGTGAAAAGATTCTCCCCAGACCTATATGGAAAGAGGATGAAAAGATAGATTGGACCAGAGTCTGTGAGAACGATAAAGATCAGGAATGATGTAAGTGTTGCTAACCTACTAAATGCATATTCTGTTCTTATTTCAATAAGGATGATGATGCATGTAACACCAATGGAAATGTAATCTAAAGACAATGAGAAAGAGGAATTATAAAATCATATGTGAGCTGTAAATTTTTGTCTGCTTGTAATGATGTTATTAAATATCTGAAAAATCCATGTCATGACTACTAAAAGAACTAACATATTAAATAAGAGATTAAGAGATCCTGGCAATATAGTAGGAGAAAAACACATTATTCGGATTTAAAAAAAAAAGAAGAAGAAAGCTGGTTGAAATAAGTATAGCCAGTTACTTTATTCTAAGGATCATGTTTTGGGTTTTTTTAATAAAGTTTTTATTCAGAGCATCACTATTATCAGAGACAGAAGGAAATGAACAATGGTATAAAACATAAATGGACTCATTAAAGATATATCACATCAGAGTTATTAAACATCCCCCCAATAGATTAATTTCCAAGATAAGGTTAATTGAAAAGACTTGATATCTAAACAGCATGATAGTATCATTAAAAAATTCAAGTTGGAAATCTTCCATCAGTTAATAAAAAAATTATAAAACTGATAAAGAGACCATTTTGATGATTATTAAATGCAGGTTACTGAAATGAAAGGGAGATTGCAGTGTTTCTTGGGTTCATTCTTATAAATAAATAATAAATATCATTATAAATTATAATAAATAATAAATATTTATTATTTTCCTAATTGGCTGTGTTTTCAAGCATAGGTCCTGAAGTCCATGCAAAACACAAAGTTGGAAATGTTGACCAGCCCTCTGAAAGAAAAAAAAATGTNTATTTGGGGCTTCTTCTGGTTGCTGAACAGGACTAAGAGATGTTCTACTCCTTACCTCTCATAGCACAACTTTTCTTCTCTTTCATTGCAGTTACATCACCAGCTTCTCCAGTAACAAGAGGGAATGACCAATACTTGATTTCAGATCACAAATGTTTGCCCTCGGACCATATATTCATGTGACAGTTTACAAGTAGTCTGTTTCGGCTGCATGGCTCCCAGGAATGACAGATACATTCTAAAGAGCCAGGCTCTGGAGGACTTTTCATCTGCAGCGCTGGTGGTGTGCTGCAGATGAAAGGTCCCAGAAATTACTTTGATTATGATTCCACCAGGAAGGAAATCACTTGGGTGCACCACTGCTGTGCTCAGACACTGCTGGAAGACTACAGATAACAGGTGCAAGGCATATTCACACCTGAAAACAACCTGCCACAGATGCAGCTATTAAGGATGGAAATGTCAGAGCCTGGCCATAGCTAGAAATTAATGAAGACAGAATGTACTGATATAATTTAAAATTACTACAAGCATGTTTGCACACATTTTGTAGGTAGGCAGGAGCTTGCTTGACTGGTACTCAGTGTTCTGAAAACAGCTTCTGCTGTAGCTGAAAAAGTACCTTGAAAGCAGGCACAAAAGAAGTGAGTGGAAAAAGAAACCAGACCTTCTGTAACTGAAAATCTTCAGCATAAATTTTAGTAGTTACCATGGTTTAGCCTGACTAGCTTGAAAGAATTTTAAGACTCAGTATCGGATCTATAAAAGGCTTAGGCTCATGTCAAGAGACTTTAAGCAGATACGCAATTGCATTTCTGAAAAATAAAGGTTGTTTCCTTAATAGAAACCCAAATGAAGTTGTATTTTTTGGGGTTTTTTGGGTTTTTTTTCCCCATGTTGAGTATAAGGAAATATTAAAGTATTATAAAGTTTTCTGGGAAGAGAATGGAAACCTGTAATATAGTTATGTATGTTCTATAAAATTATGGAACATAGATGACATATATAACAATGTATGTTCTATAAATACTTCTGATTAAATGTGTACTTTATTCATGTCTGTAATTACTAGGTGTCATAAGACATGCAGTCTTGTCTTTTCTGATGATTCCATCTGCTACTCAGTGTTAGTCATGGATTGAAGGGTTTTATTTCCAGGTTTAAAATTTAGTGATCTGTACTTAGTGGGAAGTCTCTATTAGGGAAAATGAAGTCTGGTGATGTTTTATTTAAAAGAAAGAAAAATAATCTCTTTTATTTCCATTCAAACAATAAAGCCCTGAAAGCCAATGTATTGAACACAAGTGTAACTTTAGATACATTCACAATTACTGTGAAATTACATCATTAAGGAAAAACATCTCTTTAAGTACTTGGATGAATTGTGGCCACCTTGGTCCTAAAGGGAATGTTGACAATATCTGATCTGCAAATTAAAGGTGCAAAAGTCTTTTCTCTATTACGTCAAACAACAACAATTCTCCATCATTTCCATGCAAAAGGGCAAAACCACAAATTCATTCCTGTCTAGACAGAAGAAATAATGGTTTTTAATCTAAATTGTCTTGAGCCACTGCTGGGACATTCAAGGAAAAGCTCTACTACTAATGAATAAAAAGACAATTTTTTTACAATTAATGAGTCATAGATATTTTAAGCACTGCAATTTGAGGACAGAAAGCTATTAGATTCAGAGAAAGAATGGAAGAAAATAATGAGATCAGAGGGGTGAGCTATTTTGGTACCTGAGAAAGGTTGTTATTCTAATTTAATATTTATCGTGCAGTAGCAACTTTAAAATGGAGAATCTAAACTAAAGATACTTGAATCTTGGATACCATCTGGAAAGTTCAGCTTTCAGGCATAAGGAAAGTAATAACATTAGTAAGTGAAAATATGTCTGTAAAACGCATTTTTTTAATTCAAAACAGGGGAAAAAAAAAGCAGATGGTAGAATTTGGAAGGAAAGATCAGAAATTAACATATTAATGGCCAGATCCTGCAGTGACTGGAATAAACAGAGCTTTGCCATTGATTTTAATGAGAGTAGAATAAAGAGTGTCATCAGAAGTGGTGAGAAAAGGTTGTAAACATAAAAGACCACATTCTCCAGTTGAGGCAGTTTTCTGCTTTGTAAACGCAAATTGAACTTCAAGGAGCCAAACAAAACCACAGGCCAAGCCTCTAGTCAGGGGAACAGATCTCTGGGAAACAGTTAACAAAAGTAGCTTCATTCCTTTGGATTTAAATGATTTTTATGAGGGAAAGATGCAACACAGAGAGATGCCCATTTGTACATAAACTAGGGCAGCACTGTACTTAGATCTTCAACAAATGTAGGTAGCTCAAATCAAGAAGGAAGAGCAGGCTCCCCTGTAATCCTGTGTTCTCTCTACAAAGTTCAGTTTGAACAAGATAGGGTATCTGTCACCAAGATATAATTACTGTCATACTGTAGAATTCCACTGGTTTATGACTATGTGTACCACGCTCTATTTTGCATTTATGAAGCACCCTCTTCTAGGGCACGGAGAAATACGTCCTCCTAAAGGCCCCAAAGGCATAAGCCTGTGTTTAAGCAGCCAAAAAGGTGTAATTTAACCCACAAAGGGCATGAGGAAGATTTTCTCAGATATAAACCTTATTCTGTAAAGCAAACACATTACTGGGAGTGGTGGAGCTGCATTTTCATATTGAATTGATCTGTTTTGCCTCTAAGGGTCATTGCACTGTGTAAGCAAAGAGCAAGGGATCATACGTTAAAGAAAATAGGATTGCATAACATAGTTTGTTATTTTAAAAAAATGTAGCTATATACGTTATTTACTAATTCTTGGCTTTAATTAAAAACAAATAAAAAGATGAATATAAATGGAATTGGGAATACTGTGGTAATTTACATCATTGTTTAATTTCCTGAAATACAATAATTAAAGTAAACACTAATTACTAAAACTATTTTTCGTTTTTAAACCGCAAAATGTACTTATTTCTCAAGTAGCCTTATGTTTTTACAAGAGCTCTCTCTTGTGGCTGTAACTGTTTCTGCATTGTAACAAGTTTGGGTATTTTGAGGACCATTTTAAAAAAAGTTTTTTATTGCAATTTGAGGTAGTAGGAAAAACAACAACAGAACTCTGTCTGGCTGTGCAGCAGATAGGGATAATATAACTATAAATCTGGAGAAATAATTCTTATTCACCAAAGCATAGGCCATTGAAAATAGTTTCTTGTATTTTATTCTGATAGGAAGGCTTAAAATAATAGCCAGCCTAGAAAATATGGCAAAAATTATTGCTCCAAAAGCAAAGACAGAACAATAAAAATAAATGTAACGTATGATCAGGAGTACTGGTCACATAAGACTGAAGAACTCTTTAAAAATAATGAAGGAAAATTACGAAACTGCAATTGTTTCTGCTTCTTTTGTGCAGTGATTTACCTCTGGTTATCCTCTACATAACAAGGGTATATTTGTAGCAAGTGAGAGGTGTTCAGAAAGGGTTTTGAGCTAAGTTGTTCTGTGATGTTATGTTTGGTATTGGTCGTCTTATAGCAGGTACTCATTTAAGTGAACTATGCTGAAGACCTGGTCCACACCATCTACTGACTGCATTCATGTCTGACCCCAAAACTTTTACCTGCAACTTCTTCATTCTCATAAGAGGGGGCTTCTGGGAATCCCTTACTGTAGGCCTAGATGTCTGGGCAATCTCCCTTTTCTGCCCAGAATGAAGGAATTTTCAGTAGTATGTGTGCTGATTAGGAGAGAACACAGCAAAACAGCTTTGGGAAATGGTGTACTGAGGAAAAGGTACTGTGATTGCTACCAAGGATTAGACACTTCATGTTTAATTCAGAATTTGGATATTCAAATAATGGAAGCTAAATCTCTGTCAAAGGGAGAAAATGGAAGTCTGGAGTTTAGTACTAGTGGGAGTTGCACTTACCAATATTTGGCAAGTAGATTAATTACTCTTTTCTAACCTGTTCTCTTCAAATGGTGATGAAATGTTTTAAGGCAGGCTATGGGACTTTTGTTTGACATGGCTTTTCTGCTTCTCAGAGGCATGTACTGATATGTAGTTGCAATAATAATAAATGATAAATCCAGCTTTCAATTTTCCCTAGCTCACTGCTATGCTACAAGGTTTCACTGACTCACCTATTAATGTTTAGGAATACTTTGAGATCCCCAGATGTAAGATGCTATATCAAAAAAGGTGATTGTGTCATGAAAGGTATCTGAAGAAATTAAGTTTAAAAGATCTGCAAGCCCTTGCATGATTTTTGTATGCTTACAACTTTCCATACAGCTAATAAACATTTTCCTAAAAAAGGCAAAAATTTACCTTAGAAACCAAAAAAACCTGTTCTTGCAAATTAGTCAAACTCTTTCCAAAGTATACCAGCCTCTACTTTGTATATCACCAGAAGAACATGATGGATAAAAACCTTCAATCTTAGAAGCTAAAGCTATGTCAATAACAATGTCAGATTAAACAGAAGTCAGAAACCTTTCTGGGCATGGGGTTAAATTGAATGAACCAAATCTATTAATAAATGCTTTTAGCAACAAAAAGAGAGTGGCTACACGTAAAATGCCAGCTGACATTAAGACACAGTAGCTGGAATATTCAACTTTCTAAACATATCTATGAATTAGTTAAGAGTCTGCTATTTGGCTCAGGTCAAAAATGTTCCTGAGAATGGTCTAAGAGCTTAAAAATACAGACAATGGCATTGCCTGCCTGGTTCTGTTTAAGTTACCAACATAGATGCAGTCCAGAAAGTGATTGTGCATGACATAGATGTAAAAGCTGAGGTCACTCAAGAGTGGAAGGAATTTATGGTGGGATTTAAATATTAAAGCTTTTCCAAACTAACTTGAAAAAAACATGTCATTACATTCCTGGCTTAAAGTAATTCCTTTATCAAGGTTGGAGAGAAAAAGACAAAGGACTTAAATATAACTATTGTTGAGTTTCCCAATATTAAAAAATGACATGCAAAACAACTAAAATTAATGTCACAATTCTCAAAATACATTCTGATTGAACAATAAATAATAATAAAATGTCAGTAGTTTTATTTGAATGAGTAGTTTAACTGACTTCAGAGGCTGAATTTTTAGGGATTTAACACGTTAAAAAAACAAGACTGGCAAGCCTTAGTCCCAAGGCTATGTGAACTCAGCATAAAGCCATGGCCTGGTACTACCAGTGGCGTGACTGTATTTACTGCACTGCAGGAGGATGCTCTCAGACTCCACCTTCTGGCTTTGATCCATCATTCTCCTGTACCTCCATGTGGCACCTGCTTGGTGTGGGGAGATCATTCACGGGATGTCCTGATCTCTAAGGAGGGCAATGGATAGATCCAAGCCCCTCTCCTGGCACACACAGCTTTTCACTGATATTCTTTATTTCCAAAAGTATTTCCGATTCAGTTAGAACTGGACCACGAGCCAGGGAATAAGAATTGGGAAAGGGCATTTCCTGTGAAGTGAAAAATTACATAAATTTTGAAGCTTGTTTTGGTTGCTGCTAGAGGTGCTTACACTAAGTCAAGGACTTCCAGTTTCCCATACTCCATCAGTGACCAAATGCACAAGAAGGTGGGAGGGAGCACAGGCAGAACACCTGACCTGAACTGAACAACATGATAANGTGTTTTGGCTGTTTCTCCCCACCATCCCAATGGGGGAGGCAGGAGGAGTGAGCCAGCAGCTGTGTGGTGTTTAATTGCTGGCTGGGGTTGAACCACAAAAAGTCCTTTTTGGAACACACAGTGGGGCATGAAGGGTTGATATAACAACAGATCTGTCAAAAGAATGTTAAAACAAATTTTCTATAAGCTTATATAAGTTGAATAGTTGCTGGTTATAATATTTATTTGCCCTCAGAAATGTGCTTGTTCTCAGAGCTGCACGTAACTTTACTTTCAGTGTGTGTTCCTTATCACACTATTGTGCTATTATCACCTCTGGATGCTGGACTAAGGTTTTCATGTTACTGAACTTTCTAACACTTCTTTATGATATGATGGAATTACTGGTCCTGAAACTAATCCTGTGTTTGTACTCAGCATTGCCGTCAGCTCTGTACTTCGGGAGCCATCTATCGGAAATGAGTAATAATTACACATTTTACCTGCTTGGAGAGACAGCCTTTAGAGGAGACATCTCCTTCTCCTGCAGGACAATTTCAATAATGCTCAAGAATTTTGAAAATTTTGAATATCCTTGGGATGTTGAAGCCAACATGGTCCCATTGCTGGGAGCCACGAATATGGTTCAGATCTTGTTTATGGTTAAGCAACTCTTTGTGACTACTCCAACCCCTGTGACAAGCACTGCAGCTACATAAAGCCTGGTGATGAGCACAGTGGTTGTCCAACTCTGCTTAGGGAGGGGCNTGGGAAAGGGCATTTCCTGTGAAGTGAAAAATTACATAAATTTTGAAGCTTGTTTTGGTTGCTGCTAGAGGTGCTTACACTAAGTCAAGGACTTCCAGTTTCCCATACTCCATCAGTGACCAAATGCACAAGAAGGTGGGAGGGAGCACAGGCAGAACACCTGACCTGAACTGAACAACATGATAATCCATATACTAGGACATCATTCCCCATATATAAACTGGAGACAGTTGGCCAGAAGGGTTGTTCACTGCTGGGGAGCGGCCAGGGCATCAGAGGGAAAGGGGAGTCAGAGGCTGGTGAGCAATTGTATTGCTCATCTACTGTCTTTCCTGGCTTTTATTCTTCTCTCTCTTTTTTCCTTTTCCTTTTCCTTTTTATTTTTCTTTTTTCTTTTTTCTTTTTCTTTTTCTTTTTCTTTTTCTTTTTCTTTTTCTTTTTCTTTTTCTTTTTCTTTTTCTTTTTCTTTTTCTTTTTCTTTTTCTTTTTCTTTTTCTTTTTCTTTTTCTTTTTCTTTTTCTTTTTCTTTTTCTTTTTCTTTTTCTTTTTCTTTTTCTTTTTCTTTTTCTTTTTCTTTTTCTTTTTCTTTTTCTTTTTCTTTTTCTTTTTCTTTTTCTTTTTCTTTTTCTTTTTCTTTTTCTTTTTCTTTTTCTTTTTCTTTTTCTTTTTCTTTTTCTTTTTCTTTTTCTTTTTCTTTTTCTTTTTCTTTTTCTTTTTCTTTTTCTTTTTCTTTTTCTTTTTCTTTTTCTTTTTCTTTTTCTTTTTCTTTTTCTTTTTCTTTTTCTTTTTCTTTTTCTTTTTCTTTTTCTTTTTCTTTTTCTTTTTCTTTTTCTTTTTCTTTTTCTTTTTCTTTTTCTTTTTCTTTTTCTTTTTCTTTTTCTTTTTCTTTTTCTTTTTCTTTTTCTTTTTCTTTTTCTTTTTCTTTTTCTTTTTCTTTTTCTTTTTCTTTTTCTTTTTCTTTTTCTTTTTCTTTTTCTTTTTCTTTTTCTTTTTCTTTTTCTTTTTCTTTTTCTTTTTCTTTTTCTTTTTCTTTTTCTTTTTCTTTTTCTTTTTCTTTTTCTTTTTCTTTTTTTTTTTCTTTTTCTTTTTTATTTTTATTTTTTCTTGTGATTACTTTTTTTTTAATTATTAAACTGTTCTTATTTCAACCCACGTGTTTTGGCTGTTTCTCCCCACCATCCCAATGGGGGAGGCAGGAGGAGTGAGCCAGCAGCTGTGTGGTGTTTAATTGCTGGCTGGGGTTGAACCACAAAAAGTCCTTTTTGGAACACACAGTGGGGCATGAAGGGTTGATATAACAACAGATCTGTCAAAAGAATGTTAAAACAAATTTTCTATAAGCTTATATAAGTTGAATAGTTGCTGGTTATAATATTTATTTGCCCTCAGAAATGTGCTTGTTCTCAGAGCTGCACGTAACTTTACTTTCAGTGTGTGTTCCTTATCACACTATTGTGCTATTATCACCTCTGGATGCTGGACTAAGGTTTTCATGTTACTGAACTTTCTAACACTTCTTTATGATATGATGGAATTACTGGTCCTGAAACTAATCCTGTGTTTGTACTCAGCATTGCCGTCAGCTCTGTACTTCGGGAGCCATCTATCGGAAATGAGTAATAATTACACATTTTACCTGCTTGGAGAGACAGCCTTTAGAGGAGACATCTCCTTCTCCTGCAGGACAATTTCAATAATGCTCAAGAATTTTGAAAATTTTGAATATCCTTGGGATGTTGAAGCCAACATGGTCCCATTGCTGGGAGCCACGAATATGGTTCAGATCTTGTTTATGGTTAAGCAACTCTTTGTGACTACTCCAACCCCTGTGACAAGCACTGCAGCTACATAAAGCCTGGTGATGAGCACAGTGGTTGTCCAACTCTGCTTAGGGAGGGGCATTGCAGCTACTCAGACTCTGGTGATAGTGACACAACAGAGAACCTGTCCATGCCAGTATCAGTCACCTCTCTCCATAAGCAGAAATGGACGTGACAGCTTGCTAGTTACCAAAGCAGAGCAAAACAGGCCCACTGCAAGAATAGGAGGAAGATGCAGAACAAGAGGTAAACACCGAATTCCTATCTCTGAGTGTGTTATGGGATATGTGAAAAAACTTCAGCATGTTATCACCTGGCTTGTCTGATGCTGTGATAACAGGGCTGACAGCCTGCCATTAGAGGATAGAGAGGTCAAACAAATGAAATTACTTGCTAGGGAAAGAGGCTTTGATTAGGTAGTTGGAAAAGGGACACAAGTCCTGAGTCTCTGGAGGCAACTCCTGTCAAGCATGAAGGAAAGGAATCTCTTTCAAGGAAAATATTGTATGTCACATGGATAAATGGGCCACAATGGAAAGAGGTATCTAGCACCTGAGGGAATTAGCTGTGATAGAGATGACTATTGTGATTTAAACAACATGCAGTCACCTGCAAATCCAGAAGTCCAATGTAGATGAACCATGTGGTGGAAATTTGAACAGGGCACACAATTGTCATGTGCCAATCCAATGGAATTAATGACTTGGAGAGACAAAGAGTCACCATCAATACATGAATTGTCTCAACAACTCTGGAAATACAAATAAAACCTCTCTTCTCCTTACAGGCTGGCATCTTGGCTATGTAAAAACTGTCCAGAAAGTGGGAAAAACTACCTCAGGTGTTCCAGCAAATCAAAAGAGGATATGTCCCACTTCCCACCTGTATGCACTTGCATCTCAGCTATGAACAGTAAGTTTTTTTTTTTTTGCTCCAGAGAGAGATTATAGAAGGTACACATCATGCAGTCTCCTGTGTGGCCATAGAGACAACATGAGGAGGTGGGATGGAAAAACTACCTCTACCCCAGAAGCATAGGTGTGGCAATCACAGAGAAAAGCAATCACAAATGGGAGTTCTTCTAGGAAAGTTGCTGCTCCAGTCTCTAGTGGGCAGCAACCCAGAGTGTAGAAGTGCTGATACTACTCCTGATTCTACGGGACAGAATTCTAATATGTTTTTACAAGAGGTATATGAGGAATCCTATGATCAGTACTAGAGAGGCCTGGCTTCTAGCCAGGTGCAAGAGAGGGACAACCAGGTTTGCTGGTATGTGTGGATTTGATGGCCTGGCACATCAGACTCAGAGAGATAAAAGGATCCGGTAATATACTGATGCACAGTGTACCCTTATGCCTTGAAGCTTTACAGGACCAGGACCCATTTGTATTTCCAGAGTGACAGGAGGATCTCAACAGCTAAACATATTGGAAGTTGAAATAAGCCAAACTAGGAATCAAGTGGCAAAAGCATTCCAGTGTGACGGCCCAGAGGTTCCATGCATCTTTGGCATAGATTAATTATCTCAGCAAAGAGTATTTCAAAGCTCAAAAGTAAACCATTGGGTTTTCAGTGCAGTTGTCTTGGAGATGGAGGAAAATAAGTTGTTCTACCTTATCTGATCTTTCCCTTTTGTTGTGGGGTTGCTGAAAGCAAAAGGACAACAGGTGCCTATCACTACCAGCACAGGGCACCAGTGACAGGGTTGCCGCTACTGAGACTTAACTGGAGAACCAAGGAATGATCAGCAGGACCTGCTCACCTTATAGGAGTCCCACATGGATGGTGAAAAATTCTTATGGTGTATGGAGTCTAGTTTGTCAGTTCAGCTTTTGAACTTAATCACCTCCCTTCAAGCTTGGCTTGAGCTTGATCATTCATCCAGCTTTCCATTCATATGATGGTACATCTCTCCAGTCCTATTCTGCCAGTTTGTCCCCAAGGGCTTTGTGGGATGTTGTCAAATAAGCAATTATATTAATTCAGTTTTAATTTTTTTTTCATCCTAAAAGTTATTCTGTTTGCTTTTTCATTCTTTATTTCAGATGGCTACTTGGGGACTGGATACTTCCCCATAAGAACTGAGTCATAGAAGACACTAGAGACTGCAGCCTTTTCTGTGTCATTTTGAACTATCTTGCCAGCACTGTTCAGCAGAGGACCTACACCTTCCAAGTACTTCCACTGAATTTGTGACCATGAAAAATAGCAAATAAAAACGCAGAAAGAAATTAAATGTACAGATTGTTGGCACTTCGGGTTTAAGAATTTTGCGTGGTTTTTTTTTCCCTCCATATGCAAAATAAGGTTTTCTCATTGTCTATCTTCAAAACACCAGATGTTTATAATTTCATACTTTAAATATTACATCTTTGGTTTTATTTTCAGCAGTAGTCATGTAATGTGATCATAGAACAATAAATAAAGACAAGACAAATCAAAAGGTTGTCTTGTTAGACCACAGCTTTTTTTCTGCAATGTAATTATAGGCATTATTTCACTGAAATCTGCTTTAGAAGACATGTAACTGCATTTAACTCCTTTTCATATAATGAAAAATCAAACAAAACAGAATAACAACAAAACACAACTCAAACAATAACCCCCTCTTAAATTCCTCAGAATATTTGGAACAAAATTTAAAAGTAATGTGCCTGAAATAAGACAGTCAAAAGACATAACATCTTTTGTAGTCAAAGATATATTTTCCTCATAATTCTAATAACTTTAAGCCAGGAATGTCAACTCTGTAAAGTAACTGTATAATTGTAATTGAATTTACACATGGAAAAAAAAATCTCCCCTTGTTGTGGAAATGGGTCTTAGAATTTGCCAAAAAGGAAAGGCTTATGAGTTGAGATTCTGTGAATGAACATTCAGGTTTTTTTAAATTATAATTGTATAAGCTACCTCTTAGTCTGAGCAGTATATGTTTTCAAGGATAAATAATTTATTAGATCCTAATAATTTTGCAATCTTTATAAGATAAAATACTCTTTTAAAAGCTGATTCTTATTGCTAAAAAAGTAAAAAAACAAGTTACACAGTTTAAAGTGATGGGATATTTTTTCCATGTTATGTAGATGAAAACAGGCTTTTTTATGTTGTATGAATATCTTGAAAGATAAAACATCATCAGAAATTAAATGAAGAGCATATTGCAATAAAAATATTGAATTAGCAAATCCTCTACTTCTTTCATGTTTGTTTCCTATAAATATTCAGTAGATTTTTAAAAAATCCTAATAATTGTTTTCTTGATTCTACATAAGATTTTTAACACCCAGCCAGCTTACATAGCTTGTCTGTTCACAGAGCAGTTTGTGATGACATATATCATCTGTCATCCTCTAATATGGAAACATTAATGGCCAGTAAGGCTTCTATGCTTCATCAGTGGTGGATGTTGCACTGATTTTATCAGTGAGAACAGAGCATAAGAGCAAAAAAGATTGAAAATTAAGTCAGAACTTTGAAGGAATGAAGGTAGAAAAAGAGAAACTCAGCGGTGATAAATGGAAGACCAAAAAGAAAAATTACCTTTGAGTAAGAAGCAACATGACCCCTCCACATACAGACCAGACATTCAAGAACATGCAAAATGAAATTATAGTTGCAAGAGTTCACTTTGTGGATTATCTGTTTGATCTGTTACAAGCTGAGTGGAAGAAAGAAAGAGGAGAGGAGAGGAGAGGAGAGGAGAGGAGAGGAGAGGAGAGGAGAGGAGAGGAGAGGAGAGGAGAGGAGAGGAGAGGAGAGGAGAGAAGAGAAGAGAAGAGTTGAAGGGATGTACAGCAATCTTGTAGTCCAGCTGCCTGACCTGTTCAGGGCTGACTAAAAGTTGTAGTAGGTTCTTAAGAGAATTGTCCAAATGTCTTGTAAAGGCTGACACTGTTGGGGCATTGACCACTTCTCTAAGAAGCCTGTTCCAAGGTTTGGCCACCTATTGCTCACCCTGAGCAATATCCAGTCTGTTCCTCCACTGGGATGGCTTTGAACCATTCTCACGCATGCTAGCTCTGGATACCAGGAAAGGGAGATCAGCACCTTCCTCTCCATTTCACCTCCTCAGGAAGCTGTAGAGAGCTGTAGGAGCTGTGACGTCACCCCTCAGCCTCCTCTTCTAGACAGGCCCATAGGATATCCCTCAGCCACTCCTCACAGGGCATTCCTTCCAGGTTTTCCCCAGCTTTGTTGCCCTCCCCTGGGCATATTCAAGGGCCTTCACATCCATCTTAAATTGTGGGGTTCAGAAATGCACACAGCACTCCAGGTGAGGCTGCACTGATGTTGAATTAACATCAGGTTAATCACCTCTTTGGGCCACCTGGTTGTGATGTTCTTGATGCATCTCAGGATGTGGTCTTCCCTCTTGGCTTCCAGGGCCCATTGCTGGTTCCTATTGTGCTGCTGTCGACCAGCACACCCAAGCAGTATCTGTTCCATGGTCAGGCAGGTACTCATTCAGCACAGCCTCATGGACTAGCAGCCAGCAAATGCTATAATGTGGGGACTTCTGAAGTAGAGATGGGCTAAGCTCTGTCACATACTGCCAGATGGACATATGTGAATAAAGTCATGTATGTCTAACTGTTTCGATCTGCTGTTGTATATATTTTAAAAGGCGCCTTTGTTTACAAATAAAACCAGAAAATAATTAGACCTTCTTTGGAAATATTTTCTTCCCAAATAGCATTAGTAGAAACAGAAATCTTGACGTTGAAGTCTTTACAGGGGTTTTATTTTCTCCCATAGGTGTTGTTGGAAAGAGGACTCAGAACTAATGCAGTGAAACCCACTCTAAATAAGGACTTTCTTTGAATGAATATTATGTAGTGGCAGTGTTTTATTGAAGTGTTTGGTCAAACGGCCACCAGATGTCAGTACATACTTGCACAATCACACAGCCTGTGGAACAGAGATGCTTGACACAAATCTGGTCCCGATACATAGTCCAAAAGTGCAGTATTGCATAACACTGATGGTGCTGCTGCTGCTGCAAAAAAGTGCAAAATAGTGCGGTTTTAGAAATCCTTATACTTTCTAAATGACAGGTAAAAAAATTGAATTTTGATTCTGAATTTTTCTATGTCAAGCACTGTGGCTGCTAGCTAGTTACAACTGCTCTGAGTTTTCATTTGTGAAAACAGAAACAATGTGGCAGAGAATTTTATGATTGCCTTCAAATATCTGTACTGTCTTGTAGTGTGAAAGAAGCCAGACTGTTCTTAGACAAGTACAGCTATAAGGTGTAGGACAATAGATACCTGTTGCAATAAGGAAAATCATGATTTGTCAGGAAAAACAAAACAACCCACAACTGGGTCACACAATGCTTGTTGAATCTGTCTTCAGATATTCAAAATATCAACCAAAGAAGATAATGAGCAACTTCATCAAACTTTGAAGTTAGATCCAGCTTCAAAGTTGGTGTGACAGAGTTTGGACCGGGTGAACTCCAGAGTTTCTCTCCAATCTAAATTATTTTCTGGTTTTATTTCAGGTGTATTTCAGAAGCAGGAAGCCTAAAAATACATAAAATCTCATTAGGCTCCAGTCTGTTATCAGACTTTTTCTTACTTTAAGATAGCTCATAGAAATCAGGAAATCAGCCTCCTGACTACAACAGTCAGGTATGCTTTTCCTATCAGGCAGTTTGCAGCTGCAGTGAGATGCCTCAGCGATTTTCTGTATTTTTTGCATGAAGCATCTCCACATACAAAATTCATTATTATGAAAACTCTTCTCAATGACAGTTCAGTTTTTGAATGTCATAGTTTGGTTTCATACCATTATAAATCTGACAAGTTTGTTTTATTTCTTGACATAGTACTAAATACGCCACATAAGTCCAGTGATTTTTAAAGACAGCTTCAGTTAGGAAGTGTGTCAGGACATAGTTTGCATTGTTTGAAGAGTTTAATAGTATGCATTGCAACATCACCAAAATAGGAAAAATTGAGGCCTAAAGTTAATGTCTAACTTAAAGAAACAGGTATTTTCCGAGCGTAATAAGAATAATTAAAAATTATTTTAATGAGAATTACTCTCATTAATAAAATATACTTTCAGTAATCAAATATATTTTCTTCTGAAAATGAATGAATATATTACAGAATAATTGCATTCCCTTTCACTTTTTCTGCAAAGCTACTCTCAAAAATTCTTCAGATAAAAATTAAAATTTTCAATACATAATTACTTTCTCATAATTTTCCAAATTCTTTGAACGATAGATCCCTGTCATCCTCACTAATCTTACAATACCTGACATACAAACTAAGACAAATTAATTATCATGGCTTAACAGTGGTGCATGTTCCAAGAAGTTTGATAACAACACTTACCTTGGTACCAGCGTGGTACTACAAGTGCCAAGGTTGGGTGTTTGATCCCTGTATGGGCCATTCACTTAAGAGCTGGACTTGATGATCCTTGTGGGTCCCTCCCAGCTCAGAACTCAGAATATTCTCTGATTGCAACATTTATATTGCTTTCAGTTTGCCTTTTGTTTATTTTCCTGAATTAATGTTTCGTGCTATATTTAAAATAATACTGCTATTTTACTCACAAGATTAATCAAACCCTTACGTGACCTAAGACCTGGTACGTAACCCTTAACTGAAATGTAGAAGAAACCTAAAGTATTTTATTGTAGAAAGAAATGGAAATTGTGTTTCATATATTATTTCTGAAATAATAACATAATTTGCTTGATTTCTAGAAAGGATACCCTGTTTTCTGATAATGATCCCTAGATGCACAAAGCAATGTCCAGAGGCCTAAAGCTGCTCAGCACAGTGGTTAAATGTTTAATACTGGCTGGCAACAGTGTTGTACTCCAGGGATGTACTGATATAGCATCTAAAGGCTTTTGTTGGCAAGCCTCAGGCAAAAATTAGGGGTGTGAGGATAGTGTCCTGACAAAACCAGAATCTACATCCCCACAGGGATGGGTCCCCACTGGCACTGTATAACATGAGAGCCATTTTATCTCATTTATCATGTTACTCGCTTTCTCAGGATTCCAGTTAATGCCTGTCTGCTGAATAGTCAGCAGTCAAAAGAAGAATGCTTGGGTATTCATATTTTATGGTTTGGAGATAGAAAGTGTTTGGGAGTTTTTTTGTTTGATTGTCTGCAGTTTTTTGTTTGTTTCAGTTGTTTTTTGGTTGTTTTCATTTTTTGTTGTTTTGTTTGTTTGTTTTTTAATTACTCCACAGTTTTCATTGTTTTCAGCATCAGGATAATTGAAATTCCACATGATTACAGTTCAGGACATTTCACCATCTCTGCTTATCTGCATAAACCATTCAGAGTCTACTTCCTTGTTTCACCCTGCAGATACAGCAGTTTATGTTTGAAATGCTCTTGCATTTTACTTCACCTTTTACTTCAGACCAGTTTGCTTTTACAGTTTCCAAGGGCATCCTGTCACATAAGAAGACACTTATTATTTTATAAATACCATCACATCTACAAAATATTTATTTTCTACCAAAAATAAATTTCTCTGAAGAATCTTACAGCAATTACAGAGACAAATGTCTAAAGAGTGAAGTACAGTTTAGGACAAAGGAATATTACTTGTTTTTCAGGGATATCTTGTACCACACAGGTACATTTTATGTGTCTTTACCAGTAATTAAAAATAAATATGTTCATTTCTAGGTGCTCAAGTGAGACAAATTAGACTCAATGAAATAAACAATCTAGTCAAAATATTAAAATTTGATAACTTCATTATGAGAACTAGCATACGTAAGTCAAGGATAAGTGAGTCTACCCAGTTATTATAGTAGATTGTAATATGAAGACTTCCAGGGCCATATTATGCTAACTCTCAGTTTTCTTTCCTATAATGTAAGAACAGGAAAATGTAACTGCATGCTGAAGTAAGAAAGAGGCATTTTTTATTGGCATGACATTTAATGTCATTCGGTGTAAAAACAAAACATATCAGTGCTTTCTGATTGCTGAAACTGATGACTATGTGATGGGAGGGATTGACAGCTCAAGTGAGAAAATATGTGTACACTTTGGGCAGTGTGAGGGAAAAATTATATTGTTTCACAAACATTCTGTGCTCATTAGGATTCCAGCTGTATAAGAGCATATTAACAGGAATGTTTGCTTGCAAACCAAAATACCATATTTCTGGTCCTCCAGGCAGAGAGGCTGTAACAGCAACCAAAGTGAAAGCCTTCCCAAACATCAGTGTGTCCTCCAAAGCTTCCTTGTGTGTTTTAATTTTTTTGTTCTGGTTTCCTTCAGACTCTATAATATCAAGAATTAATCAAAACCTGGTAATCATTAAGCATAATGAGAGGTCACTTTCTGAGGCTAGTAAATAACCTGTCAAAAGGGCATGTTTACATTCACAGGTTTCATTTCCATTTCTAGGTCTATGGAAACAGCTACAAGACAGTGCTTGTTTACTGTTTCTTATTGAAGTGATTTTATAGCCATTGTTGTATTCCACATTTTGAGTTAGAAGAATTGCAGAGAGGAGAGGATTAAATAATAGAATTTGAACAATAATCATTCTATATGAAAAAGGGAAAAAAGAAAATCATGTGCATTACTGGAAATAAAAATAGGATTTAATAATACCAGATTGGCTATAACCACAAATAGTTTAAAAAATTTAAGTAAAGAATGGAGAAAAAGGCTAAAATAAAATATATATGATAAAAGAATATCTTTCATTACAAATAAAATGCAACACAAACTCTAGTTTCACAAGGGTATATGTACTCACACACATATATCCTTGAGTTCTCATGTGGAACTCTTAATTCAATTGGCAAATTACACAAATGCAGGGGTACCTGCTCACAGGGATCTGGGACTCCTTTAACCTGGGGAGAAAAAAGCAGAAATACTATTGCAAAAGAATAATCAAAACCTATAATCACTGAAGGCTTTTCATAGAATGCAAAAACTACCTGTGCTCCATAGTCCTTTACCACCACTCCTATAACTCTGTAGTCCTTCCTGATGAGGCTCATACTCCTCCTGCATCTCTAGTGCCTACATGGAACTTTAGCAGTGAATAATAGTCAGAGGGCTGTGTGAGGCTTGGTGTTCTCTCACTGAAATCCCTGAAATATGCCCCTGGTAAGCGGCACACCTCTCACACGTCAGGTGAGCAAGTAGGTGCCTCCGTACCTCTCAGAAGACAGTTGCCTGCTACTATCACTCTAATGATAAAAATAAAATAGAGCTATTTATATGTTTATATAACTCCACTGATCAGTGGTTTCATTGATTATGAAACCCAGTGACAGTTCCCACACCTATCTGCTGAATATCTTGCCTACTAACAGTTTTCATTTTTTCTCTGCATGGGAACCTCAGAACCTCAGAAATGGTTTTTACTTACCAAATTTTTATTTAACAAATCCTCTTCTTTCTTGGACTGTAAAAATATTTGGTGTTGTGGAACAAGCAAAAGCTAATGAGAAATGAAACCCTAAAAGAAATAACAACCACTTTGCAATGAGTAATAACAAAAATTCTGCGCATAGTTTTTTGCAGGTATCATTCTTCCTCTGAACAACTGTGCTGAGACAGATCTAAAGATACTGGTAAGTGCATGAATTTGGAGAGATCACATATAGGGGCATTATTTCAAAGTAACATGTACATATGGGTTAAAAAAGAAACGGTATTTTAGAATATTGGGTGAAAAGAGAGTAAAACTTAAGATTATAATAACAATAGCATCAACAGCAATAATAACAGTGATAGTAATAACAACTCCCAGGTATTTATAGAAAAAGCGAGTATTAAAGTGAACTTGACAAAAATTCCTTGAAATGAGCTTTCACAGCCAATGGAGTCTCCTGTGGGAAATGGAGTGCGTTATTTCTCTTGAACATTAAAAACTAAATCAGGCAAAACTCTATTGAAAACTTGACAAGGGGTAATTATGAATCACCAGACTGATGAACCATTTGACATAATACATCTTCTCCTCTGGTTAAATTATATTATTCTGTTACTTAAATTATGTTCCTTCTCATTTCTAAGCAGAATTTTTTCTTGTAATGAGTGTTTTATTCACAATGGAGATGCCAATCACTTTTGTTTGAAATGGCAGCTTTTCTTATGAAGTCACATTTTTTCATTTATGTATTTGGACTTGACTGAAAATAGCTTTTATCAATCTATTCATTCTGTAAGGCTCAGCAGACATTAATTTACAGTGCTGTATCATGCATGTGTTTAATAGAAGTTACTGTTAAGTATACTATTTGACAGTCATACCTGCATTGGAAGTAAAGTGTTTGTCAGTTTAAACAATATTATTATTGACAAATAAAGATATTTGTCAGTTTAAAGGAGAATTACAAAATAAATGTTTCATTTTGTTTTTCCTTTTATACATTTTGCTAAATATTGAAACAGGCATCAACTATTTGTATAATTTGGAGATAATACTATGTCATAAAATCAAAATAACTGCAATCTAGTTTTGTTTTCACAAAATCTTTATAATATACTCCTAATATTATTTTTAAGAAAGATTCAGATTTCAGTAAAGAAGCAAAAGTTCCTCAGAACTTTCAATACATCGAAAACAATAAATGACTATTGGCTCACCCCAGCCAAAGACTGAGTTCAAATATGTGATTTTTCATTGCATAGATAACTTCCAAAACATGAAGTCAACTGACTAAATTATATCTTTCTGGATGGGAACGCATCTTCCTAGAGTTGAAATATTTTCAGTGCATATTCTGCATTTAAATCAATGGCTCTTTGTCATTTTAGATTTGTCTAATCTACTTTAGGATGATGGGATTGTTATTTAGCTTGTTTGACTATAAAAATCAAAGTTCAGGAATTTGTATTGAAAGCAGCTGAAATTTAGTGAGAAAGCAGAAAACAAATGATCAGATATAAAAATGTTCTTCCTGTGTTTTTTCATAAATCTGGAACATGTATCAGGAGATTAGCCTTAGGATAACAGGCAAAAAGGGACTTAAAGAGGTTTCTGGTCCAACCTCCTGGTAAGTGAAGGTCAACTGTGAGGTTACATCAGGTTTTCAGGCCTTCATTCAGTCAGATCTAGGAATCCTTCAAGGGTGGATACTGCATAATATTTCTGGGCAATTTACTCCATTGGGAATGGGGAAAAAGATGCTCCTTATATCCAGTGTAAACCTGTCTCATTCAGATTTATGTCCTTCATCTCAGATATTCTTCTCAAACACTGTTGTGAAGAGCCTGGCTCCATCCTCTCATTAACCTCCCTGTAGGTAATGTCAGGAATTCTGTGAGGTCCCACCATGGAGTCTCTTCTCCGAGCTGAACCAGCTTCTCTCTCACAGAATCTTCTCACGGACAAGTGAGAAGTTCAGTGAGAAGAGCAGGTTGGTCAGAGTTCCTACCCTGACCAACCTGCTCTCCATCTGATAAACTTGCTTCACATTGCCAGTGTCTTTCCTGGAATAAGTGGTCCAAAATCAGTTGTAATTTTCTAAATATGGTCTGAGTGCTGAATATGGGAAATAAGCCCCTCCTGTTATCTGCTACCTAGGCTTCTGCTAATAAGATCCTGGAGACTGTGGGCTATCTCTGCATCCAGGCAACACTGCTGACTAACATTCAGTCGTTGCTTGCCAAGGATTCCCAAAAGCCTTTGCCACAAGGTAGGTCACTAGCCTTTCCCCAGGCTGTATTGGTGTCAGGGGATCTTCTTTCTCAGGGATGGGACTTTGCTTGTGTGATTGCTGACTTTTATTAATTTCTCCCTCCTGTCTGTCCTGAAAGACATCCCTGCTCTGAAGCTCCAAGATTCATGTCACATGCAGACTTGCAGAAAGCACATTGTCATCCCCTCCGGGTCACTGATAGAGACGCTGAACAGGACAGGCCCTAGTACAGGCTTCTGCAGCATCCTCTGATTACTGCATCCTAGGAGAGTGCAAACGGTTAATGATCATCTGCTCAGCCTAATCATCTAGCCAGGTCTTTAAGAGATTTCCCATCCATACTATAACATCCCAAACATTGTGGGAGACTGTGTTGAAAGGCTCGCTTCTCAAATTACACCTTCTCCATTCCCTTCACCCCCAAATTCAGTAATTTTATCTTAAGAAGCAATCAGGTAATTCAAATTTATCCCTGGCAAATCCATACAAATTGCTCCCAGTCATTTCCTTCTTTGTTGCCACAAAGTGTGTTTGAAGAGGTTTCACTCAAAGATTCTTCCAGGAAACAAAGTGAAGCTGCAGAGAGCAGTGTAAGAACAAGCAAGAGAATGGTTTCACATCTCTGTCTCTCTAAGATATCCCACATCTACATCTGATCTAGTAACCTTTACAGCCAAGGCCTAGAAACAGAAACTCCAGATGACTGGTTACTTTGCAATGCCTTAGAAGGAGACGAACTGCTCTCCAGAACTTTCTATTACTTCCCGTTGAATAGAAAAGGACCTTATGTTATCTGTGTAAGGCAGCTGGTGTGGGATGTAGCTCACAGACTGTTAGAAGTAAGACTGCACTTGTCTTCCTGATTATGCCAAATGAAAATTTAAGAAATCAGTATGGTTCTTCTCATGTAGGGGTATCCTGAAATATAAGATGCCCTGGGTACAAGGTTATTCGTAACCACGTATAAGGCAGGATTTATTTTTCTATTTGTATCCCTCTCATGTGGCAGCTGATGGCCAACATACCCCAAGACTTCTCAAATAATAATGAACAACAAAGTCTAGAAAATGAAAGGAGTCACTAATCAACAATTAAAGGATCCAGAGAGCCACTAGCTTAATCTAAAATGGGGCATTCTGCATGCAGATATCGACATTTAAATTTCTAAAATCTGAAGATGCGTTTTCCACTCTAATTTTCTCATGTCAAAGTCAAAGCAGATGTATCTCAACTATAGAAATCCTAAGGGCCATTAATGTCCCACATCAACCTTCAACACTTCTGACCATGATCTATCACTGAAAATAATATACCATAAAATCTTCATCTTGAGATAAAATTCTTCCCCTTAATTCTCCCTCATGTGAAGGATCAAACTGAAAATTACCTGGATCCACTAGTTGGGGAAAACCATAATTTTCTGAAATTCAAAAAAGGAAGATGTCATATAAAATCACGGAGTCAAAGAATATTCTGAGTTGGAAGGGAACCAGAAGGATCATCAAGTCCAACTCCTGGCCCTGAACAACACCATCCCCAAGAGTCACACCCTGTACCCGCAAGCATTGTCCAAATGTTTGAACTCTGTCAGGATTGGTGCTGTAACCACTTCTCTGAGGAGCCTGTTCCAGTGCCCATCTGGGTGAAGACCTTTGTCCTGCTGTACAACCTGACACGACTTCAGGCCATTACCTCAAGTTCTGTTGCTGGTAACCAGAGAAAAGAGATCAGTGTCTGCCCCTCCTCTTCCCCTCATGAGAAAGGTGTAACTGCAGTGAGGGCTCGCCTCAGTCTCCTCTTCTCCGGGATGAACAGACCAAGCGACCTCAGCCATTCTTCACAGAGCTTTCCCTCAAGGTTCTTCACTATCTTTGTTTCCCTCCCTTGGATGCTCTCTAATACCTTAATGTCTTTTTCTGGAAGCCAAACCAGCCCCCAGCACTCGAGCTGAGGCTGCCCCAGTGCAGAGCAGAGCAGGACAATCCCATCCCTTCCTGAGCTGGCGATGCTGAGTGGGTGTGTGCCTGACACACCCCAGGACACGGCTGCCCCTCCAGGCTTACTATGGAACTGGACAGAGGCTTAAGGCTGACAAGCAGGTAGAGGAACTTTCAGATTATTAGCCAAGTAATGCTGCGCTTAAACCAAAAAAAAAAAAGAATTTTCCTTTTAATTTTGGTGTTTTGCTGCAGGTTTTTTTTGTTGTTGTTGTTGGTTTTGATTGTTCATTTCAAATAATGCTTTTGTGTAGTCTAAATTGTAGAGCCATTAAGAATTTTTTGTAACAAGCAAAAAATTTTTTCAGAATATTTTCTGTGTGTAGTGTGATTTTAAAAAAGTCATAAAATGTAGGCATGAGCAGCTATGTTCCTGAGATGTTATTGCTCTCCTAGAGAAGGTGGATATGAGCAGTTATTTTTTCTTTTTTTTTTTAAGATTTGGAAAAATGATTTAACAACATATTTTCCAGCTTATTGTAGACAGCAAAATCAATTAATCATAAGACATCCTGAACAGAGGAGATTTATGGATCAGCATTTCTTGGGCTGTGGTGGCCTAGAAAATGAGCTGATATGACTGATGTGGAAGAAAACTTGTTATCAGAACAGTATCAATCTTTATGAATTTAGCTCTACACCATGCAATGTATCAGTTTATTCTGAATCTTACCTTGAGCAAGCCTAAGTCACACTTCATATCTATGACAGAAAATATGGAAGGCCATTTCTCCATATTCCAGATTTCCGTGAAGTAGTTAGTATGCATGCTGGATAGAGCCCTTACCACAAGACTTGAAGAGATCAAGGTATGATAGGGTGAAATAGAAAATTGTTCTACAGTGACTAGTGAAAAGACTGGAGACAAATTTGTAGGAGAAGATAGGAAGCTTCATACTGAAAGAAATGGAAAGAAATTAATATTGAAAGAAATTCATCAATGGAATTCCATGAGGATGTTTGGGTGCTGAGTATGGGCGCATCTGGCAAAATATACATTTTATAAGTAATGATCTGGAAAAGGACTACTAAAGACAAATTTTATATATTTTATCAAAGGTTAAAAAGTTACTGAAGGACTTTATACTATGGATTTATCAGAAAACAAAGTGGAAACAAAACATGGTGAATATAATTCCTGAGAAATTCACATTAAAAATATAATCCAGCTTTCTGGAACATGCATTGAGGAGTTCTAAACAGGGCTTTGCAGCTGAAAAAAAATTACTTTATCAAGGTAAAAAAAGAAAATTAAATATAATAATATGTCTATGTTGGTACATAATAAAATGTATGTAGTTCTGACCCTCTACTTTGAATAGAATCCAGAAGGTATGAAAAGATATTAAAAAGTATAAAGACCAGCAAAGATGAAAACAGGCTTGGAAACACTTCTGTGAAAACAGCAATTAGAGTAGAACTCTTAACCCTGAACAGCGACAACAATTGTGGAATCCATAAAAGCCTAAACAAAACATTGCCATCTATTTTCAAGTTAAAAAAAAGATTCATTTCTATCGAGCAGGAAAAAAATCCCTTATTATAAATACTGTATGTCCTGATATTCATTTGGGATTTATTTTAGTAGTGTGGTACAGCATAGTCATACCAAACATTTGTTGCCTTTGTAAAGTTGGCTTCTTAACGAAAAAAATAATTGGCTGCTATACTGCTGCAATGTCTAGTATAGGGATGTACTTAAATACTACATAAAACTAAGAATTAATTTGGAAAGTGACAAAGACTGAGGGAAAGGCTGAGGGAGGTTCTTTATGCCTTCTTTGCCTCAGTCTTTAGTAGCAAGACCAGTTGTTCTCTGGGCACCCAGACCTCTGAGCTAGAAGATAGGGACAGGAGGCAGAATGAAGTTCCCAACACAAAATTGTGTGGGAATGTTGATCTGGAGGGTAGGAAGGCTCTGGAGAGGGATCTGGACAGGTTGGATCTGTGGGCTGAGGCAATGGTATGAGGCTGAACATGACAAAGCACAGGGTCCTGCACTAGGCTCCAAACACCTCAATGCTATGGACCTAGGAATGTGCAGCTGGAGGTGGTTGAGTCACCATCCCTGGAGGTATTTAAAAGACTTGTAGATATGGCACTTAGGGACATGGTTTAGTGGTGGTTTTGGACAATCATTTGACTTGATCTTAAAGGTTTTTCCAACCTAAACAATTATTTGATTCCATGTGGCAAAGTCAGCTGCAGATTTAGGAAAATCACAACAACACAGAAGGAACAAATTAATAACAAAATACTTCAAAATCTTCTTCTGTACAATTTTAGGAATGTATCTTACACACACTTAATTTCATATTTCTATCAGCTGAGATGCACCACTGACATAGATGTATTACATTGCGTGCAAGAGATTTATGAGGGGTGCAAGAGAGCTGCTTTCTGACCCAAAAATAAGGGGAACATAAGTCTTTCCTATTAAAATGTCCTCCAAAGCTATTCTCATGCTGAAAACATAAAACAAAGTCTGATATATTTTTTGTCACTGAAAGTACTTTTAGAAGCTATGAGTCACTATCATTCACTCAGAAAAAAATTTGTCTTGAGTTCACATAGCTTCTATTTGATGTGTTTCTTACAGAGAACTCATTATACAAATGAAATAATAATTTTTAAAAGTAGCACAAATTAATTTTCCTCTTTAAAAATCTTTTCAAAATTGGAAAAAGGAGTTGGACTTGAATTTTTTAAGAAAACAGTATGTGTTGTTTTTTTTTTAATAACAACCTGACTATTTTAACATGGATATTTTTATTTTGAATTCTTTACAAGGCCTTCAACAGAAATATTACTACAAAGCAGACCTTGCAAGTTATCTAAATAACAATAACAAAACCAAATTCTGATAGAATTAATTCATGTTTTACTTGTTTGACTGAGAAAAAATATGTAGGAGCTGATTTCTTAGAGAGAACAATTATTAAATATTCTACTAATTTGTGATAGGTCTGTATCTCTGTGTCGTCACTGTAATTATTTTTGAAAATTTAATATCTTTTTCACTTCCTTTTGAAAGTACAGTCTTAAAAAACTCACTGAAGAAAGGACCTCTAGTAGACCATACTATCACAACAAGAAATATTGCTGTGAAATTTGCTAAAGACCAAAATGCAAATTAAGACCTCTAAAAACTTGTAATTTTCTGGATGTCTCTATTAAATAAAGCAAGGAATAACAATATGAACTTTTGATTATTTTCTATTTAAAAACACTGTTGTATATTGTTTAATAGTTTCACATTAATATATTTTCTTATCTCTGATCTTGAAATTTACTTAATATTCTTTCAAAACCACACAAAATCATACTGCAAGATGGTGAATTCCACTTCAGCTAAGTAATCCTGCAATTTACATCAGCTAAGTTCTATCCACCTCTCTCCTTTGTTTGGCAATAGCTTGGGGTTTTGTTGTTTGTTTTTTCCCCTACTTTCTAGTTATTTAATACTACTGTTCTTTGGAATTAAAATTGGCTGTGCTGATACAGGGAAAAAAAGCTTATCCTTTCTCAAGCAATAACATAAATTGTTCAATAGTTATTAGTATTTCTACACTTCTGAGAAATCCAAGACACCCAAGGCTGTGAAAGCAATTGAATCATTTAATAGTAACATTTAATGTACTGCTTTGGCATTCTTTAAAATGAATCTATTTCCCACACAATTGCAAGTTCTGATGCCTCTACAGATTGTTCAATGGTATCTGTAAAGAAAAAGCTGGATCTAAAGGAGCAGCTGCTATTTTGTAGTCCTTCAAATAATTAATAGGAAATGTATCAACCTTTCTCAAATATAGTATTACAGTTTACAAAACAATCCATGTCTTTGTAACTAAAGGCATGCTGGATAAATCCCTAGTCCTCCAGCTAGAAAGTAATGGAATTTCCTGTGTCTGCAGTCATCAGTTAAGGTCTATCGGAGTGGACTGGCCGTATTGAACTACAAAGAACTTTCCCAGAGAATCTCTGTACCCTCAGGAACAATTATCACTTCTTTAGTACTTTTTCAATTAAGTGCTGTACCACAACTCACTAGGACAATATACCAAAAAATGTACATTACATATCCTGAAGTGACATCTGAGAGCATGTAGTGGTTTTTAAGGGCACATAGTTCGCTAATCTGCACAGTAAAAGGAATACTTTGGGGCTAATTTTTCCATTTTGTTTACGTGGAGGGTGCCTGGGGAATGAACTTTTCTGAGAACTGCAGTTGTGTTTTGTGTTAAAGATAATGTGATTCTTCATTAAAAATGACAGCTTAAGAGTAAATAAACATACACTGCAACTGAACGGGAAATGAGAGCCCGAGAACAGACTCCAGACACACATAATCTGATGGTATAGAAACCCACAGAAAAGTCTAAATTTCTTTTATGAAATATTCAAGTACTAAGAAATAAAGAAATGTTATTTTGTTTAAACACTATGAAATTATATATAATTTCAATTAAATTATTTAGACTATTTTTATTATGTTGTATTTTCCTGTATTTTTCCAATCTTTACGTTTTACCATACAGAAGCAGGGTATAAAAGCATCCTAAGACTAATTGATAGATTTCATAATTTATGTCTGAAAATATTTACATTTCTAGGATTAATACTCATGATTAAAGAAAGCAACATTAAATTTCTGAATTGTGTTGAGAAAACTCAGAAAAAAATCCCACAACCATATATTATGAAAGTATATTTTATTTTTTTTAACATGTTGTGTGAATTTTAGCAAACTCCTACACTGCAAGATTAGACATTATTTAGTGTTTTAATTATGTCACTATTTCCTCTGGAAATACTGTATTAAAATTTTAAATAACCAAAGGGTTTTTTTTCCCTTCTGTTTGTTTAAATAAACAGCCATCGGGAATTTCAACAAGATTCATCATTATCACTTTCATTTTGCCAAGTAAAAATTTTATTCAGCACAGCAGGAGATGTAGAGCAGGAAAACTTCTGAAGGCTTCTCCTCAAAGAATGAAAAACATTCAGCATGCCTTGCAGTCAATCAATTACAGTGCTAGCTACATTGCCAAATGCATTTTGAAAATAGAGAAATAGACACTTTAGAAAGACATGACAGAAAACTTAGTACTTAAACATGATCAGATTTCCTCTCCAACTGAAAAACCATACCTCAAACTGATAAATGTGAAAATTATAATGCTTATAATTTTAGATCAGCCTGACTATTATAGATAAAACCTGCAAAACTAGCACAGCACATAAAAAACACCCACAACAACCCTCAGAATTATTGGAAAGTATACATAAATATTTGCTTATCTGGAACTTCTGTGTGTATTTTTTGATGAAAAGAACTCTAGATAAGGACTGGAAGTTATTATGTATGCTAAATAATATGAAAGTATTAGGTTATAGCAGTAAGTTTATACAAATGAAATAAAAAAACGTGTCAAATACATGACAAATCTGAGTAATTCAAACTTTACGGTGCAACCATGAGATCTTTCTGGATTTTCTTATTAGATGGTTAGATTATACATAGACTTAAGGATATTTTACGTGCAGTGTGTCACATGTGTAAGTTTGTTTCCTAAGCACCATAGTGAAATGGACGGCATGAATTGACTTGCACTCATGGAAGGAAAAAAAAAACAAGCTGAGACTTAAAATGCTCTGCAGCTCTTAACCATGGCTCTTGGCACCTGCAGCTGCTTGGGATTCACAGATCTGTAGGGAGCCTCTCAGAGATGTAAGGATCTTCTTCAGTGCTTTGCATTTTATGATGACAAAAGAATCAGGTGGAACAGATAATTGCCTGTGTCTATCTAACAGACTCGACAGAAGGCAGTTTACTTTAAACTTGATGACAGAAGATTGTCTCACCAAGCCGGGGTGTGTGCACCTGAAGGGCAGATAACTTATTCCCCTCAAAGACTGTCATTTCTGTCTTCATTGCTTTTATGTATAAAGTGTAGAAATCTATACATCTCTAAGGTAAACCTGTCTTTATTTGTTGAAATAATCTCTTCAAATGGTTTTGGATATTAATTAGTATCCCTATGCAATATTCAGTATAGCTACATCTGTACTGATAAATGAATTGAACCCAAGGGGCACACACTCTCCTCACAGTCTGGCAGATCAGAATGGTTTCCAGACATATTTCTCAGGTAATCTCTAAAGTCAGATGATTAAACTACTGGATATTTGGTCCTGAGTCCTCTCAGCCTCATGGCATTCCTGGAACCCTAAGGCATAACTTCTTCAATTTAAAATGTCTAAAATAATGTAACACATTTCCTCTCTTCCTTGCTGCCTTCCTACTTCCTGTCTGCTCATCTACCTGTCTTTCTGTCCACCTGTCTTTCCTTCCATCTTTATTGCTCTCCATCTTTTTTCTTTCAATCTTTCTTTCTTGTCTTTTTTTCTTTCTGTCTTCATCTGACTGTCTGTTATCCTTTCTTCTCTTCTCCATTTTCTCCAGCCACCTGCTTTTCCTTGCCTTCTTTCTGCACAGCACTCTTACTTCATAGGTTAAGCATATGTTTAGTATCCTGGTGCAGTTTCTTAATATAAGTCCACTTGTTTCTTTTCTCAATTACTTTTCTTAATGTATTTCTAGGAAATCGTGGGTAATACTGTGGAGAAAAAAGAGCCTACATCAGGTTGAACTTCTTTTTACTGATTTTAGAGAATAACTTTTGGTGTGAACTATGGCCTCAAAGTTATCTTTTTGTGATTTGTTTTGTCTTGAAGAACATGCATGCAACATGGATGATTGATTGACATCACCAAGAAAGACAATTTCAATGAAGAAATTTGACAGCGAGTATATGTCTAAGTTATCCCACCTTAGTTTCCTCTAAGCAGAGTATGATGTTGTCAGCTGGGGTATGCTATTACTCTGCAATTCTAGTTTTCCTTTCATGGAGTCTGGAATGGGGGAAAGAGAAATGGATAAAGAAGATGTGGAGCTAGGATATTACCAGCCAATGGAAACACTTAATCCCAAACACCTGGAATTCCTGTGTTGGTTTGGTATTTTTTCTGTATTTCAAAATGAGCTTAATGCACGAAACAGATTTACAAAAACTGCATTTTTTTTTCTTCCTTCTTACCAATAAAATCTTTGCTAGTAAATATCAAGCTGCTGCCTGAGGTAAGTGAGATTTCAGCAAATATTAGAGGACCCAGAAGTAAGGGTAAACATCATTCCAACATTTCTGGCTAAACTGTGAGGTTTTCTGAATTACTTGATTTGTCTTCTAACATATCCCACAGGTAAAGCAGGGCTCCGGCAGCTCAGCAGGAGAGATAGTGTAATATATTCACCCTGGATCATTAAAACTTTGAAACAGTGTATTGTTTCACCCACTCTTGGTCAGGGATTAGAAAATGTATTATCACTTCTGCAGATTCCAAGCACTGAAGCTACTGTTCTATTCCTACCTTGAAGCTTTCTGTCCCTGAGGATACCTTCTTTACGGAAACTATTGATTTTTTCCTTCTGATGTACAGTCACTCAAAAGTATTCCAGTCTTCTGTTTGCCTGCATGACTTTTATCGAGGGAACCATTGATTTTTTTTTGTAATAGGTTTTTAAAATAGTTCTTTTAAAAGTTGCCTTTCTTCCTCTTCTGTGCCAGTAAAAAGAAGAGAAGCAAAGAATATGGAAAGGAACTGTGTTGTCATTGAATTTATGATGTATGTGGGATCCATATATACAGACCTCATAAAACTGTTAAACGAACTGGCTGCAGTTCTCTGGAAAACAGCCTATTTTGTGCAGAAAATATTATCTATAAATAAAATTGAAGTTAATAATTTGCAGGCATTCTTTTAATTTTTTTATCTTGTAGGTTTTTTAATGGTATAAATAAAAAATACCTTTGTATAGTTAAGACTTGCCCACTATAAATTTCTATAAGTGAAGTTTTATGTCAAGGTTCTTGTTAGATAAAAATCAGAACTGTAAGCTTGTGTTCAATTTTAAGTCAGGCAACCACAATCTTTTTTTCTTTTGGGATTTTTTCCCAGCCCTCTAGAATGTCTCTTTAGAACCAGTGACAGTACATTTGTTCTATTGATTTTATTCTCTCTTGACACAGATTAACAATAGCATCTTCTGAAAAGAGCTCATGTGTACACACTATTTTGTGTACCAATATGGATATAAGCTTTTGTGTAATGATTTATTAGTTACTTTCTTACTTACATGTGCATGTGTTTACATTGATGATTTAATGTGTACTAACTACTTTTGTTGATATATACAGTCCTGAGAGTTTAGCAGTATTTTTGGTTGTGATTGAAGAGGAAGGATGAAAAGTTTCATATTTCAGAATCAAACCCCAAAGATTAATTAAGCAGGCAGATCAAGCTGTTTTTACACTTATCTACAAGAGTTTTTAAAAACAAAAAATTGAGGCTTTATATATACACATTTACAGTATTAAAAATTCTTAGTTATACATTGCAAATCTTTGCCTAACCACTCCAAAATACTATAATAAACTTTAATATAAGTAAAAATGTCACCATGAAGTAATATTTTTTAGAAGAGTGCAAGTTCAGTCTGATTATTGAGGTGACTTATTGTGCTGCAGCAGATTACTGTAATTTACATTAGAAGGCACTGACTCCCAATACAACATTGTACTGTCGCACAGATAATTCACATAAAGTTGCCATGAGCAGTATTCTTGTTTGGAATTGAACTCCTTATTCTGTTAATGACAATGAGAGTTTCCGCATGATTTGCAGGGACGTAAGAGTTTTATTTGGGAGTTTGACCCATTGCTTGTTTATCCATTAGCTATGAATATGATCTGAAAATTCTCTTAGAGAGATGCATATGGCTCAGATAATTTTCAAGTTTGTTTACAGAAACTGGTAAATGTTAATATCTTCTGTCCATGTCACATTTTCAACTTAAATTGCAAAAAGGGAACTTACCTAGTTACACAGAATTGAGGATTTTTTCATATTTTCCTGACTTTTTTATGAGAATAGAAATATAGAAATAGATTAGGAAATCCTTTAAAGTTCCTCCAAAAATAGGGTGAAATACTAATGAATGGATAATTTAAGTACAGATCTTTAGTCTGTTAAAAAAGTGCTTAACATGCAAATGTAGTCAAAGGAAAGAGGCAGGTATCTTTGATGGCATTTAATGGAAAAAACTACCTTCCTATTTGATTCTTACTTATTTCATTTTTGTATCCTAGGTTAGACAGTTAGGGTCAAGTGAAATGGATTTTTATATCAGAAATAGAGCGAATTACAAATTTTTAATGACATGAAGCACTACTTCAAGCCTTAAATGTTCTAACTGAAACATTCATGAGATGTCATAGTAGAAGCAGTACAATAAATGCTAGTTTTCTCCTGGGAGAAACAATTAGGTTGGTATGGGCATGCAGGATTTTTATTTTTATTCAATTTTTTTTGTACTAATAATTCATCAAGGTTAAAATATACATAATTTGTTCTGTTTGTTTCAATGAAATTGTACACAGGTATGAATCTACTGGAGACATTTCAGTATTTTTGACAGTTTGTCACTGCTTTTCAAAAGACTTCAAAATAGGTTAATAATATCTTACAAACATATGAGTGAAAGAAGTGGCTGAATTTGTTTTAAAAGCCATGAACTGTGGAAATTCATCTGGAAAAGACAGCTACCGGTACATTTTATAGGAGGAGGCTAAAGTTATTTACACAAAGGCAATCAGAAACTCTTCAGTGAAATAAGCACTACAGAGAATTCTTCAAGCCATTAAGACAGCAGTAATTTAACACAATTCAGAGTAGAATGGCCCTGCTGTTCAAGTTATTGTCTATCTAAAGTTATTTTAAATTGCAGCCTGTATGGACTGTAGCCTTCTTAAAGATCCAGAGTCCTAACACACTGGCAGTTATTGGGAAAATGCACATTGCAACAGATGCAGAAATAGTTACGTTTAACAAAGTTGACAAATTAGAAAAGCATATCATCAAAAAATGAAAGAAAAGAGAAAAAAAAAAGTCAAAGCTCTGCTTCTACTTTATTTTATGCCTCAAAAGGCCACAACTTCACCTTCTTTCGGTATCTTTTCATAAGTGCTGTATCTATGCTATAGGACAATTAATCTCTCTTTTCCCTAATGAGAATTGTTGAAGTCATTTGGCACAAAATGTTCACTGAACTGCTGAAAGGCTTTATTTTCACAGAGTATGTTGAATGTCCATGAAAATAAACAGGTTGGTATGTGATTAACAACTTACTTGATGATTCAGGTTAGATTAAAGACCTGTACACCATGCACCTGCCATGTAGATAGATGAAAAATAGGTAAATGGGTAGAACAGTAAGTCTTACAGTGAACATTGCATAACAGCAGAGTTCCATCCTGAAGTTTAGGACATGCTCATCCAAATTGCTGTGTGATCAGGGAATAATCACACAAAAGGCTTAAATATTTGCTCCTTTCAGTGTGAAAATATTTACTACTGGCTGGAAAAAGAAGGAGATATATTAAATGATGAAAGGACCATAGTAAAACAAACCTAATGATTGAGTTCTAAAAATATTTTTTTATCCTTAAAATTAAATTGTATTTAATTATAAAAACAGTATATACCCTTCACTATGAGAAAGATGCATCACTTTCTTTTTCTTTCAACTAGATGCCTCCACTAAGTATTTTCCAGTTAAGAAGAGAGGTGCATGTCTCACAACAGTTTAACAGTTTTTGTCTCAGTGAATAACAGCTAAAAAAGAATGAATTAAATGAATTAGATATATTTTTTGTAGTTTGTTCCTTGTGTATTAATTTTATTTAGCATGGCTTACACCTTGTCTCTGATTCTTCGCGATTTCTTTGGCTTCCTCTGCCTTGTGGTTTTTAACATAGTTTTTTCACACTATGCTCTGCATACTTAGTATTTTATTTTAATATCTCAATATTTTGCAGAAAATTTCCACCTCATACGATTTCCTCTTTGATTCCTACTTTTTTGACTGCAAAATATGTGTGCACATGGAAGAGTTTCTTCCAGGAGGCTTACTTTGTGAAGGTGGAACTGGGGCATCTGGAATGGAAATACAAGGAAATTTTTCTAGTATGATTTGTCTCTGCCAAGGAGAAAAACTGAAAATTACTGTGTTCTCATCTTAATGTGATCTTTTCCTTATTTTGCATTCTTCAAATCAAATATATTGGAGTTTTTAGGGTGGATGTGGCCTTGCAAGATATGGTAGATTTATCATTATATTTTTATAGAAGGAAGAAAAAGCTATTTACAGAAGGTAATCAGAAACTCTCCAATTAAATAAGCACTACAGAGAACTCTTCAAACCAAAAGACAAAAGAAATTTAACACAGTTCATGACAGTAAGACACTAGTGAGGAAACTATTGTCTATCAAAAGTAATTTTAAACTGTAGCTCATATAGACTGTAGCCTTGTGAAAGATCTGGAGGCATAACACATTGGGAGTTCAGAGCATTTTCTAGTTTTTCCATGACTGAGGATTCACTGATGCTCCTTCATGGCATGGCATGTTATTTGAGGCCTTATTGTGCCCAAGGGACACAAAAACCTATTATTAAAACTCCCAGGGAAATGTTCACTTGAGGCAGTTTAAGGAGGCAGAAGGGATGGTGCAATGACTTCAGCACAAACTACATAACCTACAAGTCTCCTCCATACCCTAATCTCTGGTTGGTCTGTTTTTTTTTTTTTTCCTCTGGAAAAAAATGAATTTTCTGTTTTTCACTACATTTCCATTTATACTGTAAAGCCAGGGTAGAACAAGTTTTTTCCTCTCGAAGTTAGAGGAATGGTAACAGTAACAGATTCACAGAAAGGAAGCAACGTAACACAACACACAGACATTGAATTAATGCCCGGTTCTTTATCTGACAGTTGGATATAGGTCAGATGATAGTGCCCTTGACTGCTGATAGGTGAGAATTCTGTCCTTTTTCTAGACAGATAGATAAAGATATGAAAAGTGATTTTTTTAAAATATCATAGTTGTATGGAAACCAGTTTGTACATGAGCATTGCAAGTACTTTTTCTTAGTGGCAACATCACTGGTGTTATCACTGGGGCTTGTACAAGAGGACTGAAGTGTCCTGAAGAGGTCACCTTGGCCACCACTCTCTTTCCAAGAAAGTTTGCCATGTACTTTCCCCCTGATAAATTTCATGTTTAGTCTTTGCGACAGCACCCAACGATGGCCAGGTCTTTGCATGCAGTCTTGCACACACACACAAATCTGCAAATGCAAAGACTCTTTAATCAGGGACAGGATTCTTTAGTAGTTCTTTTTTTCCTAGTTGAGAAAACTTCTTGGTTAGTTTTTTTTTTTTCTTTTCATTTAAATGAGTGAAATCCCATCTTTATCTAAGTAATTTTTCCTCTTGACTGTTGAAAAAATTCAAAGCTAATATACTCTAAGTGTTCTCTAGGTATAATTGAATTTTCTATTATCTTCTAAAGGTGAAGAATCAAGTGTCCATGAAGTATAATATATTTGATATAGCATTATTTCTATTTGAATTGATACTTAACATTATGAAGACCTTTCCCTTGTGTAGTAAAAACCAGTGTTTGATTATAATTGGCATCCTACTGTGAATAATCACTTAATCCACTCATAAATACAATTAGAATATTCATATTTTATTAGATATTTGACAAGTAGCATTGGCTTAATTTCATATTCCTTAGGACAAAATCTGATAAATCAGACAAAAAGAGTAATTAAGCAAGTTGTATGCAAAATAGTTTAGTACAAATGTCAAAGTTCAAACATTAGCTAGTATAGTCATAACCCACAATCTAGATACTAATTTTCATCAATTTCTACAGTGTCCATATCAAAAAATTGTCCCAAAGAAACTTTTTTTCTGAGGAGTAGGTATAAGCATAAATAAATTAAAAGACTAAATATTTAATACCTTTTTGTTATCTTTGTGTAATCTGTTATTTAGGAACAAAAATAAAATATGGAGGCAATATATAGACAACAAATAGCCATATTGACAAATAGTAGTTCAAATATGACTATACTGTAGATTTCTCCAAAATGTGGTTAATTCATGTAAATTTTAACATTTATTACTGAACTGAAGTCCTTATTTCAAAGGATATTTTTAGGGAAGGAAAAAAATTAGTTTGGGGTTTTTTTGGTTGGATTGTTTCTTAAATTCTGATTAAAACACCAATGTTTTTCACAATCATATCAGCTGCAGTTAAGCTTTTTCAGGTAAAGTATTACTAAACTCATTGTCATTGTTGCTGTTTAAATCCAGTCCTATGGAGAAACAGAAATAACCAGTAGCACAGGTGCAGTAACCAGTACCATTATGGTATGGCAAACCCATACCCGTCCACAGCTTACCTAACTCAGAGCCATGACTTGAACATGAGTCTAAATACCGAGTCTATTATTTCTGATACTTCAAAATACTTTGAGACTACCTAATTATTCACTAAAAATATTTTTTTTTTCAAATTGTAAAAGTTCTCTGTTCATGGAAAACCATTTTCTGTTCAAGTTTACTTATAATTGATTGATCTAAAAGCTGTCACACTTCTGAGCTATCAAACTTACAAAAGAGCAGACATACACCTCTTCTGACAGTGTTGTTTATAAAGACCTCTTCTACTAAGCTTCACTGCTGTTATTTTTTTCAAGATGGAGTCCACCATCATCTTTAAACAACTTCCATTTTTCTGTTTAAGGATGCCAACTGAGATAACACTTCACATTACATTTCATATGCACAGCATTTCTCATAAGAATGTTTCACCTCTAAGAAGAAAGCAATCTCTCAACTTGTTCCTGCAAAATTCCTTTTGTTTGGGGAAAGATGTGTTACATGGAATTTTGTAAGAGCTAAAATTCAACTTCAGAAGCTTGCTATCATTCTTCATTTCCCTTTCTCATCATAATTTTTCCAGTCCAGCACAGCTGAGAACATTTTGTCTTCATCTTTTTCTTTAGATGAGGAAAAAGAAATAATTATCCAAAGGATAAAAAGGATATATGTTTTGTGGTTTAACCCCACCTAGCAACTAAGTACTGACCAGCCACTTGCTCACTTCCCACCCCCTCCCAGGTGGGGGGAGGAGAATCAGGAAAAAGGTACAACTCTTGGGATGAGATAAGGACAGTTTAGTAATTGAAAATAAACAAACAAACAATAAAAAGAACAGTAGTGATGATAACAACAGTAATAATAATAATAATAATAATAATA
>VXAX01002774.1:298564-472934 GCA_013399835.1 Leptocoma aspasia
GAGTTGTTCACAACCTGCTGACCAATGCTCAGCCTGTCTCCAGGCAGCTATTGGCAAACTTACGGAATATACCTTTGAGTTCTTCATCCAAGACATTTGTGAAAATGTTGAAAGACCATCAGACCTAAAATGACTTATATATGGAAACTTTATTCACTAAAATGAAAAATGCAGAAAATTACTGCCTGATGAAATTTCTGTGACCTAGTGTATATCCTACGTAGTGCTTTTTATACATAGTGCTTTTATTTTCATCTGAAAACTAGAAAAAATAAACAAATCTCTATTTTTAAGCATTTCTGTTAAGCTAGTTCTCTCTATAAATATCCCTTAAACTTACTAATATTAAAGAGTTTAGTGTATAATTAGACTTAAGTAAAACATTTGATATTTCTTCCAACAACATTCTCCTGGAGAAACTAGTTTACCGTGGTGTAGACAGACGTACCACACAATGGGTAAAAAATTGGATGGATGGCTGGGCTCAGAGTGGTGGTGGCTGGATATACATCCAATTGGTGGCCAGTCACCAGTGGTGCTCCCCAGGGCTCAGTGTTAAGGCCAGTCCTGTTTAACATCTTTATCAACAACCTGGCAATTTGCAGACAACACCAAGTTGGGTGGGAATGTTGCTCTGCTGGAGGGTAGGAAGTCTCTGCAGAGGGATCTGGACAGGCTGGGTTGATGGGTCAAGGCTAGTTGGTAGAATCACTATCCCTGGAAGTGTTCAAAAAATATGTGGATATGGAACTTGGTGAAATGACTTAGTGGTGAACATGCAGTGCTAGGTTAAAGGTCTGTCTCAATGATCTTGGAGGTTTCTTTCCAAACCTAAAGATTCAGAGTGCTACTTATCTCAGAATTCCTCGTTCTGGAATTCCTGAGTGAGTCATGGCATTATACTCTCCGTGAGTATAATGCAACTTTAGGGTCTAATTATTTCTGCAGTTATAGGTTATTAATTTCTAATGAGTAAGTTTATTTTATAGATACAGGCTAGTCCTGATCTAAATTTTGCAGTTATAGGTGACATACACTAACCTTCTTACTATTTCTGGCTTCTTCATCTTTGACCTTCTGCCAAAATGTTCCCTCCCTTTTCTGTAGACAATCTTTCTGCTTTTTACTATGAAACACTCTACTTGGTTTTATGATATTTGTGGAATCATAGGATACCATATTTTTCAGCTCTGTTTCCACATATATGTTTATAATGATGTTATGAGAGAGATATATACTGTTGGAGACCTCCAAAGTGTTATTAAATCCATCTAATTAGCACTTGGTCTGCCAGTAAATTAAACATGGCCAGAATTTTTTCTGGCACTCAGGCCAACAGCCCATATCTGTTCTATTAATCCATCTTCACATCAGAAAAAAATTGGAAACATCCAAACTGAATATGGAAGATGATCCTGGCTCATATCAGCTCCTGAGCTGTGCCCAGAAATTGTCAGGCAGTGTTACTTGTTCCAATCTGAAACTATGCTAGGGTTTGTTCCACTTTCACTTAAAATATACATGACTAAATTACATTTCCCTAAAATGTTCCCCTCTTCTGTCAATGCACTAACAGAGCAGATATAAAGCAGAAAGAGCAGTGTTTGTTTGCTTGCCTGGGAGGTGGCAATGATCAGAATCCAGTTACTTGAATGGATAGCATATATAGCAAGGCTTGTTCACCAGCACCTAGATGGAGAGCAAAATAGGAGAAAGATACTTCTCTTCAAAGAAAAGGATTATCATCTATTTGGGATTAGTCCTTTAAAAGCAGAATCCATAACTAATTTCTGTTAGTTATCTGATTACATTATCTATCTATATATACTATATATCCATTGTCTATATACAGTATCAGTATATCTATCTATCTATCTATCTATCTATCTATCTATCTATCTATCTATCTATCTATCTATCTATCTATCTATATCCACACAGTACCAGTATCCTATCACATTGTGGTGGGCTCACCTTGGATGGATGCCAGGGTTCCACCAATGTCTTTCCCTCACTCCCCTCCTCAGCTGCATAAGGAGAGAAAAAATGTAACAAAAGGCTCAAGGTTCACAATAAGGACAGGGAGAGATCACTCATTAGTTAATATCACGGGCAAAATGAAGCTGATTTGGGGAAATTTCTTTAATTTCTTACCAGTTAAATCAGGGTAGGATAATGAGGAATAAAACAAAATATTAAAAATACCTTCCCCTCATCCCTCCCTTCCCCCCAGGCTTAACTTCACTCCTTATTTTCTCTACCCCCTCCCCCTCAGTGGTGCAGGGGGATGAGGAATGGGGTTTGTGGTCAGTTCATAACACATCTCTACTGCTCCTTACTCTGCAGGTAGAGGTCTCCTCACTCCTTTTCCTCACTTTTCCTCACTCCTTTGCCAATGTGTAGTCCCCCACACAGAAGAGTGTGATTAACTTCTCCCATGTGAGTCCTTCTGTTGGCTACACTTCTTCAAAAACTGTTCCAGCATTGGTCCATTCCATGGGGTGCAGCCCTACAGGAACAGAGTGCTTGAGTGAGAGTCCCCCACGGGGTCACAAGTCCTGCCAGAAAACCTGATCCAGTGTGGGCTCCTCTCTCCATGGGACTACAGATTCTGTCAGGAGCCTGTTCCAGTGCAGGCTTCCCACAGGGTCACAGCCTCCATCAGGAAGTCTCTCCAGCCTGTACTCCACCATGGGCTGCAAATGGATCTCTGCTCCACCATGGACCTCCGTGGGCTGCAGGGGGACAACCTCCCTCGCCATGATCTTCACCATGGGCTGCAGGGACATCTCTGCCCCTGTTCTGAAGCACCTCCTCCCCCTCCTTCACTGACCTTGGTGCCTGCAAGGCTGTTTCTCTCATATATTTTCACCCCTCTCTCTCCTGCAATTGCACATTTTTTTCCATGCCCTTAAGTACTATATCCCAGAGGTGCTACCATCAATGCTGATGGGCTTGGCCTTCCCCAGTGGCAGGTCCATCTTGGAGTCAGCTCTGTTGGAAATTCACAGAAACCACTTCCATAGCCCCTCTCTACATAAGCCACAGAAAACCAATACAAACATGCAGTATTACCCCATAGGATCCCAGATTTTGAGATGTTTGTTCTGAAATCACCAACTAAATAAAAGGTTAGCAATTCCTCCCTGTCTCTGAAAGCAGTGTTGTTCTTAATGCACAGAAGAGAGTGGCAAATGTCAGCTTAGGATAGTTCATGTTTTGAGTGACAGCAGAAACAGATAAGGGGTTATTCACATTATCTGCTTTGGGTACTTTAAACGTGTAACTGAGATGTGATTGAGACTTGGAAATTAGTTCTTAATTCCCTATGTAGCTAATAGAGTGAAAGAGAATTAGCAGCAGAGGTGTCAGTATATTACAACTGATGATTAAAATTAGATGGTATGAGCCTTATAATTTCTAATAAAAGTCAGAAGAAGTCACTAACTTCTAAACTCAGTGTGAAAGAAAAAGATTTTCTACCAACTTTTAAACACAAGTCAAATTCTATTAGTCATACTTCATTAAAAAAGATGCTTACATTGTGTAAAACAGTTTTGCAACAGTTACCACTTACGCAAAAAGCATGAGTAAAAGAGACCTGAATGAGAAGAGGTATTAATTCCTACTGAAAGTACTGATGTCTGTTGCATGAGTATATTCCATGGAGAGACAGAAAATATTTTGGAGCAAGGGTAATACAGGTGATTTTTAGTGATGCTGGCTAAAGCCCTACAGCATTTGTAAATTAGCTTTTTGCTGAAGAAAGAGGAAACTAGGGGAACTACTTCAGTAGGAAACACTATCTAAGAAAAATACACCATTAAACTATAATTAAATGCATTTTACTGAATTGAAAGATATAGGACTTCTGGGTGCCTTTTCTTTCCTGGAACAGAATTGTGAAATAAGAAATGGCAACACTTCCATTATATGTTTGTCACTCAACTGTTTTAGGAAGATATTAACATTATCCTGGCAAAGACTAAAGTACAATTGCATCTGCTCCCAGCACTGGGAGGAAACCAACACATGTTTTCACTTTTTCAGTGGTTTAAATACATGTTTCAGAACTAGTCCTGAAACTCATAAATAAATAGATGAAAGTTCTCAGAGTTACCCAAAGGATTAGTCTATCCTTCATATAACACCATAAAAACTCATGATCAGTGGAGGAGATTTCTAGGAGGGACTAGGTGATGAATCATCTGGGATTTACAAAAAAGTGAAACAAGAAACTTTTTACATTTACTTTTTCAATTTATTTTTTCAGGTATCAGGAATGTCTGTATGAAGTATAACTTCTACAAATATTATTTTTTTATTAAAGGCATTTTTTATATTTTTCGGTGCATATTCAACTTCCAGTGAAAATGAGAGAATTAAAACCTTTGCTCATATTCTAGGTTTAAATAATTTCTCAAACTTATCTCTTATAAGCATTACTGAAATATTGCTACTAAAAAATATTACTTCATATTAAGCCTATCCATATTGTGGTGATCTTATGGAAAAGACTTTCCAAAATGTTAAATGACTTTTTAACAAGTCTGAACAATATTTTTTTATAAAATCTTATTGGTATTACTTCAGTATAGGACAGAATTTGTAGGGAAGCTTATGCAGCCCATGATTGGCAAAGCTGTTAAGGTAGAAATGAGGGTAAAAAAATGGGAGGTGAATGACACAACTAAAATTCTCATGGGGGTGTCTGCCAAAGACAGGCTTTTACACATGAAAAAGAAAGATGACCAATCCACTGGTTTAAACAGTAAGCAGTGAACTACCAAGTGACTTGTCAAACAAAGGACAAAACTCAAAGAAAAATTAGAGTTCAGAGACGTTGTAAGGGAAGCAGCAGCATTCAAACCTTGACAACACTGAAAATCACCCTGAAGTGCCCCAGGCCTCCCTGTGCAGGACAAAGAAGACATGGGACAGTTTGAGCAGCTGCTCTCTGGTGGGTGGGGTGGCACTGGAGGGTGCAGCACTCAGGGTGATACTGCAGGAATCACACCTCAAGTATGCAAGCATGGGTGATTTCTCAGCAATACCTCCATCATCATGGTGGTGATGCCAGCAGAGATGCATTTAAAAAGAGAGCATCCCTTATGTCCTACATGAAGGGTGTACACAGAGATGTTATAAATTCATTTTAGCTAACTTCATTCTTTCAACTGCATTCTTTTGTCTAAGTAAGTTTGGCACAAGATGATAAAGTAGCTGAAGGCTTAGGCAGGAAGCTCCCAGCTCTCTCTAACTTACCTTGAGCTGTTATATAAATGGAGGTCCTGAAGGTAATGTAAATGGGGAGATAAGGAAGCCATGCTTGTGATCAGAAGCATAACCTGTCCAGATAAGAAATGGATAATGATCTGCCTCAAGACAGAGACACAATTCACTAAGGCATAAAGAAGACCACAGGCCAAAACTCACCATTTGATCAAGAATTACATGTGAGGTGCATGAAGAGTCTGTGAGGATCAGTAGTACAGACTGTAAGATTATAAAGATCCAGGAATTTCTTTGTTCTCAGCCCCCCTCTGAGGCACCCAGTTCAAGCTGTTCCTATTTCTGTACCACTAAATTATTAATTTCTTTTTTTTTTTTTTCTGGAATCAGATGTCTGAGAGTCTGCTTTGGGAAGTCTGGGGCAAAGAAATTTCTTTAACGAAAGGGAACCAACCTTCTTCTAGTGATTAAAAATATGGTGCCAAAAAAAGAGAGAACAAAAGTGCTTTCATTTCTAAATATCTATTGACACATTTTTAATGGATTTTTTCCCCCAATGACTGAAGACAAAAAATCATTAATATTTTAATCTTAGGCTCCATAAGTGATTGTTATTATTATTAGAATTATTATACATAGAATAGTAAAATAATTTGGATTGGAAAGGACCAAAGAGATCATCTAGTTCCAGTCTCCCTGCCATAGGCATGTATACCTTTACCTAGGCCAGGTTGCTCAAAATCCCACTCAGTCTGGCACTGGACACTTCACAGAAGTCCAGATAGAAGATATCTGTAGTTCTTCCTTGTCCACAGATACAGTCACTCCATCATAGAAGGCCACTAGGTTATTCAGGCACAAATTTCCCCTTGTGAAACCATGTCACCTGAAACTAACCACCTCCTTGTCTTCCAGATGTTTTGACAAATCTTTCAGCAAGACCTGTACCATGATCTTGCTGGGTACAGAGGAGAGGTTGACTTGTCAGTAGTTTCCAGGGGTCTCCTTTCGACCCTTTTTGACATTGGGTGTACTGTTCCCTTTTTTTCCAGTTACTGGTGACTTTGTCTTACTGCTACAGCTTTTCAAATATGATGGACAGTGAATTAGCCACTGCATGACCCAATTCCCTCAGGACTCTGGGATGCATCTCATCAGTTCCCATTGACTTGTGTATGTTTAGATTCCTCAGGTGTTCTCAAACATGATCTTCACTTATGGTGGGAGAGACTTCATTCAGACTATCCTTGCCTTGAGGTTCAGGGACTTTAGAGGTATGGGGGAAGAAACTAACCTTGAAAACTGAGGGAAAAAAATGCCCCAGCCTTCTCCATGTTAGTTGTAACATGTTGTCCTGTCTTATTTACCAAGGGGAGTATGTTTTCTTTAATTTTCTATTTTTGACCAATGTATCTTAGAAGCCCTTATTATTCTTTGCATCCCTTGTCAAGCTACACTTTATCTTTCTTAATCCCACCCCTACCTATCTGGGAAACGTCCCTATATTCTTCCCAGAACAAATATCCCTGTGTATGTCATTCTAACACCTTCGTTTGACCGAGAGGTTCTTATTCAGCCATGTTGGTCTCCTGCTGTCCTTGTTCAATTTCTTACATGTGGGAATTTAGAGCTCTTTCACTCCAAGAATAACATTCTTAAAAACCTGCCAGTTCTCTTCAGCTCATATTATGGTGAACAGATGAAACAAGATATACTGTTAAAATAACACAAGCATAAGATGATTGTTCTATTTTCTTTCAAGGTTAAAATTTGCTACGTACAAATCCTGTCCTTTGTTCAGAAATCTATAGACTTTTTTTTTTTTTAACAGTGGAGTACAGAGGGATTAAACCTTTGACTTGACTTCAAATCCAGTAGTAATACAATAAATCCTCTTGCATTGCTTTGGAAATATAGCACCTAACCTTTTGATATTAAAAATTGAGCTGTGAAATAGCTGGCATCTGTATTCAAATACTCATATTTTACAGGTTTATGGTATTACAAGATATATATCTCAAACCCTCAAATTACTCTAAGCTTGTCATTCCCCTCACAAAGTACAAAGGAGTGAATTTGAAGGAAACAGAAGTGCAAGATTTTTCTTCATTTGCTGAGCAAGCCTGATCTTATGACATCTGTCACTCCAAAACATGAAGTACATTACTAAAGTGTGCTCTTAGAAGGAAGCAAGCGACCAACCCAGCAAGCAAAATAAATTTTAGACAAAAGACTCTTGATATAAACTAGATAATGCTAGTGATGAAAAAAGTGTACTTGCAGAGTTTTGGTAGGCATTGCCTAGTAACTAAGAAATGTTTGATGCAGTTGCTAAGATTTCGAGCATCTGATTATGAAGAAAATATATTTTATTTTATTTTTCTGACATTTTATTTAATATCAATACTTATTGATGTTCTGTTCTTAAAACTATAACTTTTTATTGCATTCTTTTATTTGGAAATAAGAAACATCTTTTACAATAAGCAAGATAAAAAATTGCACATATACATTTGAAATTGGAGCATATATATACTTCATGTGGATTTGCCATTTTACCTCATAATCCAGGTGCCAGCATCAGCAACAGCTCTTGTGTAATTTAGCATCGTAATGCTAAAATATACTAGTCCCAAATACATTTTAGCACAGGTGGATTTTGTCTGTTAAAATATTCTGCTATCGTAATTTGAGAGACTTCTTGAAACATAGAGAATACTGAATTAAAATTATCTGAGTGCATTCTGCATGTGACACATCTACAGATACAGAAATAACTAATTATTTGTGTGAGAGAATTAATCATACTTGACAGAAACAACCAATAGCAATAAATTTTGTTTCCAAATTCATCTATTAAAGGAGGCTAATATTATCTACCCTAGTAACAAAACAAAATATTTCATATGTTTGGCTTAGAGTTTATCACTAATGAGCCTACTCTAAAATAACTTCTACACTTGAAAACCTGAAGCATAATTGTAGAAAATCTTGACACATAATCCTACTAACACATTGAAAATATGAAAACTATGATGGCAATTAATCACACTATTTTCACAGTAAACTTTTATTTTTCATATTATATTTCTACATATTGCACTTCTATATTTTATCACTGTAAATGAGAAATTACGATGGCAACATTTATATTTACTACATTGCGTATTAATCAAATAAAAGTGTTTTGTCACAAGATTTCATTTGCACTGATACAGTTTGGGATTTAAGTGTGTTCATCTGTTGAAGGAAACACATTACTAATTCAAAGCCTCAATTTTTATCTTTAATTTATGGTTCTTTCATTCTGCTTAAATATTTTCTGCATACTATCTAAATTCCCTGCTTGTCTCTCTGGATTGCAGTAGCTCTGGATTGCTAAGGGGTTTGGCACCACTTCTGACTCACTGGCCTAATCATGGAGATGCAGAGAGCAATGTTTGTCTAAATTCTTAATGTCAGACTGAACCTGATAGACTGCAGGACCCATATGTGTGCTAGCACACATCTCAGCACATGGACTGATAAATTGCAGTTCCTTTACTGGTAGCACATTACACTTGAACATCACTGACACAAGGGTGAACAACAGAAATGGTCTGATCTGGCTCTTATTTGCTTCCTGGTCAGATCTCACAGATACGTGCCCCTGAGGCACGTACACAAGCACGGGTCCCATCAGTGTCTGGCTGCAACCTCTGGTCTGTCCCTCCAGTACCCAGCCCTCAGACCCCTGCTCTCTGTGCAGCTCTGGCTTCTCAGATAACTCAGACGCCTCAGTTTCAGGACAATTAATCCTCTCTTGCACATGTGTGCCAGCTAACAGGTGGCATCAGTTCATGCTTATGGTGTAACAAGGAGACAGTTGCTTGTTTATCATTGTTAGAGAGAGATCAAATTCAGATACAGGAAGGATAATTTGTTCTCAGAAAAGTTCCTCAAATGGCTCCCAATTCTACTTGTTTTCCAAGTGGACAGGGCCATAAACATAGGCAGGCCTGTCAGCTTCTAGAGGGATCTCACTGCAGACACAAGTATCTCAGCAGAAATCCTCTTGGCCCCACTGCTTATTCTTCAGTTTTGGTTATGACATACTCTTCTATCAGCATTGCTTCAGATAGTGAAATCTGAGCATATTCTCTGAGCTGGTCAGCTATAGCCTGGCTCGTATGCAAAGTTACTAGAGGATCTTGGGCTGTAGAGTCCTTGTTTGTGGCAATATGCAATTTTATCACGTTTCAATGTCTCAAAATCTCACTTACAGAGCATGTTTTCATTTAGCAGCTATGCATCATGCTGCCTCTGACAATATTATCTTCACCTGTCACATCCTTTTCCCTCCCCTTTCTGTTTCACTTGCTGCCTCTTATAATGATCTGTCTCTCTGGCAGAATGGGTAGCAGAAGAGGTTAAATGCACACTGTACACTTGAGCTCCTTCTCTGCCTGCACTGCAGCTGTGATGGGGAAAATCACGGCAAGGTTGACTAGATAAATAATCCATGTCCATTTATTACATACTCAGAATCATGCAACTTTTTCTATTTTGTGCCTTGATTTTGAATGGGCTTGTCAAAAATAAGGTTTTTGGTGCAGGTGGTTTTCTTTTCCCTAGCTGCTCTGTACTTCAGTCAATGTAAGAGATCTCTGCTTGGAGGTTAGCAGGTTCTAACTCCTCCCAAGACTCAGGCAGATAATCTCTGAATACACATAGTTAATAAAAGCATGCTTTGCCCCCCCACCCCCCTCCAGTAGCAGCAGAAGCATATTAAAGCTAGCTACCTAAATAAAATGATAGTTAAATCCTAGCTGTGCTGTAGAGGATTGGCATTTCCAATGGAGATGTGTCTTCAAAAGTACTGTATATGAAAATTTCACTTCAGGGGGTTTGAACAGACCTGATGCTTTCCAGACATCACTCTTCCCATCACAAATAGTAGAGATCATACTACTTTAGATACAGCAAAGTTCCATAGGAATAAAGTATGATCAAAGACTTTTTTTCCTAGCTTTTATAGTCCCTTTCTGTGGCGAATAAGGAGCAAAAGTGAACTGAACATTTGGATTGCCTGAGGCAAGCTTATGAACATAGCTCAACTCTCTTGCAGCTTATATTGTCTTCTGTTTGGATTTGATAACTCTTCAACTAAGCCTTCCCTTCTCTAGTGCAACTGTGATCCTCCCTGAACTGATTCTTTTCAACAAAATAACGCAGCAGAATTGCAGAAAACAGAATGTTTTGGAAGAAGAGAGAAAAATAGTTGATTCAAACATAGAAAAAATGTATTTTGCATTCAGCCTGTTAAATTTTAGTCTCTAATGATCCCTAAGTTGCAGGAAAAATCATAATCTTCCATATTAATTATATCATTGTACAGTCTAAGATATTTATATTTGGTACAGACTAGAATAAAAGATTGTCAGTTTAGTTTTGTATGGTAAATCCTCAGCCTTTTATGCAATAAAAAATAAGATGCAACCTGGCTGTATTTTCAAGTTGAATTTAAACGCAAGTTGAGCTAAGAATGAAGTTTTAATTAACTGAGGCTGCTGAAGGAATGGAACATTGATCACAAGGGTTAGTTTTTCTGTTTAGTTTTCGGGTAATATCTTATAAGGTGAAGAGTTGTGGAGGGGTGTTCACTTTATTAAAAGAAAATACAAAGGGGAAAATAGCTGAGAAAAAATGAGTGAAGGAACATCCTATGTAAAGTTTCTTTTGCATTATTAAAATGCTGTATTTATAGATATATACACAGAGATATAGATGTATTTACAGTGCAAGTTCTGTTCTTAGAAGTACAGAATATCCTAAAGTAAACACTTCTGTACTTTGTTTCAGTACAGAAGTGTTTACTTTAGGATATAAACAGAAATTTTAGAATAAAAAAATAGTTTATAATATTAGAAACTGAAGACAACTTTTTGTCACATTCATTTTTATCTCAAAAGCTACATGAATCCACTTGTAAGTGTTTGGCAGTTTGTTCTTCACTAATACTGCATCAAGTAAAGGTCTCATCCCAGAGGGGTCACTATCCCAGAATGATGTTCTGGGTTGAATTAGATTAAATATTGCCAGCAGGAGAAGGGAGGTAATCCTTGCCCTCTATTCTGCCTTGGTGAGGTCTCACCTGAGAACTGCTGTGTCCATGTCTGGACTCTCCAGTACCAGAGAGACATGGACATACAGTAAAGAATGCAACAAAGGGTGACAAAAATAATGAAGGCACTGGAGCATTTCTCCTGTCAGGAAGGGATGACAGAAATGAACTGCTTGGCCTGGAGAAGAGAAGGCTCAGGGTAATCTCATCGATGTACATAAAAAGCTGAAGGGAGGGTGGAAGGAGGGTGGAGCCAAGCTCTTTTCAGTGGTGTCCAGTGACAGGACAAGAATCAATGGATACCAACCAAAACACAGGAGGTACTGTCTAAAGCTCAGCAAACACTTTTATCCTCTAAGCATGACAAAGCATGGATTGCCTGGGGATGTTGTGTGGTCTCCCTCTTCCAAGGTATTCAAAAACCATCTGGACATAGTCCTGGGCAACTGGGTCTAGGTGGCCCTGCTTGAAGGCAGATGGACCAGATGACCAGAGCTCCCTTCCAACCTCAGCTGTTCTGTGATTTTGTGGTTCTGTGACATCTTTCCTTTATTGCACATCTTCCTTTTTTGATTTTATTGCATTTTATTGATGTATAAGTTAACACTGGAGGATAATCAGTATAGCACTTCTGAGATTGTAGTTTATATGTTAAGTATGCGCCAAACAGAAGTTGGGAGTTACAAGAGTTCATGTTTTTAAAGTCTTCAACTCAAAAGAATGCTAGGGCATTTATTTTAAATGATAGGGCTTTCCAATAAAGTATACCAGGAAAAAGCAGAGTTTATCCCTATCAGATATTTACATATATGATTGAAAATAGAGGCTATTCCTGTATACTGCAAATGTCCTTTATGTCACCGGGTCTCTATTTTAGCAGCAGTTTATTTAGTTTTGAAATTGCAACTATTTCAGATAATCTTCTATCACTGAAGATAGATCTTCAGTTATGACAACAGTTTTTGACAGTCAGTATAATGGGCTGTAACTGATAAAACTATGAAGGAGATTTTAAAATTTATATGATTTAAAAGATTAATATCTCAAGGCCTACTAAAGAGGCCTTAATAGTAGTTTCTCCTTCAAGATCTGGTCCCCAATATCTACCAAGTTACAAAGTACTAGATTTCAAAGCTTAGATATTTATTAATTAAATAAATAATTTTTTACCTAAGGTAGCACTTTGCTATGATGAATGCTTTCTCATTGGAGAGAATTTTTCAGTATGACAGCAATCAGCTAGAACAATAAACCCCTCAAATAGTATTTAGAGTTGAGGAAGGATCAAACACAATATTCCTGAGGTAAGAAAAAGATTGTGACTAATGATAGTAGTTGCTTATTCACCTCATCGGTAGGCTTACGACCTTATAGCTTTCATTGTTGCACTCGAAACAAGCTGGTATGACAAGAAACATAACAGTAATAATTTTTGTTGCAAGACAATGGTGAACACTGCTTTGTCCTAAGACTATATGGAAAGGGTGTTCTTGTTTAGCCTGGACTCTCTGGACTTTGCAGAGCAGTATTCTCACTCTTAGTTGTTAGGGGATGCTGCACTTTTGGACTGCCTAAATTGTGCCTGCTTAACATTCTCTGTCTCTATGCTGTTTGTATCACAACCTTGATTAACATGTACCAGAAAATCTTCATATGGCAGGCTTTTTGGCTTGGCATCTTCACCATTCTTTTGGTAGTCACTATTTCTGATAATTACTGTAGGAGCCAATAATGATTTTCTCAGCAGCTTTTGCCTTACTGGTGTGTGTGGTTTATCAGCTTCACTACAGGTCACTTGCAACACGTAAACTGAACCATATATATACCAAAACAATGGGACTGAAGTGGTGAATTATATAATATTACAGGATATACAGGTTAGGATGTTATAGTCTGTTTTATTTTAAAGTACTAGGAAGAAAAGATAGTAGCTTGGAATAGTATTACCTTATGAAATATATTTAAATCAAAATATTGTAAAACAATGCTTGAAATGTACATCATTATATTTTAAGATAATGTTTTACAGAATTCTCTGCCTAGATATACTAAGCTTAAATGATATAAGAAATAAAAGGCTAGACTTCTGAGACTTGGGTTGCAATACATCTTGTTAAGATTGTTCAACCACTACATTTACATACAAATTTTGATGAGGAGATGAAGAAGAACACTTTCACTTATGACAGTGAGCTTTATGAACTTCATTATCTTAGTGATATTTAATTAAAAATTATATCGATAAGTATGTGGAAATGAGATAAAATGAAAAAAATCCAGAGAGACCATACATATTAGAAATATGCAAGATTCTTTACTTCAAGGTAATCTTATTTTACAAATCCATTAAAAAAAACAGTAGCAACTCAGGCCTTGCAGAATTTAACCCTGCCTCTGGTGGACCTGCCTTTCTCAATAATGTTTACTGGCCCTTTGGAAGTCATAGATAGCCCCTTGATGAACACAGTCCCAAGGTGCAAATGACTGCACACAAGTGTGAAATGCAACAGCACATCCTTTCACACCAGCCTTTCATATGGCTAGTACAGTAAGTTTCCTCTATCCTCAGCCTTCCTTGATGCATGTGGCATTGGATTTCTCTCAAAAACTGGTGAATTCCACACAACAAATGAAAGAATGTTGGAGTTTTACAGTTTGGTAAGCATTTCTAAAGATGTGCTATATTTTTTTTCTTTTTTTTTTGGTGGGGCGGGACAGGGGACATATCTGCATCTCTATACATATAAGATTTACCTACAATTTCTATGGCTACTCTTTGTAATTCAGTAACAGTAATAATAACTTCTATTATTACTGCTTTTTCGAAAAAGTAAGAATTTCATTTTGAAATGAAGATAAAATCCTGATCACAAGTATGTAGCTATGGAAATGAATTCTAACAATGGTAAAAAGAGATTTTGGTAAAGTGGTTAAAAGAGCGTATTTAAACACTAGATTTCCAAAGTCATTAAATATTTACTTATTAAAAGTATTACTATTTAGTTTTTCCCAGTTATTTTATAAAATTTGAAATATTTGAGAAAATAAAACCAAATTTTTAGTTATAGCCTGCTTATGTGCATTTCCAGTTTACTGCAGATGCAAAGATGTATAGATTAGCCAACAAGCATCCTGAGACAAACATAACATATATTTTAGGGAAAACAAACAAGTCAACAAACAAACATAAATTTCCTATCCAAAAAAACCCAACCCTAAGGAAACAAGAGATTAAAAAGAAAAAAAAATCATATAATAAATCCAGAAATAGAAACTCTCTCCTGCTTTGGAATCTTTACAAAACACCAAAAGTAACATATGAAAATAAATTTGTTGCAGATTGTATAAATATTTTAGAAACATTTTAAACAAACATTAAATTACTTCATAGGGTCAAGAGCTCAATAGACTTGAAATACCACAATTATTGTCAAATGTGAAAGCTTGTGGAATTTTAATTCACTGTTCTAGTGTCCTGCTTCTGCATTAAAATACAGTCTTACTTTATTTACTATATTTCTTCAGACAGTTCTTAAGAAAATCAGAGGACATGAACGGTAAGCATGGGCATGAAAATGATCCCTTCTTTTTTTGTCAAACTGACTAATGTTTAGCATAACTTCAAATAATTTTTCCAGTCTAAATTGTCCATAGAAATTGCTTTAAAAATAAATGGCAAATTTTCTTCTGAATTTTTCTGTCTGTCATCACCATGTGACTAGAATCTACTAACATATATTAACTACACTCATATTTTGTCTTGTAATAGAATTATTCCCATTTTTACAGAATGGCAAATGAGGTGCAGAAAGATTTAATTAGTGAGTTTCCACTCAATTTGGGTGAGATTTGATAGAAGATGAACATTATTTTTTCAGCACATTTGTGATTAAGTGAATGAATCAATGCTGTGGCTTTCAGCAGTTTTACCTGGGATTGGTAAGAATTCACACCTGAAAGACTCTACCAGAAAAGAAAGATCATTTTTCTACGGAAAATCGATTAAGAAGTGTCTGGAGGGGCTTGCTGCATATCTGGACAAAGGAAGAGAGAATACAAATCAGTTAGGCAGCAAAATGAAAACTTGGGGACACACACAACTTCTCTGGGGTACCTCTTCCAATGTTTGACCATCCTTTTACTGCTTTTTTTTTTTGAGTGATATTTGAGTGATATTTCCTTTTGTATTTTGATGTACGCCCCTTGTTTCTTGTCCTGTTGCAGGGCACCACTGAGCTTCGCTCTGCCTTCTTCAAACTCTCCTTTAAACTCTCCCACTAACTATTCATGCATATTGATAAGACCTCCTGAACCTTTTTTTCCCCAGGAGAAACCATTTCAGCTCACTCAGCTTCTTCTCAGGTGACAAATTCTCCAGTCTTTTAATGATCTTAGTGCCCCTTCATTGGACCTGCTCCAGTATATCCATGTCTCCCTTGCCCTGGGGAGCCCAGACCTGGACCCAGTGCACCAGATGTGTCTCACTAATGCAGAAGCATCACCTCACTCATCCTTGATGATAATGCTTCTCCTTATGCAGCCCAGGATTCTGTTGGCCTTGTGTGTTTCTGGGGCACTGCTGATGACTTATGTCCTGGTATCACCTTAAGAAAACATCTGATTTCTTTTCAATTCAGTTGCTCACTTTGAGGCATGGACAAAATGCAGGTGAATGGTTCTCAACCTCCTTCATCTTTGCTTCAAAAAACAGTTCTGGCATCTTGCCAGATTCCCTCTTTCCTCCAATCCGCAAAGATGTCAAAAATGAACGATTAATAATATACTGAATTCTGCAGCAAATTTTTAATGTTGTAAGTGGATTTTGAACATGTTAGAAATTGTCCTGAATTTAAACAATATAGGATTGCTAGATAACAATGTGTATCATTCACCTACATAATCACGTACTAATATAATTAGCTTCTAAGATGTCATTGTGGTCTGAGTGGTGGAGATTGCTTACACAAATACATTTATCATTTAATCAAATTTTCTGATTAAAAAATATCAAAAACAACAACAACAACAACCAACCAACCAAACAAACAAACAAAAAAACCCACCTGGCATGAATACTGCTTTGATGTAAATAAATTATTTATTTTTAATATAGTGTCAGTCTATACATGGGGCCACTACCATCATATTGTTGCTCAACAAGTAAAACTTTAATATTTTTTCTTTCCTCTGTCAAAGTGGAGATGAATTTTCCCTGCCAAAAGGCATTTTCTGTCTTTTGGGACTTCAGTATTTGTGAAGAACTGATTTATATTAGAGAAACTTTGAAGTTGCACAGCTGAAATGATCTTTTTCTTTCAGTGTATGACTCTCAAAGTATCTTCAAACAGACCTGAAGCATGGGTGTGGGCGTCTTCCTCCACGATGAGAGATTTCTTTTCCAGTTGCTGTGTCTGAAAGCTTTGATGCACAGTCTGTTGGGGAATCCTGAGCTAATCAAACTGCATTCCGGGATGATGATCTTTTGGTGTGTGTGTTTGATTAATAGAGTTTGAATAACTTTAATAATGACAGAACAGTTGTATTTCCAGAAATATCATTAAGAAATACTTAGGTAATCATTAACATTTTCAAGATTCTTTAACAAGGTTTTTTTAATTCTTACAATGCTATGAAGAAGAGGAAAACCAATAACATCTGAAAATCCATCAAAATATCTTTTTCTTAATAAGTATCAGCCACAAAATTATAGGAACATAAAATGAGAAAATTGCATGCAAATATTTATTTGTAATTCTGTTTGTAAATCAGCATGAGTAGTTCATTTCCAGCATGAGTCAGAGACAAATGATCATGGAATCATGGAATCATAGAATGGCTTGGTTTGGAAGGGACCTTAATGATCATCTAGTCCTAACGCCTCTGCCATGGTCAGGAACATCTTTCACTAAATCAAGTTGCTCAAAGCCTCATCCAGCTTGATCTTAAATCTTGCCAGGGATGGGGCATCTTCTCTGAGTCAATGCTTCCAGTGACTCACCACCATTAAAATAGATTCTTACTTATGTTCAATATAAATCTCTTTTAATTTAAAACCATTGTCCCTTGTCCTGTCACTACAGGCCCTGGTAAAAAATAAAACCAGAATTTTGTAGACAACTACCTTGTTTACTCTGCACCTTTTTTTGAGAGACCAACATGGTTGCAGTAGCAACATGACAGCTAATATCTTTATTTACTCTCCTTGTGTTGCATTCCTTAAAGGAAAGAATGAGAAGGTCAGGTGGAACTCCCCTGGCTGCTCAGGGAGACTTGATGAACTTCTGCATTTCTTTTAGCATGCTTTGGGAAAAGGTGTTTCCTGGGGCAGTGAAAGGAGAAATGGTGGTAGTTTAGCATAAAACAAAGAGTTTGCCCCTCATGCACAGACTAAGACACTGGTTAGAAGGAAGAGAGCAGACAATGGAGCTTTGGACAAGAACTCACAACAAACAGAAGGTGGTTTCAAAGGAACCAAGAGGAACTGTGTAGAGTCAGTTTTCATTGAGGGAACCACTGAGAGACTAACCTTAACCCTAAAGCTGGAAAGCTAGTCTGAAAACAGTGATTTGCCTTCCTGTAATATAATGAAATGAGAATTAGTCTTAGACTTTCTGCTTGGGGTTTGTTTTTTTTCATTTATGTTGTTTTTTTTTTTTTTGTGGACAGGAGGGGTGTTGTTTGATTTTTATTTTGTTGTTCTTTTTGTTTGGGTTTTTTTTTTTATTTTGTGGGCCTTTTTTGTTTGTTTCCTTGTTTAGTTTTTTATGGGTTATGGTTTTTTTGGGGTTTTTTTTGTTGGTTGGTTTGGGTTTTGGACAGGGAGCAGGTTGGAGTGTTTCTAATTTTTATTTTGTTTGCTTGTATCTTTGGGATTTGTTAATTTTGTTTTAAAGCCTTTCTGGTAATACTGGTACTCTGGTAATCTTCTCTAAGAAAGAACATAGACAGTTCTGTTTAAAATGTTTGTATAAATAAGGATCCCATTGAAATCACTCAAGACAGATCACTGAAGGCAGTGTTACTATTCTGGAAGATATGAGTCTGGTCATCTGCAAAGGTTCAGAAGAAAAATTATAATTATGACCAGAAAAAGCTCTGCTTATATGTAGTTTGGCCAGTCATCTAAATGGAGTCTATAATGGAGTTCAAACTTACACAGCAGGAAAAAAAAACCAACCTAAATTTCAGTTATCTGAGATTAACAGGCAGAAGAAGAGGTCACTCAGGATAAAAAGTAAAAATCTCTGACCTGCTGTAAGGTCAGATGCGATGACCAAATTATGCTGGAAGTGGAAAGGTCTGGATAACCTTTCCTAAATTTACAGTATATTTTGCTTGGAATAAAGATAAAGGTTTCTTCAGAGCACTTCATGCATCATTTTTCTGCAAAAGAAAAAGAGAGAGAAGAATAAAAGTTCATGAGGCAGTATTTTCAGACATAGTAGTAAAATCCTCAGCAGGAGTATTAATCCATCCCAGAAGTCATATGTTCTTGTCAAAGTACAATTATAATGTTTAATCCTTCTTTTGTCTCCTCAGTGAATGTCACTCCTGTGGAAATATATGTCCAGCAATGTCAAAGTCATCACAGTAGTCTATGTAGGGAACATTTATCTTTTTGGATGTTCAGTGAACTGCAGCAGCATTAAATCCACATTTATATGTAGGGCTATGCCCAGGACGATCAGGAACTCACAGGGACAGTATTCAATTTTTACTCCTTATTAACAGAGAATGTGCTTCTCCACAGAGATAAAGGTTCTGAAGGACAAAGGTAATAAAATGTAAATTTAAGAAAATTTATATGGCAGCAAGCTAAGGGAGATGACAGAGCTGCAAGCAGTCCTTCCACTGAGGTTGCACTGGTTTCACTATTTATTTTAAAAATATGATCTATTTGTGAGCTATCCTCCTATGGAATTCCTTCTGAGCATTTACTAAGAATAATACATACAGAAGCGACAGAAAAATTCACAAAGCTAACAAAATCATAACTGAAGATCAGGTATTAATGTTGAGAAATATATTACTCTGGCAGTTGCCTCATTTCAATGTAACTTTTGAAAGACTTGTAGACACACTCCAGTGTAAGTAGCACAATTTACTTTTCTCTGAGTCACAGAGAATTATAGTATCCCTATCCGACATTAGCAATTTTTTCTTTTTTTTTGTGTGCATTTCCTGATCTTCAGACAGTGCATGATATAGATAAAACCTCTTACATGTTAGATGTTAGACATGAAAAAAACAACAACTTCCCCCCACCAAATTATTAAAAAAATTATTAAACTTATTAATTAGGAGTTCAGAAACTCTGAAACTTGCACTGCTGTTGTCAAGTTAATCAAACTATTGTATGTTATGTGTATGTGAACCCAAAAGATTGAATGTGTGTCATTATGAAAATATGGCCAAGTATTAAGAACCTGCTGAACAAGGTATTCTAGTTTCCTGATGCATTTGAGTTAAAAGAATTCCAAGATAAATCAAATTAATATAACACTGTAAATATGTGGTCTTTTTCATAGTAGATGCTAATTTACCAAACCAAAGACCAAGAAGAAAAGGTAAATCTTTAAATGAAGCCTTGGATCATAGAATTAAATTAAATTATTTTTCCAGAAAAGCAAGATGTGGTACTTATAGAATATCTTCCAGCAAATTATGTTCATTTGTTTCTGAGATTAAAGATTGCAAAAATGAAGATTTTCCTTAAAAAATTCTTAGGACACAAACATTGGCTGCAACTTGATGAAATTTGTGTAAGAAATTGTTGTAAGAAAAGAAAGAGTCCATCCTTTTAAAAATATTTATGACATTCTGTTGCTAGATCTTGTAAGGTTGCCTATTAGGAGTCATGACAAATTAATCAGTTTTGTTTTCAGACTTATCACATGGTGTATGTTAGTGCATGGTCTCCCCCAAAAGTGAGGTAAGTAGTCATGTGGGACTACCCTGGAAGTACAGAAACATCTGTTCAAATTTCAGCCAGCACCTTGGAATGAGTGTCATCCATATTTGTATTTATATATCTGTATAAAGAATAGTTCTATACAAAACAAACAAACAAACATCTATACAAATTGCATATAAATATTTTCTAAATATGTAAAATAAAAGTGAGTCTCATCTCACCAAGATTTAGCTATGGAAAAACGTTTATGAAACCTGAAATACTTGGCATTGATTGAAAGTATATANAGGATATAATATAGCTGCTTATATATATATATATATATATATATGCTTTTTTTCTTACTAACCCCTACATTCCTCTTAGAAAATTATTTCGATGACCTGTGTTTGAATTCTGTAAACAAATTACTTCTTTACTTATTTTGATATTTTGTTCTTAGAGATTGTTTCAGCAATGTTAGCAAACCAAAAATAATCCCTAATAATATTTGTTCATGTTTGTTCTGACCTTTCAGGCTTTGCAGAGGGTGGTCATCTGACAAATATTGCAAGCTTCTACTAAAGAAATATCCAGGACAGGGTCCTGTATTATGTTGCACAAAATTTTCAGGGCTCTAGTCTTATGTGCCTCCATGATATTACAGCGATGGGGAGAATGCCTGAGACTATTACAGTACCACTGTAGAAGTTTTGTCTCTCCTGTTCAGGCAGCTCCACATAAAAACTTTCTCATCTCCCTATTAAGGATGAGTAGCTATGGTTTAAATCCTCCCCTGCTAGTTGTCATCTTAATTCTCCAAGTGAAAACTCAAACTGTGGTAACCATAGTCTAAGCTAAAATTTCAAAGAGGGCCAAAGCTATCAAACTGAAAATTCTCAGTTTCCAATCAGTGTCTTCTTCCCTGAATAAAACAGTATCATGATTCTTCAGAACCTATGTGGCTCTCATGCATCTGCATCTTTTAGGTTTACACCTGAAAATCCTAAACATAATGATTTCCTTCCTCTTTCTTCTCAGTGGGATTCAGTTTTGTTCCTTGCATTAATGTCTCTATGAATTCAGATTTTCCCTGCAGTGGAGTCTGACTTTTAACATCTGTCTTGCAACAAGAAAAAGGAACTTTTTCCTCCCTTCTGTAACAAGGAGATACAAGACAATGTTCCTGTTTTGGAAATGTAATAATACTATATTCTAGTTTTATTTTTAAGGTACATGTCTACTATTTTAAATACTTCATTCTCATATAATGCACTTTGTTGCTATGAAAAATTTTTCATCAGGAACATTTGCTGTCCAAGTGGAGAAGATGAGTCATTCAGTACTTGGAAGAGGAAGCAATATCAAGGAATACTGGGTATAAATCATGGAGGAATGAGTTTACAAATCACTGCATGGAAATTTCCAGTTGTCATCATCTTACTGTATGAACATTCCTAGAGACTAATTTTATGACTGTCAGTTTTCATTACTGTAAATGACTGAAATCAGAAGCTGCTCTGCGTCAAGAGATCTGCTGTCAAATTTAACAAATTTAATGATTAAAGATTGCCACTATATTGTTTTTGAATCTGAACCTTAGGATAAAAGTTGACATTTATGCAGTATCCCTCTCACTAAAGTTTAGTTGTATGCACCACACCTCTGTTTCTGAGCTATTTAATTAAACTCCTCTTATGAACGGTAAAGAGAAAGAGAAAAGTCTAGTATTATTCCTCTTTCCCTAACTATCTAAATTAGTTCACCTTATGCAAAAAATCAGACAGCCTTGAGGCATGGCTAGATCCTATGAAATATTCTTACTACTTCTTCCTTTTCAGCCTAAGAAAGTCATTTGCTTTGAAGAATAGTTTCCCTCTATGCCTTAACATTAATGAACTAAAATATGGCTGAAGAGAGTTAAAGTGAACACTATAGAAACACTATAGAATGGAATAGGAAGAGAAGGGAGAATTATTGTGGAACATGGAGTTTCAGAGGAGAATATAAGTACAAGGAATTTGAATACAGTAACTTTTCCTTCAGTGTTAAGAAGGGACTGAAGAGATGGAAGACGGAAGAACTAGGAGAGGAAAGGAGAAATCATGAAGACAAGACTGAGAAGGACTTTGAAAAGGGGTGATATGCTGAGGGATGTTTAAGAAGTGGAGAGAAAAGCTGTCATTGAATAAAATAATTTAATTTAATCTTTTAGCAAACTGATTTTTCTTTTCCATTAAGAGTCACCATAGAATTTTATAAATGGCAAGCACACATACTAATGCAAATTTAATTTACATTTAAAGTATTTATTATATTTATTCCTTAAGCCTTCTTTTTTTTTTGGTCCGTAAAAAACAGTGTCCCATGGCTGACATGTCTAAAGATCTTAAAAAAAAAAAAGAATTGATTATATATTTTAAATAACCACATTTCCAGATACCTCAATGTCACTTCTACACCTCTGTAATGATTTCTTTACTCTCTGCACTTAACACAAAGTTGCAAGGAGGACTCAGGTAGTCTTAAGGAAACACCATGGAGAAAGAATTCTTATTTTCCTAGATCTCCTACGGTTTCCACAACAAGATGTAGTAACTGTTCTAATGCTAAGACTTCTCTTTATCCACCAGACCCACTCTCTGAACAAAAATATGAGACATTTGACATTTTCTCTGTTGTAGTAGCACCAGATATATCACCGTCTGATATCTTATTATTTATTTTGAGAAACTGGTCTTGAAGTTTCAAAAATACAAGCTGATCTTTATGGCCTTATGAGTGTGTATGTAAGTGTACTTATGAAAAGGTTATGATCCAACTTACCACATCCATCACATTTTCATGCATAGAATAAGTAGTGAGCTTGTCTTACTCAATTTACATTTTTCTTTTCTTACTTCAAGGCAACTGACTGAAATGAGATGAAAATTTCATATATTGTGTATTTCATGCATCAGAAGCCTGTTCAATATTCATTATTAACTTTGATAGCAAAGGTTGTCATACCACAATATTTGTCTTGTATTAGGGTTTAAAAGCCTTCAGCCATTTATCTTACATTGTTGGCATATTTTTAATAATTTCTGCTTAAATTAAACAAAATTCTTTCTGCTTTTTGATACAATGGTTTATGAAACCATTGTGGCCATTACAATGTTCTGTCATTTGAAAGCAACAAGCCTGCTACGGAAAATTTACTTTTTCCTATGAAATGGTAATTGTTGTTGCAAGGATTAATGTCATCAAATTGATACATAAGTTTTACCACATTCCTAAAAGTAAAGCTTAAAAGTGAAAGATTAAATACTTGAAGCTATGCAATATTTTCAAAGGTTTATCATACCAACTTGAAGCAAGCAGGATCTTCCTAGCACTACGGGAGAATTTCACACAATTGAAAAGGAAGAAGAGTAACACGGACATAAAAACTCTACTATATGACTTCACAATTTACATCCTGTTGAGTAAATCTTAGGAAATTAATGTACAAATCACCTTTTTCTCCACTTTTTGTTGACATTTCTTGGATATCTCATAGGTCATAGGCAGGACTATCCATTAGTCTTGGCATTGTGAGCCCTTTGTGGCAGAAGAAGAAAATAATATTTTCATAAAAGACTTTGCAATGGCCTAGTAATGTATTAGTGAGAAGCTGTTATGTAATATGAACATTTTAAATCAAAGTGAATTGAAGCATATTATTAAAGAAACTGCATTGGCACCTCAATGGATATATTTGCCACCCATCAAAAACAACTCCAAAAATTTAAATTCTTGAAAAAAAAAGAGATATGTGTGTAAAGCAAAAGAAATCTTCTCTTGGTAAAAGATATGGTGAAACAAAGAAAATAAAGGAGACAAATATAAATTCTTAATGACAATGCCCAGAAGAAAATTTGGGAAAACACTTCCTCAAACTTCTTAACAGAAACAAATTTAAACTTCTCAGATTCAGAAGAATGACAAAGGAATTTATCATGTGCACAGATGTGATATAAAAGAACATGCAAGAAGTGTGAAAAAACTCCAAATTTGTAGAAAATGGAACAATGTCAGTATTTTACGTTTCTTATGGAGGAGTTCTGGAAATTTGCCACTTTGAATTTTTCCTTTATTGAGATAGAACTTTCATTAAAGACAGGTGATAGATCAAGTTCTAATCAATAAAGTAAAATACTCAGATTTCCAGCAGCAAATGGTATTCACCCCAGGGTGTTAAAGGAAGCCAGATACAAAATTGTTAAATAATAAGACTGACTTTAATTTACCCTTGGGAATGACATGTGAAAATAATACATGAGTTAATAAGAAGATTTGGGGACATATGAATATCTGCATACAATTAGTTTTACATAACTGTGACTGTTAGAAATTGTGGTAAAGAATAAAATTATTAGCTTAAAAATATCAGGGAAAGTCAATATCTTTTATTTTAAAGCAAGCCACACTGGAAAAATAAATTAGAAATCTTTGAAAGGCTTTTTTTAATAAAGTGCACCTCGATTTCCAAAACCCTTTAAGATGACGTTGTAAAACTTATTAAAGAAACTAAGCCATCATGGGGTGACACCAAGATCAGAACAGGGATAAAAGAAAAGGTGAACGATTATTACATTTGCAACTGATAAAAAATTATGCTTGACTGTAAAACCAAATCCTGAACTGAGTGTTCTAATAACTTAGTAAAAAGCTAGGTAAAATTAAAGGTCAATGTATTTAATCCTGTGTGGAAAATGGTCTTAAGTAAAACAAATTATAAACATTTATAAATTATCCATTCTTAGGGAAGACATCTTAAAAATAGATCTAATGATCTTAATAAATAAAGATTATGTAGTCTTTATAAATAAATCTACAATATCATCATCATAATGTGCAGCCACATGAGAGGTAAATATCTCACAACTTTCTACTAAAATAAAGAAAAAAATAGTAAACATACTGATGCCACTGAACCTCCAGGACATACTTAAATTTTAAATACAAGATCCAGTTCAGGAACCATGATATCTAACATGATATAGTAAAATATCCTTTAAAAAAGCCGTACCAGGCTGACAAAGATAACTGAAGCTACAGAGTAAGTACTGTAATATGAAAAGAAAATAAGTCTCTTTAGATACAAATAAGGTGTCATGGATGAAAGACAGTTAAGTGTGTAAAATAATGAGTAAAGCAAAATGAAAAGAGATTGAGAAAACAAGGAGAGAGAAGTCATTCTTTCTTTATTACAACACAGGAATTCTTTCTTTTTGACAAGACAAAAATTTGTGTTGCCTTCTCAAGTTTTCAGGCAGTGACAGAAGTTAGGCAGGAGTAGGTGACAATACAACCCCATAAATTTTTTTTCTGAAGCTCCTGGTGGAGCTTTGAATAGTGATCACTACTCAAAGATAAAATTAGAGAGTCAATGGATCTTTCACCAGAAATAGTGCAGCCATTTCTGTGTTCTTACCGGCAGGTTTTCTTGTTCTTTTTGAAACATTTAAAATAACTGAAAGTCTGTGATGATGTGTTCCCCACTAATTTCCATCAGGTAACCTATGTTTTTCTTTCTAATACAACAGAAAGCCCTTCATTTTATTCTTCCTTATACACTGGAGACACCATAAAGGAATTTTTGTTGTTATTTTATTTTACAAATAATATCAGCCGCAGAAGCCCCTTGATGTTTAGCCTAAACTGTTTGTTCAACAGAGGCCTGAGTTACTTAATGAAGTTCTAGATATCTTTCTACTGTCATACTAGGGCAATCCTGAGATATTTTAGCAATCATTATTGTGTTTATGTTATACAACCATGGGATTCATCAAACTCTTCAAAGGCAGCTTCAGGCAGGCTGAGATTGGTATTTGTGTTTGTAATTTAGTCCCCAACTGTATGTTGGTGTAATGGTACCAGGCACCAGATGATGGCATATGTCAGACTCTGAAGAACTTGTGGTCAGACAGCCTCTCTTTTATGTCTGCCTGTTTGATGAAGCTCTTTCACTTGCAATATAATATTATCAAAAGAAAAAAAAAAAAAAGAGAGAGAAGAAAAACCCACCAATTTTGTGCTCCTTAATGTTCTGAATTAAACCAATTTGCTATATTTTAAAACTAACACCAGTAAAACCTGCATGAGTGAGGTAGGTAGTTATAGGTAGGTAAGATAGGTAGTTAAGCTATATAAAAACCAACAAAAAAACCCCAAAACCCATAGCTTCTTAATTCTTTGATTCACCATGGAACACAGGCTGTCATTATAGACAAGTGCCATTATAGATTTTGATACAAAGAAATTAATAATTTCCATTTTGATTTTTTTAACCTGTTAGCCAGGTTTTATGGTTCAAATGATCTTTTGTTGCTTTAGAGATTGCCCAGTTTCCTGATCCTAGTAGCATAGGTTAGAAAATGCAAGAAGGCATACTCACTACAATACATTCTTATCTTCTAGTTTGGATAGTCAAGGAAATTTACCTCCATTGCTTCAAAGATACCATCTTTGTCTTCAGAAATTTACCCACAGTTTTATTTCTTTGGACCTTTAAAATTCTGGAAATTCCTTTAGACTCATAGTAGTACTTCTTGTTGTTAAACTGCCATTTTTTGCTGTGTTTCTCCATTTAAGAAATTGTCAGGCTACCACATAGTATATGAACTTTAAACTTCACATCTACATTGCAAATGGGTGTGTGTGGGTGTGGGTGTTGTGTGTATGTTATTTTTTAAGAATAGATTTATAAAATATGTATAGGTTATACGTGAACTTCCTCAAATGAAGTGCAGGTCTGTGGGACTGTGTTAAAATGACTTAGAACTTCTATTAAAAAATTTCCTGTAAGTTAAATATCTGAGTGTATGTTCATCAATTTTCCCTAAGTAATATAAAGAGGTAAAGCAAGAATATAACCATACAGATAGTGTAAATATAAGCTCATGTACCTTCAACTGCCCAGGATCAGGAGTCTAATTTAAGCAGGGTACATAGCCAATCAGCATATAAATCATTAGAACTACCTAAATTAGATGAGAGGAAACTCTGAAAATGGGAAGATCCAGGACTACATTTCATTGATGATTATTTTGGCTAATATCCTTTTAATGTTAAGGGATCATAAACCACAAAATGTAATATATGAAGCATTTTATGCAGAGCTAATCCCCAGAAATTTTGCATGATGAATGCCCAGATTAATAGATTAGAAAGTCGTATTCCTGCTCACACTGGTGCTCATGCTCTCTCTCTGGCTCAATGAACCTTTCATTCTTTGCTGCCTAATGGCACATTTGCAGCAATGTGGAGATTGTGTTCTGTGAAATCCCCTCATCAGCTGGGGCACCAGCTGCAAAGCTGATGAATACAGCAAATATAAGTTAAACATGAGACTACAGAGAGAGTGTAGCATCATGAATTCACAAAGTAACCCTTTTTTCAGTCCTCGGGCCAAAGGAAATTGTGGATCAGGATACCAACAGGATTTATTTCTGCACTTTTTTCCCAGTAGAAATAATATGTTGTTGTAAAAAGAGGACAAGAGAACTATGTGGATGTTATTAGAAAAGCTGCTATAACATTGAGAATCTTCATATATGCCTAAAATTTGCAAGGAATGGCATCAGCTTTAGGTACTCCTATTGCCAAACTTCCAAAACTTACTTTTTGAAGTTGCAGAGTCCTCTCAGAACAATTGGCGACCTGGCCAAAATGTGATAAAATTATCTGATATAGGAATAATGTAGGCTTTATGTCCTTCAGAGTTTACTAATCAATTTTCCAGTTAACTTCTAAGCACTTTTGTTAAAATGTAGTTCCGTGAATTTAGTCTTCTCCTTTTTTTGTTTTCTGTCTGCATTTTTTTTCTTAACTCTCCTAAATGTATTTTTCCTGCCCAGGAAATGATTATTATCTGACCCTGTAAATAATTATTTTCTCTTTGTTGTCTACTAATTTTTCCTGACTTCTCTTTGCAGCTAGTGGTTGTAGTTCTTAATTTCAGTGTGCTTAACAAGAATCCCTTGTAGAGTCTGAATCCCCCTGTTCAACCCCTCAGTTTTATTGAACACAATAATCAGAGGAAAATGAACAGTAATAACTTGTTTTTACATATATGAAATCTTTCTGAAAGGGAAATCATGTGATGTGTTGTGCAGCATGAGTATACAAAGTTATAGGACGAAAGATAGTACGAACAAAAATAAAGCCTTTATGACTATAATTAGCAATTATTTTCTTTTTTGTAGGTCAATATTGCTAATAATGTATCCTCATAAAAATAAATATAATTTCCCAATGCTTATAATGGGGCAAAAGGAGAGAATTTTAAAGGATGGATGGCTGTAATATAACAATTGTCAATACAATGTCAGCAGGACTTCAAGTACATCATCTTGTACATGATGTATATGCACAAACACAAAAAAGAGGAATTTGAATGAAAGGTACTGAGAGGGAGAACAAATCTATGTACTCCAGCTAAAAGTGACATAGGAGATATTGCAACCCATGATAATAAAATCAGTAAGAAAAATTAAATTCCCAGAGATTAGGTAGCATGCTACAATAAGAAGAAAATTGGGAAAAGAAGGGAAACACAAAACAGTAACATTTATTAAAAGGAGAAGAAAATTATCATATGATGGGACAGAAAGCTGGAATTGAGAGTAGGAAGAAACACGGGTAAAAAAAAGGAGGAAAGTATGCAGAAAAGAATAAGTGGTAAAAAAGCAGAGATGTAATTTCTTCACAGGTCTGACATTTTCATGTGATGATTCAAAACTGAATCTTGCCCCATAAAGTATTAAATAATTCAATATCTCTGTTTAATAAATAAAACCTCTCTTCCTATTAGAGAATGGTTTTGGATTCTAAGAACCTTGTTATATTATCTTGTTTATGATTTGAAATACAGTGATCAGGGCTCAAGCCCCACTGTATTTCTTTTGAAAAGTTATCTTAACAGGTCAGAGAGGTTTGGCCACATACTGTATTGGCAGATAAAAAGTTCCACTAATTAATATGCTGTAGAATGTATGGTTGCTTTTGGCAACCTCTTTTTCATTAATTTGAATCATAAATAATTACCCATTGTTTGACTGTATATTACTCAAGAGAAATGTTGAGACCATGAGATAAGTAAATTATGTGTCAAAGGTTCATTGTATCCAAAGTTAAACTCACCTGAACACAAAAAGGATTTCTTGCTTAAGTATTTTCTAGCATCTCTTATAAAAAAGAATCTTGACACTTCAGTCCTCACCCAAAACATGATAAGATAAATGTTAAAGAGAAGTACATTCTCAGCAAAGTTTCTGCATTTAAACTGTCCACCACAGAAAGCCTGATATCAGTTATTCAAAATTCGTGCTTATTGGTGCACTCATGTCTAAAGTATTTGTCTCTCCAAGGAGTTTGAAATTACTTAATGAAAATTCTAGTATGTGCATTCTTTATGCTTCAGGAGTCTCTATTCAAATTTGACTTTGGCAGAATTTTCAACCTATATGTCATGCATCTCTCTCATATCTTCTGCAACATATTTTAGTGTACCTTCTCACAAATCCTGTATATCATATATGATATGATCCATGTTTCACAGAGTGAGGGAATGGATTTAAAAACCAGAGAATACATGATTCTCCCAAATTACATGTGAAAACTGGGAAAACAAATTGATTGAATCTCAGTCAGTCTGAAATGTCTAACCAGATATTAGAGTGCAGCTGCATCTCACTCTAAGATAAATTCAGAACAAATTTAGAATCTTGAGGTAGATCGAAGAAATATTAATAACTCCAAGGTCCTATAACAGAGATTTATTTTATACCCCAGGTTAACATTTTGGACACTAAACCATTCCAAATATGTGTGATTCAAGAGAACTCTTCAAACACATGTGACTCAAGACAGCTATTTTTGCCTGAACAGGTATATTTCTTTCCACTGAAAATTTATTTTCTTATTGATCATATTAAACAGCATATAAGACTCTACATGCAGAGCTATGTGATTTAAGTCGAATAAGATCATGAACTTGTTCATGATCTTATTCTACTTAAATCACATAGCCCTGCATGTAGACTTCTTTTTCTTTTTGAGGGAAAGAATTTCATTCATTATGTTTGCAATAAAAGGTGATAAAAAAAAACTTGAGAGTCTGAATTTTAATGATGTTGTCATTCCATTATATTCTTGATAGTCTGACTTAAGAAAAGGATAAACAACAAATAATAATATTTATTAGAGTCTTAAGATTCTTTGGTTCTACACAAGTGAAACTGTGTATGGGCAAATTTAAAATATGCAAGCTGAACCCCTAACTGTGTTATCATATTCACTGAAAAGAATCACCTCTGCAACACATAAAAACAGGCATGTTTATTTTTGCACAGTGACATTTTCAATATTCAAATTTCTTAGAAACAATTTGTGTCAAACAAAGTCAGGTTAAGAGTTTAACATTGTGCTCTATTGTCTTCACTTGCATTCTATACATACATGTCCAAGATATAACAGAGCCATGGTAAAAGCATAACATTCAGTAAACTGCTCTGCAAATATTGCAAAACTTAGGACAGCTTAATTGAATGTATTTACAACCATATTTATACATTTTCTTAATGTATTTATTGTCTTACATTCCAAAACATTGTACACTTATTTTGCTCTGTAGTCCCTTTCCATATTAAGTAAACTCGTTTGTCAACATCCCAAGATATTTCTTCAACACTGATTTTGTTTTCGACTAAAGCTTCAAAACTTCTGACTGGATCCATTTGATGCAAAAATCCTATAATACATCTGCAAACAGTTGCATGCTCATATGACAGCACTGGAAAGTTTATATTTGTGACATGCTGTTAACCACATCATTTCTGCTTTAACAATGTCCCTCCTGCATTAAAGACTCAGACCTCATTTTCCAGTCTATTCCTCAAAGCAAGCAGCCTTAATCTGATACAAGCTCTTTTGGTGTGCAAGGTGAAGGCAGAAGCATTTTAGTTAAAGAACGAGTCATCCATTAGCATGTCTGCTGACACTTTGTGTTTACTAGACCATTCTAGAAAAATGAGTTTTTATTTCCCCAATTAATGGTGACCTTCAATCTGTGCGTAACAGTCACTTCTGTGTCAGTTTGGTTGCAGCTCTTCCTCTAATGCTAATTTTACAAATAATCATAATGTATGACAATATAAATTATTGAATGTACACGGACATTAAAAAGGACTTAGAACTTATCCGGGTTTTTTTGGTTGTTCTTTTTTGTTGTTGTTGTTGCTTTTTAGGAGGGAAGAAGGGAATGATAGCAGTCAAGCAAGTAAAGTTTATTCTTTAAATTCTTTAAAACAAAATCTTGGTTTCATTTTCTTTATTTATTTTTTTAAGAACTCTGAGTCAGTTCCCTAAAGTCAACTAAACATAACCAAAGATATGTTAAGTATGTGACATAATAAATACATTTATAAAAGCTTGTGTGTTTTGTAATCTCATTCCAGCAGAATCCTGATGTGCATTTTTCTGCAAGGTTCCAGACACATAAACATATTTCATAAAAATGTCTTATGTAAAATATAGCCACAATTTTGAAAAACGGAACAAAAAATAAGCATCTGATTTTAAAGAGCAAAGAATGTGGTCTGTGATTTCAGAAGGTGCTAAATATTCACGGTTTATAATGACATGAACAATTAATCCAGTGCTTTTGTACTTTGTGCAGAACTGCACAGAACTGTGAACTTTCATAAAAACAAGGAATTCACCTACATTAGCTGTACAATGGATGTTTTTTCAAAAGTTGAATTTGATCATATAAAATATATCTCTTTAATTGTCTATATACATAGAGCTGTCAAAGAATATGTAGTATGGTGTAAACTACTTGTGAAATAAATGATAACGTGGATAAATCTATAAGCAAGTCAAGCACATTTACAATTTCAGATAGATAATACTATTGGCATTTTTCTACACTTCCTTGTTGGTATTTCTACTAATTTAGGTGCCCAAATCTGGTTCTTCTCATTGGCAATTTTATAAATCAAAGAGGGAAACAAAGCATATCAAGCAGGTGATTTTTCTGTATGCCTACATTTGGATGAGATGACCCACCTGGTGGGAGGTGTCTGCTTTTCTTCAGTTTTTCTCTTCCCACAAAAGGGCCCAGAATAATGATGCCCATTGATTACAGCAATCCTGTTTTTAAATAATACTATTTCATGTTCTGAAAGTTTGTAAAGTTTAATTATATAGATATGCTTTGCAGGTTACTGAATTAAATTGCTCCCTTATCCCTCAAATATAGGATATCTAAAAATTTAGGTAACCAGGAGCTGCAGCTGCAATTTTCTGAAAATTTTTACTCCTTACAGGTTAAGAAAGACATATCTTTTGCATCTTTTGCATGTCATTTGAAAACTCCAAATTATCCATTCTCTGAATATCATAGAAGTGGTTGATTTCAGAACAGGGAAATTGTTTTTTGTTCAATGCATATTTGAGTCTTGCAGTTATATTCTAAATTAAATTCCTGTCATATTTATTGGAAATAAATGTTTGTGGGGCTAGTTCCTTCTAGGCATTTATCAAAGGGTAGAATGCATCTTATCCAACTTAAGTAATTCTGTCTGAACTAGTCATTTTAGGCACTTTTGCAGTCAATGGAGAGAAACACATTTTTGAAGTGTGATTTATTTCACCTATTAATGAGATGAATCATGTCCTGGAAGTAGTGATTTTTCTGGCTATAAGAAAATCCTTTGTATGTGTAATTCTGATGTGGACATTTACACAGTAGAACCCTCTTTATTACAAGATGGATATTTATTAATTCAGCCTGCGATAGCAAGGCTTCTTTCTCTTTAACCTTTTAAGTGGAACAAATTACCATTTAAAATTAACTGATATCCTGGAAAATATACAGATGTACAAACGAAAAATAAAACTCCCAAAACCCTAAGCCAAATAGCCTGTTTTCACACTATGTCTGTATATGAGATTTTCCACTATGTGACTGAAATGTGCCACCCAAACGTTTACAGATTTGCACTCAGAAACATTTTACTGTTAAATAGAAAAACGAAACCAAAATCTACATTAGGTAATAGCAACTAATGTAGGTGATTTTTTTCAATAACCGCTGAGTAAGGGTGATTTACTCCAGGCTTGCTTACAGAACACATTTTGGACTGAAGTGATGCAAAAAAAGATAATTTTCCTCATAAAGAGGATCTCTACAAGGTAGCATTTCCCATACTTGCCAACTTTAATGAGTATTAATGGATATCACACCTATGTTCACTATTAGTATCATTCATTGAATAATTGAGGTTAACATTTTCAAGCTTAAGCAACCTGAAGTAAAATATTTTTAAATTCAGGCTGTCCCATCACACAGGTGGGTTGCAAGACAATAACTTCGAATAACTAGTGGCACTGGGAGCATATGCATACATAAATATATATATATGAGGGACCATGGATTCTACTTGCCTACAAAAAGGTATCCAATATCATCTGGGATACTTTACAGCCCCATTCAAACTTCTGTTGCCACTCCGTAACTTCATATGTGTCATATATGCCAGCCCAGTGTGGATGACTGAGAGAATTTTGGGAATCTCACATGGTATCAGACACTTATGTGGGGATGACTAAACTGAATGCTCATCTATTTAATGGAAACATCTCACCTTTGAAGCATCATTTCTCCCTGGAGGCCATCAAAGGCAGCCCTCTTCCGACACTTTTGTTGGGGACATTAGAAAGAGGTCGCTAAAGATGCCACCAGACATAACACACAACCCAGGGCACCTAAGCAAAGAAGACTGAACATGAACCTCATTCATAGACCTAATTCTGAGCAGTACTAGACTTCTGCAAGAGAAGATTTATCATCATCATTGTTTTAATTTTTGTGCATTTTTTTAAACATCAGGTCACCATGGGAAACCTGGGAAAACATCGGGTGATAGAAGTGTAAGTTGCTTATACCTCAGCTTTGACTACTTTTTCAATTCTTAGCAGGTGATGAATTTGGGAGCTGCATGGGTTCCCCAGGGTGAAGCTGTGAATAGCCAGTGATTCGAAGCTGCATTGTTCCCTGTCACTACAATTCTTACCTGTGCTAGTAATTTTCTTTATGGTTTAATGTCCTACATGTGGAAATCGAGCTTATGCTGATTTAACGATTTTCAGTGGTTTCTCTGTCCCGAAGTGTACCCAGTCCCCATGAACTGTGAAGCAGAACTATAATGGGGGAACTTGCAATGAATTGCAAGGTTATGCCAATTTGAGCAGCTTTACACTGGATTTAGAGCAGTGCTGAAGAATAATTATTCTGCTGAATATTTTATGCATTCTCATTTAAGTTAGAACAGATATACTGCATGGATAATCTGTTTTTAAAGAAATATATCTGGAGTTACTTTAACATATTGAGATTCTGAACTGGCAGTGAGCCTGCATTACCTAGCGTATGCACATTTTCCTGGTACAGTAAATGCAAAAAACCCCAAGAATTTGATATTTCAAGAATTTAAATGATGCAATCTATTACTGCTATTTGATAACAGTTACAAGAGCTTTTATGAAGCCTTTGTGGAAATGCCTCCTCTATTTATTCCTCATGAAATAACTAATGTAAATTCATAGATAACATAGGTCATAGGTCTTATTTTGTTTTCCCCGGCTCATTGTGGGCAAAATAATAAGGAAAGTTTTCCAGAATGTAAATTCTCTTGTGGAAAATTTGTATTTCCTTCATACTCACAATGTATCTGGTGTTTCCTCATGGACATCAGGGTCTGAGCTATTAAAACTTGCATAACCTCACAAATTTACTTTGTGAGTTACTTTTATTGAAGTAATAGAAAATTTTTAAGACATAAACATATTTAAGGGGATTTATATGGACCTTCTAAACATATTGAAAGTATCTGAATAATATATAGAGCTTTCTAGATATATTTTAACTTAAGCAATTTTAAAATAATGGTCAATTGACAGCAGGTTTCTGTAGAAGAGAATAGTATTCAAAGAAATGATCCTTTGTCTATGCCCAAATGGTTCCCTTACATCAATTAATGTTAGATTAACAGAGTAAAATTATGAGGAAGACAACTCCTTGAAAGCATCCTAAAATTGTCTTAATACTTGGACAAGTTTCATATTAATAGAAGGTCTGTTCTATATGTAAAAGGATTTTCTAAAATTTATTTCCGAATTTTAAACAATATCAGTATTTTGATTGCAAGAATATATATTAAAATAATTATTGAACAATTGTAATTAAAGCCAATTCAACAGTATTCTTACCTTATTTGTGACTTTGATAAAAATGTAAAACTTTTCTATAAATTGGAACACATAATGTCAATACTAAAGAGCTCCACTAAAGAATAGCTATTAATTGACATTTTTATATGTGGACATTTCCTAAGATGGATTATATTTCTAGCATCCATCATTGTCAATAATAAAATAACTGTAAATATAAAAAATACCTAAAAAGAATAGTCCAAACCTGCATGGTAATCAACAGTTTCCAAAGCAGTAGAAGATCACGAAGTTAGTATTTATTTTGTAAAATGGATTTTTTAACACTACACTATTTGTAGAAACACATCAAAAGTGTAATAAAAAATATCTATTTTTCTTCTTCCTTTTTCTAATGAGTTCAACTTGAATTATTCCATATTTATACAGCTTCAGAGTGTCTAGAAAAGTATACTCTTGAAGTTTAACCATCTAGCATTTTGAGAGAAATTAAATCAAAAAGATTAATTAATTTGAAAAACAAAGCCATAACGTGCTGTGGCATTTTTATTTGTTTTGTTTACTTAAATAACCAATTAAAGCCCTGCAAAAATGTGATTTCTTCTATGATTTCTTTAATACTTTTACTAATAAATATTAACTGCACTGCCACAGCTATAACAATTTCCTATTCTGGGAAAACTGCTCATTTTGTCTTTTAGGTATTGCTTCTCTAAGCATCCCAAGAAGCAAATTTGGCCAGGTTGGATGGGGCCCTGAGCAACCTGGTCTAGTGGAAGGTGTCCCTGCCCACATCAGTGGAGTTGGAACCAGATTATCTTGATTCTATGGTTCATTCTACAATTCTATGATTTCTTTGCCACAGTCCAAAAATGATCACTTTCTGACAGTATTGCTTTTCCTAACTTGTTATAAAAATCTGTTTGGACTCATCCCTTTGAAAATAACTTTTCTAGCATTCACATCCTTGGCCTTCTTTCTATCTCAAAACCAGTGGCAGCAAAAAGGAAATAATGTAATTTCTAATAAATCAGAAATAAGATAAGAAAGAACGTTTTGGCACATAGAACAAAGAAAGACAAGACATCTCAGTAGTCCCAGAGGGCCTTAATGGTAACTACTTCAGAGGACTGTAATTTTGTTACTTTTACTTATGTTTGATTAATTCAAAAGATGCTCATATATAAAGATAGACGACAATAAGAAAAAATTGGTCTAATTCCTATGTATAAGTCCAGTTTATGTGAAACATGGACATTCTAGTTAAACTGGTTGATGTTATGAAAAAAAATTGGAAAGACAGAGAAAAAGCTAACATTTTAGAACACAATAGAATATTGAACCAGAATATTACTAGAATATTAAATTAGACTACTAAACTAGAACTTTAAACTAGTAACTTAAAAGCAGCTTTTTGAGGAATTTGGTAATTGATTTCACTAAAATTAATGTTTGTTGCAGCTCTGATTTCACTCTGATTTTTATACTTTGAAATCAAAGAGCTTATGTGAGACAAAAGAAACCATGGTAGATCAACAAGGTCATCTGTTTTTTGAAAAGACAGTGGCATGTCCTGTAAGCTTAATATTATTCAGCACAATTTAGTGTATCAGAAGTGATTTTAACTCTTATACATAAAAAATCGGTCTTAATGAACCACAGAAATCAAGCCTACAATTATATAGTACTTGGATTTAAATATATTCCCTTTGCAAACAAAGGCAGAACTATTTTTTTTTAGTAAAAGTAAACATAATGGTAAGGAAAAAATTAAAATTCTTCATAAATTCTTTTCAGAAGAATTTGTAGCAGTTGTATAAAAAGAATATGAAAACCAATTTTGGTTCTTATTGTGGCTAGGTTTTACATAATCAAAATAAAACAAATACTAATTTTATTCTTTCAGAATAAGAGAACTGGAATAGACTGAAAAATTTCATATGAGAATAATTTTGGTAAAATAAAAGCAAATTGAAAAAGTGGAAAGGGAAATTGAGAATCAAGAATGAAATTGAGGATAAATGGAGGAAAATAATGATCAAGGCACTTAAAACAAATTTGGCACAGAACGAAATTAGGAGGAATCACCCAATTTTGAAGATCAGTGTATAGGTAAAGCAATAATATGTTTATTATGTATTAATATAATGAAATCAAAAGAAAGTTCTAGGAATATAATTAAAATTCAATTTCTAAATTCTTTAGCTATCTCTGTAGGAGAACCGAATGCCAATATCTGTATTTAATTACACTTACAATTCTAGAATTGTAACTGTATTCATTTGGTCTCCAAAATGTTTACATGAAGCAAAATCTTTAGAGAGGTAACATTCTTTATTCAACAACTTGTTGTAGTTGTAGAAAAATTCACATGCTTGTCTGTGAAAGACTAATTCCAATTCAAAAGGCAACTGGCTGTGGAAAATTAATATTGAAGTGTTTTCAGCTGATTCCAAATTAGGACAGAGAAATATTTAAAAGATTTAAATCCATATACTTAGGCTTCAGAATTGCAATTCAGCTTACATCAGTAAACTGTAAAAAAAAGTAAAAAAAAAAGTAAAAAAATACCTCCATGCATAGTGATGCAGTTAGAAGGAAAAACATCTTCAAATCAAATGTCCCAAGATGGAAGCTCTATGTATTTTTTATTTTTTTAATCTCAAATGATTGCAGAGGTTTCCACTAAGAAACCTCATTTTAGCGCAACCAGAATTCCTTCTCAAAATTGCTAGTGACAGAGGATTGTGAGGTTTCTGCTTCTGGGCCAAGAAATGCTTCTTATAGGCTCATCAAGGCTTTAGAGAAGTATATTTGGTGCCGTGTTCCCTGTTCTCTGTGCATCCCTGAATAGCAGAATTTCATATTCCAGCAGTGGCCTTAGGTTATAACTGATTCAGCTGAGCAGACAGAAAGCACCAGCATCAAATCTACTGCCAAATCAAAAGCTTAAACTATCATTACTGGCAGAAATTATCAACCCTAAAGGGAAGCACAGATGACACTAGTATATTTACCATATGAATTTTATCAGATCAAATAGTCTAATTTTCCTTATTCCACTTGCATTTATTCTGATTTCCTGACTTGCAGTTATTCTCAGTCATAAGTGAAAAGTCATAAATTGGCAGCTCTAAGTAGGCAAAATTCTGTATGTACAAGCATCAGAAAAGAAATAAAATGTCAGATTTTTCTCCCTCTTGAAATGTTAGAAGAGTCTCTATAGACTGTTCTTGTCACGGTTCATTCATTAACATGATGAGCAAATTAAGGGGATCAATTTTCCAGCTTGTCATGAGCTTCCAACATGCAGTAGATGCATTAAAGAATGAGGTTAGAGCTCACATGCTTAAATTGAAAAAAGGATTAAGAAAGAATTAGGTAACTGTTTATTTGACTCTCATATTTGCAACAAAGCCCCAGTGCAGCCACAGGACTGCTTTGCATATCAGTTGATTAAACACACAGGTTTCCCCCTCAATAGATTCATTTATAAGATGCATCAACACTGGTGAGGAGGTACAATCTGAAGTTACTAAAAAAGTCTACTTTTAGCTTTGTGTTTCTTCCTGCTCTAGAGTCACAGCTCAGTCGTTATGAATATCCAGACCATTTGACCTCTTCCTTTCAGTAAAGTCTAACTGCTCATTTAAATGAGAAGACCATAACCCACTTGAAGACAAGACCTGAACAGCAAAAAAATTATATTACTATCCACTTTTCTTTTATAAAAAACACAGTTTAAAATTGATTGAATATACTTTCATGTTTCTGCAGTTCTCTTGCAGCCATGAAAACTGTTCTCATATTCCTTTCCGCTCTTTGTGTAGATTTCCCATGATTATCCAGTTCTCCAGGAACACATTCATGAGAACAATATCTGAACTTACTACTCTACATTCACATATTTACGCCTACAATACTCTGGGGGCTTTTTTCTTGTTCACTGACTGTGAACGGTTTTATGATTTTATAGGGCATAAATACTTAATCTTTGTCACTTCCAAACTTCTTCAAGTTTGTGATCAACAGTGTGTTCACTGTGTAGATCCTTGTTCTTGTGAAGTTATCATTCTCTTTGTCTCATAGAAAAATAATCATTTCACAGTCAGTAAAATTCTAAGCGGTGCTGACAAAGTCATGGTTGTTTGATGACTACAACACAGGCACCAGCTCTTCCAATATTTAAGGAAGCCATCTGCAGAAAAACAGACACAAATTAAATGAATAGGAAAAAACCATGCAAAAGACTGCCAAATAGGAACAAGCCATGCAAAGATTGTCAAAGTGCTGTTTCAAAATTACTTTAAAATGGTCAAAACTAATGGGAGTATAAATTGCTAAAAATAAATAAAAACCTACATTATGCTACTATTGTAATTTAAAATTGCTTACTCACACCTGACATCTTTCATTTGAAAGTGTGAAAACAGAAAGCAGGAATTAATTTCAGAGTATTCATCAATTTTGTGAACTGTTGATATCCAAGAAGTTTCTGTATTCTGTAGACTGTGGCTGATGCGGCCACTGTAGTCCTTGAGGCAAGGTGAAAGCTACTAATACAAAAATGTATGGTCCCAGTATTCCTAAATAGGTTCATGTGTCCTTTAGAATATGTTTGGCAATTTTAAAGAGTATTCAAGACAAGGATTAAAACCTTTAGGGGACTTAATCTTGCTGAAACTATCACAATAGAGCCAGCTCACATGTATGTAAGAACACACTGTAATTAGTGCAACTGTATAAATCACAGCATTGTTTGCATGTCTCCAAACTACCTGTCCAAGCATGTTTATGAATAATTTTTAACATGAACTGGTAGTTTTGTGACGGGAATCTTTCCAAATTAATTTCTTATCTCCTACAGAACATCATAAAAATTCTCTTCTCAGTAATTCATAGTAGACTAAAAATGATGGGCTTCTGCACTAACTTTAAAGCATTTGTGTCTACATTTAAACTTGTCAACAGAAGTTCCCCCTTGCAATCATGAAAAGAAATAGGCATTCTTGAGTATAATACATATCACCTATTTTAAATGCTTATTTTAGGATAAGGTCATGACTCCAAAGTATGCACCTTCTGCACTAAGCCTAAAGAAAACTTAGAGTGGCTAATTCATACATATATGTGTGCATATGCACGTGTGTGCACACGTGTATATATAAAATAAACTTTATAATTACCTGTGTCCACTCATTAGTTTGAGGGTCATATGCTTCCATAGTGTTCAGGTATGATTGGCCATCATAGCCACCTACTGCATATAATTTGTCACCAAGGAGACACACACCAACAGCATCTCGAGGCATGCTCAGTGGAGCCACCATTGTCCATGTATCAGTTTTTGGGTCATACCTGAGCAAATAAAAATGAAACTGGGTATGTGGAGAGAAGACAAGCATCAATTCATGTTGATTTTCACTTGAATATAGTTCTTATTTTCCTGGGGGAAAGGAACCAAACCTTTAGTATCCTATTCAAAAAAATTCTTCCTAATATCAAAAAGATACAGATTTATTGTGTTCCAAATTCAACCATCTAGGTGTTGATTAGAAACTTTTGCTCAGCTAACCTTCTAGAATAAACTAAGATATTAGTAGGACAGTGTGTCATAAAGAGATCTGAGAAAGATACGAGCAATATCTGAATGGATGGGTGTAAAATTTTATTTATATGCTTTGTATACATTTAAAGCAGGATATTTCCTGTAGAACATCAAAAAGATTAGAAATATTATTTCTAAAATTAAATTTCAATATATTTTAATTTCTGAAATTATACTACACAACAGTAAAAACCTCCCTATGTATTCTAATGCCTAACTGCATTAGCTAGTCTCTCCTCCTGATACTTGCTCAAGTAGAGAAAGTAATACCGGTTTTAAGACATAATCACCACTGACTTTTTAAAACTGAGGGTAAAAATCCTTTTGTGTACTGACACTAATTAAAACAATTAAATATTTAACCTAGGTTTTCATTTAGATATTCCTTGACAAGGTAAAATTGTTTCATTTCAGAAGTCATTCTATTGTAACTCTTTTGGACATGCATAAACCAGAAATTATCTTTTGATAGTTTGTTACCAAGGATGTCTGGAGTATTAGGTTACACTAGATATCTCACTTTTAGATGTCAAATATTACTAAAACAGAATAGTGTATCACAGTATAATAAAATTAATTTCATCTGTCCTTAAGCAAGTCTACTATGTAATAGAATCATGTGATCAGTGGAGAAATAAGCAGTTTTAGTCTACAAATCCTTTAAAAAGTCTGACTTTATTCATTTACTTAAATATGTAAGTATTTTAGTAAATAGTATTATCAATAAGGAACTTGTAGGGATACTGTTTGAAGTCTACATATTTAAAAAATGAAATATTTTTTATATATATATATACACATATTTTAATACAAGCACCGAAACAGCAATGCTACAGTGTTTTGCTTGTAACAGCTTTTTGGTTCATCAATATAACTTTTAAATTGGACAATAAAAGAATTGTCTGCAACCTTGTTCATATTGTTCTTGAGAGGTAACTACATTTTAAGAAAACTTGTGTGCTAGCTGCTAATCCTGGTATTTGCAGGGCTTCTCAGAAAATAAGATGTCAAATATCTAGATATATGATAAATGTCTTTCCTAACTTTAGAGGAAAATACTGCAAAATATTGCTTGAATATGTGGAAGGGAAATAAACATGTAACAAGCCAAAAAATAAATTTTTAATGGATTTTTTTCAAAGACTGTGCAGGTTTTTCAGCAAGAGCATCATATGCCTCTAGCTGAAACAGTTTCCCATCCAGTGAAATGCATCGGTGTGCATTGTATGTTCATCTGCCTAAAGGTAATAAATATTTAATAGAGTCCTCCATACACTGCTCTTAAATTACAAGGGCCAAGGTGAGGAGGTACAAAAGTTAAAGATGGAAAATAATACAACTGACATCATCATTTGACCTTTTTTCTTCTTCTTCTTCCAATAAACAGGTATACAAGGCTAAAATGAATCTTTATAACTCAATTCTGTCAACAAAATAGAACTGCACAAGAACTTGTTGGTTTTGTAATTGCCAGGAAAACACCTGAGATTTCTTACATTGTTTTTGCTGCTAAAAAGCAACTGCGTATGTCATCTTATAATAACTAGGTATGCCCCAGGCTGAGCAGGGTTATGAGAAAAGCTCCTGAATGTGGAAAGAAATAAATTTTGAAATCAAGGTGAGATGAAGGGAAAAAAAAAACTATAGGTCAAATGACTGACTATGTTTTTAGCATCTGTCTGGTTTTGAGTAACATTTGAAAAAGAAAGCTGCTTTATGAAATCTGCCAAAATATCTTGAAAATTTTATAATTCCTATGAAGAAAGTAGTTGTTTTGCCTCTAAAAAGGAATAGAAGATTGCACTTTGCCAACTTGTGAGGATGACTGAAATGTAACTATTATTTTATTTAAGAATGCTAATCCAGAGGAAATCCTTTAAAATTGCATCAACCTTAGAAGAGAGTAAACTGGAATACCTAATTACTATTGAGCAGTATTTTAACATTAGCATTAAGAAAACACGTATCTGCTGCCACCACTATATTTGCATAATCTCAAAAATAAATTTTAAAACATTATGTCTGGTTTGACAGTCTTCCAGGAGCAAATTGATACTGGAATAAAGCACGTCCTACCAGGCTGCATCAAAATGACCAAATTACTGAAGGAGACTCATTCCTGAACAGGAGACTTGGTTAAAAAGCAGGGCTTCAATATTTACAGAAAGAAAAACTTTCAGAGAGATATAAAATTACTCAGACTAATAGACCTCCTCATCACTTACTATTCTTTGTTTTCCTAAGATATTGAGGGGTTTTTATTTTTTGAAAACGATGCATTATTTTGGAATAAAAAACCAGAGACATTAAATCACATTCCAGCTATCTTATAAACTAATCAATCACTGTGAGGGCCACGAGAGTTTTTTCACATTTCAGTGGAGTCCACCAGTTAATTCACATCCACTCAATGTAAGTTAATAGTCTTAGAAGTTCTTGTTTGTTAGTCCCAACTTTTAGTCTCAAAGCTGACTATTGATGAAATACCTCATCCACATCTTTTGCTATCAGTGGAAAAAATATCTAGCTGAGGGATATTGTCATTCTAATACCAGTACACAAAATAGCATAAGGATAGGTTTAGCTGATTTTTGCAGCCTCTCCTGAGAAAGACAAATGCGATGAGGTATGGTGTCTTCAACACCAGATGGGTTTTCTTCTCAGAGAATGAAAAATTAAATAAAAGCTCCCTTCTGAGTACCAATAAGCAGAAGTAGTTGAAAGGCTCTCATTAAGACTAGTCTTAATATAAATTTATTTCATTGAAAATTCTTGTTATTGTTCCATATAAATAGAGGTCCACAAGCATTTGTCCTGTAAGTAATCATGGGATTTCCCTGATTAACTGTCCCTCTCTTGGAGATCAGAAGAATTTGTCAATGATCTTTGCTTACATACAGTGGAGATGTCAATGAGTCTAAGACTGAGCAAAATCATATGGATAACATAAGGATTTTTAACTTATAATTTTTCAATTAAATATTGAATACCAAGCTGGATTCAGCAGAAGAAATAACTGACATTTAATTAAGCCCTTTGGAAAATAAATAACGAGATTAATCTTTCCCAGCTTATACGTTAAGATAAACCGATTACTCAAACATATCTGCTTTAACTTTTCCTGTACAGATTGTACAAATTTGAAGTGAATATTTTTCATATTCTATTTTATATCATTCAGAAACAGAAAAAAAAGTCAAACATTCATGCAAAATTTGAATACCTTTAAATTGAATGCTTTAATTACTTCATCTGTGCTGTACTGCCCTACTAGATATTCTTGGATTTGTAGAAAATCTACTTGCAAAATTCAGGGTACTGTAAATACAGTGTATTAGGCTTACATCACCACATTAGAAAGTGGCAATTTTGATAAAGGAAGGAATACATTGTACTGTGAATATTCATCACTTAAACAGTTTTTTATTTCTTCTTTGCTTATCTGTGCTTTTAGAAAATATTCTAAACACAATTCAATTTTGTCTTATAAAATTATTTCAAGGAAAAATTTTTATCTCTACAATTTTTAGTTTGTGACACTGCAATGCATAATATAGTGTCCTAAAATTACTTAACTAGGACATGAAAAGAGTGGATTTTTGTGTTTGTGGTAATACATAATAGTACTGTGAATAAAAAAGGATTACAAGAAGTTTCAAAGAGATTGTGTTTCACCAACATTTATAGAATTTTTCAAGTAAGTACTAGTTAGACATTTCTAGGGTTAAGAACATCTGTTTAATTTTACCATCACTAAGCTAAGAAAATAATGCTACCAGATATTATTTTGTATTTTAAAAATGCATGTATAATTTGATACCTTTCCACGTAGTCCAGCAGTCGAGAACAGTGATTAGAAGCAGGAGCATCATGACCTCCAACTGCATAAAGAAAGCCATCGCAGGTAGCCACTCCTACACCTCCTCTTCTCTTACACATAGGAGCACACATATTCCATTTATTTGTGTGAGGGTCATAATATTCCATTGAACTCAAACATGAACTTCCATCCCGACCTCCTACTGAATACAACCTAAGAAAGTCCACACAAATAAAAATGCTGATAAGAAAAGAGCTCAGAATTGCAGAAATAAAAACAATGAGTATCCGGTTTTTTACCTGGCATCAGAAAATATATAAAAAAAATATATATAATATTTTAAATCATGTGAATCTCATATAGTGAACAAACACAGATGTTTTCAATATTAGTACCAAACTCGTGCTGTTTAGTACTTGGTCCAGCTGAAGAGATAGGAAGAAATTTCTTTCTGCTAATTAATATTTTCATTCTTTCATTACTGCATATACAGTCAAGAGCACCACAAATGACATGCAGGTTTGTCTCTATAGGTTTAAAAATCATGTAAGCAGGGTTGCTGCTTAAGCTCATCATCTATGAGATGGAAGTGCAAACTTGTAACAGGCAATCAGACAAGTAAGAAATATGCAATCCATTTATTATAGTTTCTCTGTGTTTTTGCTGTGCATTGAAGTATTAAGAAGCACTAACAATATGGAAAACTAGATCTGATATTCAACAAATTCCACATAAAGATCTATCAATGGGAACACATGTTCAGCATGAATTTTACACTTAGAATAGAGATCAAATGTGCAATGTTACAGATAGAACTATCATGTTATATTTTAAACATGGATTTTTAAAAATTAGTGCCTCAGTTGCAAGGGTCTTGCTTACTCTGAAGAAAATTCTTACCCACACTGACAGCAACATGTCTACTTTGCAAGAAAATTATAACCCCCAAGCATGGTGTGTTGTTTTTCTTCATCAGAATGTTTTATGAGGATGGAGCTGTGTTGGAAAGTCATGGACAACTTCTGAAGAGTATCTTAAACTTGAAATGACAAAAATGTGGTTTAACAAAAAAAATGTTGTGTTTGTAAGTATCTGCAGGCAAGAAACTTGTTTCGTTCTACTCCTTATAATGGGTCCCAGGAGGAAATAGTTCTGATTATTCTTTCTCCATAATACCATGCTGTATTCATTCTGTATGAATCTTTTTGCAGTCTGTTGCCTTTTATATAGTGCCTGGAGATTAACTAATAGAAACACAGGCTATTTTAAAGTCCGACCACTAAGCAATTTCGGATGTGAAAGCTGTCTCTGCAAAGCAATTACTCATTTGGAAGCTTTTACTGTCCTAAGCACTCCATGAATTCAGAGCCATTTAAATGTGCATTTGCCATTACATTTCATTGGTATGGATGCTGATGAATAAGGAAGTGCTGTACAACCACTAACTATGTCACTGAAGCCTGAGAACATTTTGGTAGTGCCTGACAGATATACCTGTGCTCTGACTAAAGCACCCAGGAGAATCCACACTCCTCTATGAGAGATACTAAAGCAAATACGCTCTTTTACAACTACTTCTTTAGATCCAGACCTAATATATTTAACTTTATTCACTATTATCAGGTATCTACAGATGAAATCAATATTAAGACACCCAATTGTGTTAATCTGTTGATGTCTACAGTGTCCAACTTGCTGTTATGCTCAGAGTAGTCATCTGAGCCTAAAGAACAGCACTAAAAAATATTTAAACCTATGACCAAAAACTTTTACAGTAATATAAATGTAAATATAAACATTTACATATAGGTGTCTGCAAGGATCTTATATTTATTTTGAAAGATGTGACTTGGTTTAGCTATGACAGTGATAAAATATTTTTTGTGACATTTAAGGTATGTTGTCGTTCCTTCCAGGCTGAGAGATATGGAAAATAGTACAGTACAAAAAACAGTATAAAAAACCATGACTGCTGGCACCCTGAAGCAATTTAAATGTCAGTAGAGAACTACATGTCAGTACATGAATTGATCCACAAAAATATAAACCATGATTAAGACTTCTGAGATTTTCAAATATATTTCTAATAGATATTTGGACAGATAAACACCGAACACCATTTAAAAAATGCAAAGGACCAACACTTCTGCAGACTTCAGTGCAAATAAACTTGTGTACCCCTATTCAAAATCCCCACCATTCTGATATTTCATCTGGCATGAAAAGTTCTTATTTATTCCATTGTCTTTCAACTGAAATAAATCAATAAGCTGATTTTTGCACACTGAAAATGAAACACACTTTGTCGTTTCCCTATTCCAATTAAGACAGCTAATAAAATATAGCTGAAGGCACTCTTGAGTTGCTGGTAAAAAGACAGCAAATGCTGATCATAAGTAGCTGATAAAACTTTCAGCCAGTGATTGGGACCACCTAGTCTGTTGCTAAAATGCTCTCTGCTATTCAGAACTAAATTAATTTTCAAAATCATATTTTGGAACTAACATTTTAGAGTTTGATTGTGTTTCTATCTCTTTTCCCTAAGGAATTGTTAATTTGTTATTTTTTTTTTTTTTTTATTTCACAAGGGTAAGATAAAAATAGTTCAGACAAGTAAAAGTTGGAAATGAAGTAATTGCTTTAAAGCTCTGGTTGTGGCTGAGCTTGAACAATTTGGTTAGAAATTACTTCCAGTCTTCGGTCNTATATATATATAAAACTATAATTGGCTAGAAAAATGAAGTAGAGGTTTAAAAGTAGGAAACATTAGGAGAAATCATGACCAGCTGGATCAAAAGCATTTATCTCAGTTCTTTCATTACAGACCTTTGATAACTACTCAGAAAAGCCAGTTTTAAATTCAGTTTGACAAGCCAACCTCAAAAGACCAGACTGCCTTTGATGTGAGGTGGGTATGGCTTGTGGAAACCGTTGAGTCATTCCCTNAATCCCCACCATTCTGATATTTCATCTGGCATGAAAAGTTCTTATTTATTCCATTGTCTTTCAACTGAAATAAATCAATAAGCTGATTTTTGCACACTGAAAATGAAACACACTTTGTCGTTTCCCTATTCCAATTAAGACAGCTAATAAAATATAGCTGAAGGCACTCTTGAGTTGCTGGTAAAAAGACAGCAAATGCTGATCATAAGTAGCTGATAAAACTTTCAGCCAGTGATTGGGACCACCTAGTCTGTTGCTAAAATGCTCTCTGCTATTCAGAACTAAATTAATTTTCAAAATCATATTTTGGAACTAACATTTTAGAGTTTGATTGTGTTTCTATCTCTTTTCCCTAAGGAATTGTTAATTTGTTATTTTTTTTTTTTTTTTATTTCACAAGGGTAAGATAAAAATAGTTCAGACAAGTAAAAGTTGGAAATGAAGTAATTGCTTTAAAGCTCTGGTTGTGGCTGAGCTTGAACAATTTGGTTAGAAATTACTTCCAGTCTTCGGTCAAATTTCCAAATCCATGTTCACAAAGGCCCAAAATGACTGGGGAACAACTCTACAACAAGCACTGAATATTCAGGATACTGTACAGCTAGCTGAAACTTTTGAAATCCTTATAATTAAAGTTATTTAGTAGTCTGACTTACTTTTTAGAGCTTAGGGTCCTATTTTATTAGATGATTTCAAATTAAACTATTTTTTCAGCTTTGTCTAGCTTGGCAAAAGTTTGTAATAAAATTTCTATAGGGAAAAATATCATGTATTTCTCTGAATTACTCTTCATGGTGTATCCCATCAAAACTAGAATTATTATAAAAATATAAAAATACTAATTGTATATCCCTGCTTAGAGAGAGACACCAGCAAGAAAAAGAAAGCATCCAGTACTGAGCACTTTTATCTCCACAGTAAAAGTTCTGCCTGTGGAGATATTAGAGATTTCTATTCCTAAATAGCCTACAGTTCAGCTGATTCAGACACTGTGCATATATATGAAATCAGGCCAAGCTCAGCCTCTTCTGTCTTTTCAGGGTTTTGTCATTTCTTTTACTAAAATGGNGCTGCATTTCTTAATGAGGTTTTCTCTTTCAAAATTCTTTCACTATGAATATCAAAGACCTTATCCAGTCTTTAGCTTAGGCCCTTTTGTACCCTTTTCTGGCCTTTCAGTGTGTCTGAAAGAGCAGCAGAGAATTACTCTGTGACAAAAGATATCTGCTTGGTAGAACTGAGGGTCAGTAATAATTTTCATTGGTGCTGGATTACTGTATTGCTGAATCAGTCCATACCTGGCCTAGGAATCAGACTGTAGGAGAGGAGAGATGTTTATCCATACTGCCTTGATTAAGCCAATGTAGTTCACTGGCAAAAGTTGAAAATACAGTAATTTTGTGAATGGAAAGCATTAATGACATCTTTTTTCTGTGTGCAATTTTGGAAGGGCATTTCATGTATTTGTAATGCAGTAGTGAAGTAAATTACAAGTAGAATTTGACCCCACAAAAAATGGAAAAAAATACAGTCATAGAGTAAGTTCCTGGAATTAAATCAGTAGTAACTACAGATAAGTTAGATGGGGGCCCTGAGAACTTGATCTAATGGGGAGTAGGAACTAGATGATCTTTGAGGTCTCTTCCAGTCCAAGCCATTCCATGATTCTGTGACATAAAGACATTGAGAGAAACATAGCCTTTGCATGGATAATATTGGTATGAAAAAGCTTGACTTACTGCACTGGAAATTTTAGTTTTCTAACAGAAAGAATTTGTTTTGAGCAATTTTAATTGTAATCAGAATTATATGGGCTACATTGTCAAGACCATTGACTCAATGCAGATTCCACCAGTTAAAAAACATTCTTGACTTTGTCAGGCTATAAAGTAGGTATGGAAAATAGTCTATGTAAATTAATCATTTACTACAGCATATGCATGAGGCCCTTTATTTGTTCCATTATTAAGACACACAATCAACCTGTCAATAAATACGAACTTTTAGTGAATCCATAAAATTACTTTGTGCTTGACTGAGATAATGTTTATGATACTAATTTTCTTTGTGAGTTTAATAATTTTAGACCATACGGTTGTTCCATTTTTTTGTCTCAGTATCCATTTATTTAATGATTTTGACTAAAATATTTAAAAATATCTACACCTTTTTCTAGTTTCCAGCAGCTTCCCTCAGTTAAGGGAGAATAATTTCAATATGTGCCTCATTTTCCCTATAGTGAGATGCAGAATAATTATTTTTCTGAAAAAAAAGAGTTTGATTTAAACCAGAATTTAATAAACATATTGTTTATAAAATAGAAGCAGCATAAAAACTGTCATGAAATAACTTGATATAACTTCCCAGGATTCAAATTAAGTTATGAAACTATTTATAGGTCAAAATACATTTAGAGTAAAACATAGTAAGAACAGAGATAAAATTTTCAAAAAAAAAATTCCAAGGCTGGTAACTGGTGAGCTAGTCTTTGAAGTATGCTTTTTATTTTTCCCATTGCAAAAGAGTTTCATAAAATTCGTTAATAATAGCTAAAAACCTCCTGAGATAAATTTGAGATACTGTCTGGTTAGGTAGATGATGTAGATGAAAGCAGACACGTGACAGCATGAATTTTTTTTGATTAAAAAAGCACTGCTATATTTTAGCATCATGCAAAATATCTACACCATACTTAATATACTGATTTGCTTGTAGTTAGTGAGAATATTGTGGGCAGAAAGGACGCAGTTTGAAACTTTTTTTTTCTCCTTACAAGACAGTGACTATATATGCCAATTAACGTATTTTTCTAGTTCAAGCGGACTAGTAAAAGAATAAGTGAATCACCAATAAGGCATAAGAGCAAAGAAAACCTCTAGCAACAAAAGGTATGAGAAAAAAATGGCACTGATGGGAAATACAGTAGTTTTGGTCATAGTTTCTTACTTCTTAGTTTGGCATGAAATTTTGAAGTGTTACTTCAGCCTTAAAAAACACAATTAAAGCATATTAATGCTTCCTTTATTTAATAATATTGAGCAGTTCCCTAGTTTTTGCTGAAGTATGAAAATTATCCATGCATTGCAATTATATGGATGACTTGTAAAAAAGTCTTAGGTCATTTAGCTTGTGATCTTCACAATGAAAAAAACCCTTCTCAGTTCAACAAATTCAACCAATAATGTAAGATTTAGCTGAAGCTTGTCTACTGACTCAAAAGAAATTTAATCTTACCCCAATATTAGTTATTAAGAAGTTAATCAAGTTTCAAATGAGAAAAATAGGAAGTTAAGTGTGGAGATGGCTTGGTATTCTATTCTGCTGAGAATAGTGGATATTTGGTAGCAGTTGTAAGGGCTGTTGCCCATAAAGATATTTAGCTGAGTATTAAATCAATATTTAGCTTTCTTTAATTTCAGTCAAATGTGTATATTTAAATATCCTTCCAGATTGACATGTATGTGGAAATAAGGAAGTATGTGAATACACATGATAACACACAGGATGCGTATGTGTACACATGTCTGCATGTGTAATCTGAGTTAATGCCTCCATTTGGTGTGGGGAGGATCTCTAGACAGCTCCAGCTGCTCTGCACAAGGGCTTCCTCCCTATCCCAGCATATAGGCACCAAGAACCATGTGAGCCAGGTTCAGATTCTCATACTTCATCTCCCACTAAAGATAATAATGAAAAGCCAAACTTCAGTCATAATCAAGAATATAGGATATTAGTACCTTTTGCAGTCTTGACCACAAGAGAGAAAACAGTGATTGCTGAATGTTTTTTTTTTTTTTCTAATCTGTGCTTAATTGTGGAAGCTGTGCATTTGAAGAATAGGCAATGAATTTTCGTAGGCATTATCCACACTACTTCCCACTGTCTAGACTGATGCATATGTTACATTTAAAAGCTTAAATTAGATGGAGTGACACTACTGCCTTTTTCTGCCAGGTATTAGGAATGAGTAAGTTAACTCACTATGTCTGTTTGGCTTGAAGAACCCATACATGTCCAAATTAATTCACACCATACTAGATCCTATGCATATCTATGCAGAATTTATCATTCATTACAAAACTTACAGAAAAAAATTATGTTGTAGAGACAAATGGTTTCTTATTACAAAATCTGAATGACAGACCTTATCACAAATTACAGTCATTCCAGCTGTACAACAGTCAACAGCCAGTTAGTCTGAAAATTTTTTTGCTTGGGTGATGGATGAAGAGAAGGGCATAGTGGGGGCATACACACTAAAATATGTGGATGTGCAGTAAACATTCGAAACAGAAATGTGGTCCAAGCATCTGGGACCCTGGCCACAGTGTAGCCAAAGAAAACAGGCTCATCAAGTTCCCACCCTGCAGATCAGCAGTGTTTTTAGCATCTGCTGTGTCTCCTACCAATCGCTTAGTTTCTAAAGAGGAAGGCATCCTAGCTGCATATGCATCTGGCTTGCACTGTAGGAAATATAATGGCTTTACAGTAAAGTTTCAGGATTTTTCACTGTTCTCTTTTAAGAGTGACATATATTTATCTAGTTTGTATCTTTTTAAGGCTAGCCTAGCCCCACAGAAAAAAAAGTAAATCTGTGCAGAGTCTCTTATTTTACAGGCTGGATGTAAAATAACAAATTAAATCTTGCTTGAGAAAGAGACAATATGATCCACTTTGAATTAAATTGTACATTCACTGAGCTGCATGAGACCCCCATGTAGGAAATATGAATTTGTGTGCAAAAGTACAAAAGATCAGACCAGGGCACTGAATTAGTAATAAGCCTTAATGATTCTGCTAAGAGAAAATGCCACAGACAGTTTATTATACGATGCATGAAAGGAGCAGAACTCCTGGAGGAGGTTGTAATCAGCCATACAATCAAGTTTTGTACGTGGTTATATGAATGTAATACATTCCTAATTCTCTCATGCCAAACACTGAACTACTATTAAGGACTTTGTGGAATTATTAACCTTTGTGTCTCCAAGGTCAGTTCAAAGCAATTTTATTCCTGGTGAGTGACTGACTATAAGATGATTTTGAGAACCTTTCTTGTGTTCACACCAATTTGGTTTGAATTTTGCTATTTTTCTTAAAAATTAAGGTTCAGCAGGCTAAACTTTCTGATAGTTACTTTGTAATAATGCATAATAGTCATAAGGGACATATTAAACTAAAGCAACTGCTATTTACAGCAGGCATAATATTGATCTAAATAACACAAGTTTCCTTCGAGTTTTTCTCATTAAATGACCTGAAAACGAAACATTCCACTGTGCATATGCCAACATCTCTATTGGCTAGCTTTCTCTGTTTCCCATTCAAAATGAAACAGAATAGCTGGGAAAGCACTGCCAAAACAATAATCCAATTTACGAAAATCCATTACTAAATGAATCCAATTATTGCAAAAGTGGTGGAACTGAATGAATGTAACTGAATATAAATAGATAAATAACTATTAAAAAAAATCCTAAAGCTACATAGTTATTAAAGTCTCTCTACCTAACTAGTAAAATTGAAAATGTAAGAAATTAATTTGCATGGATTTGAAAGGAAAAGTAATAAATATGCATAGAAATGCATTTTTTAAAAATAACAATTAGTATATTCTATCAGTACTTAATCAGAATTAATAAAATGTGAAATCTGATCTAAATTCTATTTGTTACAGTTAAATAAGAGACAAAAGCTAAGTAAGACACAAAATTTGACATGACCAACTGATAATAAATAATTACTTAAAGGACACAACCAGAAAAAGTACTTTTTTTATGTTGGACTGTCTTTCAACAAAAATATGAAAAAAATATTCAGTGTCTAAGGCAAACAGGAAAAAGGATGGAAACAAAATTGATGGAGAGAGATGAGGCTTGCCAAACAACTCCAATTTTAAACATGTTGGATTGGATTAAGAGGATCTATGCTTACGGGTTTGTTCCTGGAGAGGAAAATATCTCTGGGTCAGCTTACACATCTTGCCTGTAGTATTGGCATTGCATTTTCCTCCTTAAGATAATCACCAGTCACAGGCACAGCAGCCTATGGAGGACACCACACTGGAGTAGGAGGTTATCTCCCAAAGGACTGCAGCCCATGGGGAGCCCATGACGGAGCAAGGGAAATGTGTGAGGAAGGAGTGGCAGAGAGAAGCAATTATGATCTGACTACAACCCCATTTCCCATTCCCCTGCACCAGTCAGGGGTGGGGCTATAACTTTATACAAGACATAAATTGCACCTGGGAAAGGGGGAAGGAATTTGGGGTTGCTTCTCACTAGCCAGAATCTATTTTTATTACTAATAAATTGCATTAATCTTCCCCAAGTCAAGTCTAATTTGCCTGTGACAGCAAATGGTAAGTGGTCAGATGGATATTGATGGGAAATAATATTTTCTTGCAGGATTTATCCTTGCTCTTTTACTTTCCTTCAGAGACAACAAATACTTATAAAACTTTTTTTTTCCTCAAATAAAAGTAAAATATTATTTAAAAGAATACTTACGCAGTTGTATTTCTAAAAGTTAAGACTGAACAATTCCTTGCTTTTTGTCATCTATCATATACCAACAATAGTGTGTGATATTTAATAAAAACAACAGCAGCAGGGGGAAATATCAAGTTCACTACAGCACATATTTGAGGATGTGGCAATCAATAAATGGCAGGACTCCTTTTCCTTGACTCCACAAGATGTTAGCATGAGATTGAACGGCTTGCCACTGTGTGTCAAAGTCATGATTTTTGACACTTAAGGCATTGCTGTGATGTTCTACCATTTAAAGTCAGCCTGTAGATCGTATCAACAGCTGAGTATTTTATACTTTTGTAACAGAGATTTACTGATATTCGCTAAAGGGATCAATACTAAAGGGCCAGACTTTTGCTATGAAAGCTACAGTTGCTTCAAAAAAATATTGATAATTTCGAACATAACAGTAGAAACTAAGGAATACTTTTTGTAATGCAGTCTTTATGGACATATAGGGCAATATAGAAAAACTTGTTTGAGCAGCAAAATAGTCGATCATTTACTTCCATGGTCTACACAAGTGAGCTTCAGAAACACTTCAATACATCAGGGACTAATAGGAGGTTACTTACAAACCAACCACCTCACTCAGACCCTGACGAGATCAGAATATGAAAGCTTTAAGTTTTTTATTTATTTCCATCATAAGTTGATAGAAAAATACAATTTTCATTTTTCTGCTTAAAACTAATTTAAATGGAAAACAAATTAAGCCATAGGGCAATGGAAGATCATAAGTGGAGTAGTTTCTCACATTAAAACACAAAAGAAGTGGCTATACTTTTTCAAGAAAGACTTTTAAGAAACTCACATTTGAAATATTTAGCATCCAGTATCCATTTTATGTAAAGTGCCCAAAGCAGCGTGAGACATACACACGCAGATTAGTTTGTAACTCTCTCAGTTCAACAAGCATTTAATGCATTTCATTTATTTACTTATTTAATTCACTGCAGAAGAAAGAAATCATAATGAATAACCAAGAAAAAACTCCTCAGAACTTCCATACTAAAATATTTTTCCTTTGCTGAATGTTAAATCCAACACTGTGTTTCTCAATGAGATATCCATTTCCAGCATCCTGAGGAATGCAGCATGCGCCAGTTGTGTGGAACAGCAATGTAACAAGAATAGCACCGGGAAGCTGGAAGGTCCTTACATATGTTTTCAAGTTGCAGTTCTTGGCATATTGGATATTTTTCAAAGATGGTTACTCAGATAAAAAGAATAAAAATCAGTGGCATATTTCTACTTGTTACAGTGAGACCACTGCTTTTCAGTTTTCAGTGGCATCCATCCTACCTTTCTGGGACACAGATAACACCTCTTAATTTAAAAGTGCTTGATATAAGTCATGCAAAATTCAAATGAGTATCTATCAACTGGGAAGCATTAAATATATGGTCAGCTGTGCAAAAGAAACAAAGCTGGAATACATATGCATAATCATATGCCTCTCTTCATGACTTTAGATCAATATTTCCAGGGTTATTTGTCTAGATGTTGCTTCTGCTAGCGTGCTGCATGGCTTATGCACCATTGAAACCAGTTTCTTGTAGAGTAACAGGGTTATTTAAAGTAGCTTTGACCATTTGATCTACTCCCAAACATTTCAATGCCACTGCAATTGAATAAGGGAAAGCAATGACAATTAAGCTTCATTGGTTTTCAAAAGAAGTGTTTCAGTTGTGTAAGCACACCCTACTCACTTGCCATTTAATGCTGCTACTCCAACAGTGCTTCTGGCAATTGACATACTTGCCACAAATGTCCACTGCTGACTTTGAGGGTCCCACCTCTCAACTGTGTTCAAATAACTCCAACCATCATGTCCTCCCACTGCATAAATAGGCCCTTCAAGCACTGTAACTCCTAAAATGGAGGAGAAAGTGAGAGAAGATAAAAGTATGTTTCCTCTACCAGTAGTAAAAGTAAAAATATTTTCCAAAACACAACCAACAAATGAATTTATATATTCAAAATTATAATGGAAGTACCAATTTGAGATTTGATTAATTAAGAATCAACAAACAGGAATAAAATTTATGCCACTCCACATGGCTCTATGAAAAACAGGTCTTGTCAAACAAACTTAATTCCATTTCTTGAGAAGAGTGTTTGCTTCAGAGAATAACCTGTCAATGATGTGATCCTCTTAGATTTCTGTATTCCCTTTAGTTTCTCATAACATTCTGATCACGAACTAGCTCTTTAGAATAGCAGTAAAGCATATAATAGAGACTGGATACCTGTTAGATCTCTGATTACTGTCAACCTAAGGGGGATTTCATTGAATGGAATTGCTTCCACAGGGGTTGAAGTCTGTTTTTTCACCATTTTTGTCAATCACATCGAAGAAAATATAAAACTTTTCAGTAGCAGGAAGATTGACGGACTGGTACAGAATCAAAAAACACGTTTGAAGGCTTGAGCAAGTAATTAGACTGAGAAATTTAGGCTGCTTCTTCAGTTTCACTCTATCAAAAAAAAAAAAATAAACACACACCTTCGCAGAAAAATAATGTTGGATATATGAGGATTCTTTTATCTACTGAAGAAAAATAAAACAAAATGTAATGTATGAAAACTGAAGTTGAAGATATTTCAATAAGAAACAATTTTTTAACTGTGAGGGGTTTGAATCACCCAGTCAAAGGAATTGATGAACTCTATCTCCCAGTCTCTTCAGTTAAGCTTAGAAGGCTCTGGAAGATAAGTCATAGCTAAGCACCATTTGTTACAAGACAGTGAGCTCAGTAATTCCATTCTATGAATCCATGATCCCAAATGAACATTGCTCTGAAAAATCTCATGCTAAATCCAGTCCTATTTCTAAGTCAATGTCTTTTTTTTCCTCACTCAGTTCACATGATTTGAACTCATTAAAAAGTCAGAAAAAATAGATCATTAAAGTTTCAGAGAATGGCTTAGTTTTTTCTTGCAGCGAAATCTATCTTTAATTTTAAACAATGTGAAGTTTCCACTTTCTGTAATTTAATGTTTTTTTCTATTTCAGAAAAGAAATTAATTAAAAGCTTATTTTACTTTATGTTTATCAATGAGTTTGAATATGTTTCATTTCAGTGTTCACAGAAAGTGTTCCTGCACTTTGGGTGTTGGTTTTCATTTGTCAATATTTTTTAACTTAAAAAAGAAAGTAATTAAAAAAACCCTACTAACCCTTAGAAAAATTTCCCTCAAAATGAAGGTTGAAGCTTTTATGTTTCTATAGAACTCATTCTCTAATTGTTTTCATTGCCTTGCCTAGAAATTCTTTCTATTCAATCACATGTTCTAGTTATAATTTTTCCAGAATATTAAAGTGGATATTAAACTGAAGTCATGATCCATATAGCTCAATATCTTATCTCAGAACACAACCAGTAACAATATGTGGGAAGATGTGTCAGTGGTCACATAAAAATTAGGGGATTATATGCTAATATATGTAGTTTGGGGGTGGTTTTTGTTTACTCTAGTATCTAATGTTTTTAAATATCCTTAATCCTGAACAAAGAGGTTTGCATTGTAAAAAAATTATTTACTATGATTTTTTTATAAAACCATGGTTTTCCTTAGCTTTTCACCTACATACTCTTCATTAAATTAAAGGTTAAATAGAAAATCAAGTTCTTTTTGGGATAAAAAATGAATCAGATTCAAAGAAATTTCAGGGGAGTAAATGTTTCTATACAAATACAAGTACACATAATTGGTGTCTAGACAAACACACAAACCCTCTCTCACCTTCACACATAAACAGTGTTGGATTGTTATGCAGTGAATTCCACAAGGAATCTATGATGCGCACAAAACCACATCTCATCAGTTTTGAAATTTCCAGGTTTTAATTCCTCAGATAAGTTATTTGCACTTTCACTAGGATATAAAGAGTTTTCCTCAATTACTCTTTTTATCTCATTCAGTATTTACTTTCTTTTTTCAAGTCCTTCATAGTTGAGTTTTATTCTCATCTACTTCCTGCTGGAAATTAAGCCATTACAATTATTTCATTCACTTTTTGTAGGAAATTTGATTTCCCCTTAATCAAAATACCATTCTTCCTGCATTTTCATGGATTTTTACCTTTATTTTTCTTAATGACAATGAAAACTGACAAGCTCATTGCATTAATATAATGTTACTTTCTCTCTGCATTTCTTGTTACCAAGAGAAAAAAGTAACATTAAGTAACTATGTTTTATACAGAAAATAGTCTTCAACTGCTTCTCTGTTCTTCTCATGAGAGCTTTTCTGAGTTTATACAACACAGATAGAACCCTGTGACATGCACAGTTCCTTCTGATTTTTTTCCCCATTGCAGAAACCAATATACTGCCCTCAGCAGTTTGTGGTGCCCTTTTGTGGAAGCTGCTGCACAAACAGTTGCATCTGCTGGGTTGCATCTCTGTTACCTGTGTTTAGACTCATCTATCTATGAAGCCCCACATTTGATTCTTATATTTTCTAAGAACCAGGTTGGCAATGTTCTAAGCTACACAGAAGTATTTTCTTTCCCCACTAGTCAGTGCTTGCATCATATGTTTCAAAATATTCTAATAAGTAGTAATGATAGTGTAATCATCTCACCCAAGTAAGTATATAAATATACATTTTATATTAGAAAGACTATGTGTTATATGAAGAATTCAACATTCAAGCATTTGAATTCATTCTAAGCTTAGATGCCAGAATATCTATGCGATTTTTATATCACACATGAGGACTAAAGGGTATTCCCAAAGGTATTGCTTGTAGCCTCCTTATCACACAGGATGGATTGCAGTACACCTCTTCTCTGACTGAAATTACTGAACAGTCCATGATAACAGCAAATGGCAACACCACAATCAAAATCTTAAGGGACACATTCCCCAGGATCACAAAGCAAAATATTTTCCAGTAAAATCGATGAAGCAAGACTATTCGCTTTTCTGAATGTTCCAGGTAATTTGTTTTAATAGAAGAAAAAAAATTCATTGTAAGTACTCTGTGTTGAAATGTCAGAGTTCCAATACTATTAGCACACTGTATAATTCCTCCTCCTTAAAGAGCAAAGGTACTGAACTCTATATACCTTTTATTTTTTTAAATGGTGCAGCCAATTTCTGCTTGGTCTCTTGAGACAAGATTTTTCATCTTTTTGTAGTCAAGATACCGAACAGTGTGTTAGAAGATCAGAGTTCATTCAACTTCATGAGACAGGTTTTCATGTTCATTATGTATCCTAGAGTCAGAGCACATAACTTTGTTTTCTGTCATCTATGTCCACAAGACAATAAACATCCACCTAGATTTACACTCAGAATGTAGATATTGTAAAATATCTACATGAATGGGCTTTTCCTGTATCTAAATGAGAAAATAACTATTTCCATCTGACACTTGAACTCTTATTTGTCATTAGGCAAAGCGCACAGCAGAATAATGCTGCTAGCTCTTTCAGGAGAGTTTGCCAAGAGAAGAGAAAGGACAGAAGGCCCTCATACATTTTATTCCTGTACATCATCTTCAACAATTTGGCAAAATCAGTTTAAGGCACAAGAAAAGAAACAAATCCTCTTGGATTTAATTTTTCACATGATACTAGTGCTTTGTTGTTTTCTGACAAAAGTAATAATACATTCAGAAAGGGAGCATTTTACTGTAAGAGAATTACATTAAATAACCAAAGTTGTTATTTATCTGAACAAAGAAACTGGAAGTTGGTGGAATCAGATCTTACTTTTTTAATTTGTAGAAAATAATAATTCTAGCATTGAGGGAGTAATTTGTTCTACCCATCTTTTGATGAATTACTTTCATTTACCTGACACTGTGAACAGTTTGGCTTTCCTAGTTCTCACACAGTTGGAGAGCTGAACCAGTTATGAACATCTCTTTTAGGAAAGGAAGCAACTTGTTTTCTTAAGAGGAGGTATGTTTTCAGCAATATCTTGAATAGTTAAGTGCAGTAAGTACAGTGCAGAGAAAGCTTAATGTTTTCCTGAATAAAAAAAAGTACCTGGAAAGTAATTATTCTAAGCATTTTGACTTAGGAATTTATAAAAGCAAACAGTATTCTTTCTAAACTAAATGAGATCTAAAAAATTAATTGTCCAGTTTGCAATGGCAGGCATTTTCCTTTTGATTGCCTTCACAAAGCTATGCAGCAAAACCCTATTATGCCTAATTAGGTGCTCAATCTGTACAGTTCCAATTATTTATACTTGAAGATTGGAATGGGATTTTAAATTGCTTTTCTGTAATGTTACAAAATAAAGGAGCACTGCCTATAATATTTTTAATTCTGCAGTTTCTTATCTGCCTGATGGACCTAATTTTACGGAGTGAAATTTTAAAAAGTGTAATTTTTTAATAAAATAATTGTAAATTATTTGACACTTGGATACAAAATGTCAAAGAAAAAATTATCAGTGGTGCTAGCTTTACTGTAGTCTCTGCATTTTGATAGAGACATGTCTCTACATTTGTAGAGACATGAAATTTTAACTGGCAAGGATATACTTCTATCCAACAACTTTAAATAAGGACATTGCCATTCAAGAAGATAATGTACACTGTATCATGACATTTAAGGTGAGAAGACAAATCAGTGGTTTGCTGTCCAAGAATGAAACTTGATCAAATAACATCCAGACTTTATTCTACCTTAAGCTCTGCATTTACTTAGTGTCAAGGTAGAAGCCCATTTTTAACAATCTGCTTTCTCACCCATACCCACAGAAGCATATTTACATAATTTTGTATTTATTGTAGTTAATATTGGTGCTTTTCCTTACTCTGTTATTTCCCTCTTTAAGTCTTAAACCACTTTTCTTCCATAGTAGTGGTATCAAAGAAAGTGAAGTCCAATTTGCTTTAAATTATGCATCTTGAATTAAAGGATGAATTAAATCTCGTATTTAGTTCTCAAAGCGATAATACTAACTGAGTGGGAAATACAAATACAGTTCTTTGGATGCTGCATATAGGACTGCCATAGGCCAGTCTTGGAATTTAGTGTGTCATTAATTGGAGAATTGGACCTGATTTATCTTCCTTACAGAATATTCAATGACTCAATGTTGAAAATATCTATTCCTATATAAATTCACAAGTATCAAGGCTGATTTAAAGAATTATAGCAACATCATTGTTCTCTTGGGCCAGAAGATATTACACTAACTTGCTAATATAATGCAAATTTATAGAAGCAAAGATCTGCCTGTCGACCCTTTATTTACATTCAGTTTTGTAGATAAGACACTAGGTTTCAACTCTGCCACACTATTATCCTCAGAGCATGACTCAGAAATTATTATAAGTGTTGCTGTTATGATTTGTAACGCTTTAGTGAATTGGGTCACAATCTACTACTTAGTAAAGGTGCAAAGTACAAAGGAAAGGTACTTAATAACTCAGAAAAAAAAAATCCCTCCAGTGTTTCCCATGATTAGGAGAAAAATCGAAAGCAGAAATACATGCAAATACATGCAAATCAATATTGTAGAGAAAATATTTTAAAACACTCAGGCCTTATTGCAACTCACAGTGAAAGTCGCTTAATGCTTTCCTGAATAAAACATTCAGGAAAATGTTTTTTGAATGGCATATTTTTCCTGAGATTTCACATGGAAAGAATAACAATAATTTAACTACATAGAGGCACAAAGTACTAGTCAATGTTGCCTAAAAGAAAGATTCTCAAACTAGTCTTTTAACAGCTGCTTCTGGGGTAAAAAATACAGCTATATCAGAACATTGCTGTGCTCTGGTAAGCCAGTCTGTTGTGGAACTCTTCCACTCAATGCTTAGGTGGTGATGGGTTTGGGTGTTTTTGTTTGTTGGGTTTTTGGGTTGCGGGGTTTTCTGTGCGTAGAAATCACCACATAAAGATGAAGAACACACAACTATAGCATTGCTTTTATGAGATGCTGATGTACCCAGAAAGATCTACCATTGCAGAAAAATAAGATATTTACAAAAGGATCTTGAGTTGAACTTTTATGGGACATGAGATTCAAGAATTCTTTTATTTATAAATACATGATCCACAATACTGGGAAATTAATTAGTCATTAATAATTATAGTTTTGTCATACTAATAGGATATGACCTAATCTGTTGGTTTCAATGCTAATTCAGTTCTCTTCATTTTACTAACATTTCTTCCTTCCTGCCTTTCATCTCCGCCTCCAGGTTCATATATGCCCTGATGTCCAGAATGGAACCTCAGATCCTCATGCATCTGTCTCTGCAGCTCTGTACATTTTAATCTCCAAAGAGCGGGTTTTTTTTCATACAGACAACATACAAAAAATCTGGATTCATTATGTTGTAAAATTAAAAAAGAATAATAATAAATCCAGACCTAGAAGGAAATCCCTCCTTATTTTTTGTTGTATGTTAATGGAAGTTGTAAATTTGCCATTTTGGCTGCTCAGTAGCCCAGCAATGGTGATACATAAAAAAAAGAAGCTATCATGCAAGATAGCAGAGAAAGAACAAAGATCCCTTTTATCGTCTACATTTTTATAGTTTGCTTTACAATTACCATAGATGGGAGTGTTAAGGCTATATCAAGCTTTTATTTATATTCCTAGTCTATTTTAATGGTTTCTACTCTTCCTGGAATGCTTTCTGACAGATTGTAACTCCACAGACAAACATGTATTTACTGGGGCTTAAGCACTATCTAAAATAACATCATTGCTTAACTGCTGTAGCAATAGTTTTTAAAAGGGAAGATGAAAGTTCAGCTCTCACTGACCTCAAAATTATCTTTCAAACTAGGTCTAAAGAGAGGTGTCATTCATCATTAGATGTTGGGTTTTGAGTAAGCAATAATCCATGTTATATTACGTTTCATGGAAGGTATAACTCAGCCTGTACAGTTAACAGTTTTGGTACTTTGCTGTGTATCTGATCTACTCTGCTCGTGAATCCTACAGCCTATGCATTCCTGGTGGAACTGTTTTAAAAAATGTGTTGAGTCATTCTTCAAAGGCTTTGTTTTCTAACAAAATTTATTTGGCATAAAATAAAGTAAGGTGATTGCTTTCCATATTCATCTCATAAAATGCATCCTTAATATGCATAATTTTTATTGCAATGACCTGTTCATTATAAATTTGTAGTATCAAATATTTGTTACCTATGTGTTTCTCCTTCACTTGTTTCAGTGTAATCCAATACTGGTTTTGGTTTTTTAGCTATTATGGATCTATTAAGGTTTCTAGTATCTGATTCTTTTTCTGCTATTGCACTGCACTTATTTTAAAAAGCTATTGAAATTTTACAAATTTATTGTTAAAAATTAATTTATTTACTTCACCAAGGGACAGCAATGGGATTAAAAATATCTGCTTCATGTCAATATTTATATAGAGAAATGTTATACAGAATACATTCTTTTTCAACTTATTGTTTTATGAAGGAATAATTCTACCAGAAATTACTAAACTGGTAAGCGGTTCCATTGATGGTACATTGTTACTGCTAGCCCTTTAAGACATTATGTACTTCATTACTATGCTAGCTTTATTTAAATAGAAGTGTTCATAAAAATTTACTATTTTTTTTGTTTAGTTTTCTATCTTCAATAGTTTTTAAAGTATCACTATTTTTAACATCTCTCAAATCATGCACACATACAGGCATAATACACAATAAAACATCTTTGGCTTTCTTTTTAAAAGTGTCAGTGCAACTGGAATCTAAGTTATTTTTGCATTACCAGATTCTCAGTTTCCAGTCTACTCAATAGTATTTGTTGCACTTTGAGAAGCAGGAACTACTCCCCAGCCACAAATCATTTAATTCTAAATATCCTACACTTCTTTTTCCCACGGAAATCAGATTATGCCATCTCAGTTGCTCTACTCCATTGTACATATACCCACTTAGGCACCTGAATCCTACACAAATTCTTAGATCTCTAAAATTGTGGAGTTGTATTTATGCTCTAAGCTTTCACACAATCTAAAACTATTTGATAAACAACAATTCCTTTGGAAAATTCAAACATTACTTGTAAAGCATTTCACTAATTTTGAATCAATGAAGTAGTCAACACTTGAATACTTTTAAAAGTAGATAAAATATTTTCTAAATTATTATTTAGTGATTTAAAAATATACATGCTTATAAAAGTAATTTGTATGTCTAGGTTTTAATATTTTTATTATTATTTTTATTACTTATATTTACAACGTATTTTACTCCTGAGATTTACTGGGTAGGAAGAATATTGATAGTTTAGTTTCTCCACAATCTTTCCCTCTATTAGCATTTCTCATTACTACTTGAAAGGTACAGAGGCATCCCTGTATTTTTCCCAAGTAAATTTTTTCCCCTGCCCTCTGACTCGTGAGTTGGAATCTAGAGCAGTAAGCATGGAAATTGAAACTCAAGCTGGGTCTAAGAAGCACAGTGGGTCATTCCCTTTCAGTGAAACATAGAAATAGGCCTTTGTGCAAACACATAGTGCAATTAGATATTTTGTCAGCAACATCTAAGATATTCTGGGATATTTTATCTTGTAACTCCCTAACCACATGTATTTTCTTTCCACTTCTGAGTTTTGAACTTAGTCTTTTAGATATTCATTCCTGCACATACCAGTTTCATGACAACAACATTATGAGCAAGTATTCACTCTAATTTCAAGCATACCCCTCAGGTCCTTTAAAATGCATTTACATTACATATTTAGTTTCTTCAGAACAATAGGTTGAAGGGTAATCCACTGTATAAACTGAGAATCGGAAATTCTTTAGGTCTTCTATGACCATTCACTCTGGGTAGACTGAATTCTATCTAACCTAAGCCTATATCCTATGTAAACAAATCTAAGGCCTTCCCATCAGCTATTAGTATTTTTATAGCATTTTCACTCAGATGATTACAACTGGCAAGATTCTCTCTTCTAAGAGGGGAGGAGGAAAAATATACAACTTGCCTCCACTCTAAGCTGTTCAGGATTTTATGAGGTAATACCATGTCCTGTCAGCCTCCTTCCCACGCTGATCTTGCAAATAGGTGTTTGACTATGGATAGTGAGGTCAGTATATTTTCAAAGCCAAAATCTAAAATAGAAGCTTAGACACACTTTACATAGTTCATCAAAAGAACAAGACAATTTAGAACACCTACCTGAAAAGACTGCTGCTCTCCCTTAATTTTACTGGAAGCCTAATTTTCTCACTGTAGCACTTAAATTGTTTCTTTTGTAAAGACAAGCCAAGTACCAATTTTTTTAGCTTTTTGGTTTGTTTTTTTCAATCACGTTTTCACTGGATTTGATATCTAAAATTCTAATTAGTCTATCATTGGTTCCATATTTCCTTTCTCCTATGTAGACTATTAAGTTCAGCACAGAAATTGAAAATCGATACAGAGTTGCTTCATAAAACTACTGACCACAATCTGTTTCACATCTTTCACATCTTTGTTCTTTCAGTCTCTTTCTTCCTTTCCTATACAGATTTTGATTTGGTCTTCCTGTTTCTCAGGTTTCACCTTTCCCATATTTCATTTTTGCCTTTCACCACCTTTCTGGTCTCTTATTGCTCTTTCATGTTCCATTCTGTTTTATGGACTACTCAACAGGGATATTAGAACCACTATTACTTTAAATAATAGTTTTGGATCCCACAGTCTGCCCTTTCAATTTTTGAACTTTAGCATCACATATTTCAAACATTGCCATTAAAACAGCTTTCACTCATCTTCAATTGGCAGCTTTGAAACTGCCTAACATATGACTTCCTACACTATGGACTTTCACTACAAGGCCTGTCAACTTTTATTTCCTCATTTCTACACGTATCAACTTCTATATACATGCTGCTATTGAACATTATAGGAATACAGGATAAAGTGAATTGTATTACCTGGCTGTGGCCTTAGTTACAATGGGGTACATCTGATAATTTCTTTGCTGTGTTAACAAAAACACATCCATGTAAAGGATGGGTGCTTATTTCTATCCTGTGTACAAAATCCAATTCAAAATTCTCTATTATTACTACATGGATATAACATACCATAGAAAACAAATAGAACAGAACAAACATATTAGAAAACAAATAATAATAAAAAATATGTATGACTTCAGATTAACTTTCATTACAAAGGGCATTTACTAAAATAACTTTATGGGATATTTGAAAAAAAATGAAAATAAAAAAAAGTAATTAAATTCTATTAACTAAGATTCTCAGGTAATAATGTGATTAGTACATAATTCCAGATAAAGAACACCTTTCTCATGCCTCCCAAACAACTGCATTTAATCATCCCAATTTAGACTTCTTTTCTCATTTTACATGTTGTTTACAAAAAGCCTGGATTACTTCAATATAAAAATTTAAAAATTATTTTATAGGAAGAAAAAAAGCCCTCAAATGGTCAAATGCATAGTTTGTGTCTTTTTTCCTAGTATGCCAGTTTTTCTCCAGTCATAATCTCAACATTCCTCAATTTAAACTATAATGGTATTTCTTAAATCTGTTGACCAAAATAATCTGTAAAATTATAGTCCAGAATTACTTTTTTTAACTGATCACCAAGGGTTCTCAATCATAGATTCATCTCTTTTGTCACTGAGAAAAATATTTTCTCTACTAAGCATACCCTAATGTTGTATTACTACTGTCCTGTAGTTGTAGCTGAAGTCATTGCATTTTTACCACCCTGGGGAACAGCACCGATTCCGTAAAATTCTGGAACATTGGCAGAAGAGACATGAAGTATTTTTGCATGTCATTAATGTATTTTTTCATGTATTTTCTAATTTACAATTAAGTTTCAACTTAGGAAACAATTTTAAACCAGTGAGATATTTAGTGCCATGATGCCATCTGATATAGATTCCCATTGCTATTTTCTATTGCAAGGCTTGTTTAACAGCAGCAGTACATATGCATATTACAAGCGTCCAATGACACGGGTGAAGGGCAGGAAAGCATGGTCATTTTGTGAGGTATTGATGCAATAGTACAACAAAGGGCTTGCTGAATGCAACTCAGGGGCATGGACAGGATAACATAGCACATTGCCTGAGTCCACACAGGCAGGCAGCCAGAATTACCACAAAACCACTGCTGAAATGCAAAGAGTAAATTTATTTCCTATTTATTACCTTCCTAGCCAGGGGATGCCAAAGCAACACCCAGGCAGAGACACACAAGCAGGAACAAAATCCCAGCAGGTCCCTGGGCTGCTGTTTGCACGCATTTATCATGCACCCACACATGCATAGTTTACCAATGTGCTGGGATCTCCTCTGGGCTTTTTATGACCGCTCTCCCAAAACAGGGAGCTCAAACATGTCCATAAGCCTCTCCAAACACCTATGTTATCTCTACACAGACATTTTACTTCTCAAAACAGAGACAAACAGCGGTAGGCATAATATATATATATGGGGTTCCCACACTGTCATTCTCCAGGCCTTGGCATTCCAGGCTGCAAGGTCACTTGAGCAAATCTGCCATCCTCCTTGTTGTTCTCCACTTTAAACACTTTCATCCCGACACATGTCTGTGAGAGTCTGAGATGCTAATGAATCATATATTTGCCCTCCTGTGGAGGTGGTAGGATGCTTTGCTGGGCCAGGGTTTGCACCCCCCAAGGTGCACCCTCCCAAGGGGAAGGAGGTGAATTTTTGGGTGGATGATGGTGAAGCCTCTGGTCCACATCAATCAGAGGGGGCGACCACCCACCACTGGAGGCCAATAAGAAGCAGACCTTGTGGAGGCAGGATAGTTCTTTTTATCATGTCAGTGTCCTCCCTTACACAAACCGGTTCAGTTCTAAAACTCCTCCTCCTGCTCTGAAGCCACCTTGGAATGCCAGATTCACACGGAACATTGATATTCATACATAGGCCTGGAAGTATTTATCCCTTCTGATGGCTCAACTACACTGATGTGAGAGGCAGCTGTCATGTCACAAACCCTTAAAGACCTTCTCCTGAAAGCCCCCCCAGCCTCATTTCAGTGTAGATCAACACATGATCTACAGTGTTGCAAAAGACAGTGTAAAACTCCCCTCCATTGTATTCTGTGTTTCGTGGGTTTCTCCCACTCTCAATGGATCAAGCCTGTGATCACTTCGAACAACAGACACCTAAATTGCAACAATCAGGTCTCGTCATTGATCCACAGGTAGTAATATCTTTCTACTCTTCTCCTTTCTTTCTCTTTCTTTTCCATATACATTTAATTAAATATTATTTTTATGCTTTTATATTGCTATATTACTACAGATGATAATAACCAAAACGGCTACATACCTGCTTCCCACTGCAACCAGACCAGATAATGAACAATTCTGTTTTCTATACTTTGTAACAACAATATTGCAAAGCCCAGTTATTGTTACTGGTCAGAATGCTACCATAGCTTAAAAGTACCGAGTTTTCCATTTGAAGTTACATAACCAAAAAAAAAGTGGCATGTTTAAAAAATATTTTTTTCTTACCTAAGCCATGTCTATGTGTTGACATAGGTGGCAACACAGTCCAAGCCTTGGTCTTTGGATTGTAACATTCAACAGTGTTTAATGTCTTTAAACCATCCCGGCCTCCAATGACAAACAGCTTGTCATCGATGACAGCAACACCAAACTGAAGCCTCCTGCCATTCATTACTCCAGCCTGAATCCATATGTTTGTTCTGAGATCATACTTTTCAATAGTTGTAGCTCCTGATGAGACATAAAAGCAGAACTACAAATATCAAAATTATAGATGCATTTAAATTAATGCTTAAGAGATTAACTTAATAATTCATCTGAAATGTAACCAGTGCTTTATTTTAACATACACATAACAGTGCTTCATTTTCAAAGTTTAAATATCCTACAGAAAAAAATCAACATAATTATGAAGCTTTAACCTTTGGAACTAACCCTTTGGATTATAATAAAATGTTATAATTCCATGGAAAATATATATGTTAGGATTCATTCATTCATTCATTCATTCATTCATTCATTCATTCATTCATTCATTCATTCATTCTGTGGAAGCAACAAGAAATGAACCAAGTTCAAACAAACATAATGAAAGCAATAGTTTTGTTAACTATTTAATAGTTATTTAGTATTTATAATAGTTTTGTTAACTGGATTAAAAAAGACATAATTTAAATTCAATTTGTATATAAGTGTAGCAGAGGAGCAAGGAGGGAATTTAATACATCCAGCTGTACACTACAGCTGGATGTATTAAATTCCCTCCTAGTTTTATTAAGCCACAAGATATATGAAGCAAGTTGTGCATTCAATTTAGAGAAACATACTTATCTTTTTTACCCTAGTTTAAAACAGACAGCTGTAAATTCATTAATACTTAGGTTCGAAAGAACAAAACATACCGTTTATTTGATACAGTTTCTTGGTGGTGTTGCAGGGCATATTATAATGATGCATACTCATAAAGTTGTAGTGCTTTATATGTTGGATCTATTCATGTTAAAAGCTACAACTGCAGCACATGAATTCTGTAAAGCTGTTTACTTCAATGGTAAAAAGTACAGTTTAAAAGTTTTGTCATTCTGATTTCAGAAAATTGTACTTGCATAACAAACAGTGTCTTTGAATTATGCTCAGCTACATATTTTCTAATATTGGCTGAGTTGCCACAATATTTTATTATATTACATACTGAGCACCTAATCCAGGAGTTCCTGGACTGCCTAAATTCTGTTTATCTTATAAGGTGCCTTGCTAGTTTCTAATGATGATGATGAGGATGATAGGATGATATAATATTAGCAATAAAAATGGCAATGAAAATAATGACGAAAATCATCAACACAAAGTGAAATAAGTGTCAGTCCTATAAAATCATTATTATCAGGAACATGAATATAATACATTCTAGACTACAATTCAGACAAGAAAAGAAGACCTCTTAACAGTAATTATTTTGATTGCAATGACTCTGCAATAGTAACATTCAAAATAGAAAAATATTTAAACAAAAAGGTGGTGGAACGACTGAAAGGTATCATCAGCAGAGACTTTAGGATATCTCTAATTGAAGATTATTGAGATTTTCTTTTTATAATATTTAGACTGTTCTTCATTCCCATACTTATGGTCAAATACACAGCTTGGACTATAAAAGATATTAAACTTCTACCTTTCCTAGGAAGAAAACTGGGTATTTCTGACAGAGGAATACGTTCTTTTCTTTAGCTCAACTGTTTTGATCTTGAAAGTAAAAGGATTTTCTGCACCTAGGAGAGGAGGCAAAATCTGGATACCAAAAGGATTTTACTAGACAAATTAGTTTAGCTATTTAAGAGTCAGGTTCTCTGGGTATATAAAATTAATACCATATTGGAATATAGATTTGTCATCTATCATGTATTTTTTGGCTTGAATATATTTGCATGTAATACTCTCAGAATGAAAGTATTATTACATTGCCAAATGTTGACATCACAAATTTGCTCTGAAACAGAATAAAAGCAGAAGCTCAAAAGTATCCAGGGGTGTAGCAAACACAGCACAAACAACAAGCCATTGCTTTATCTTGGTGACAACACCTTTGAGTTACTTTCACTAAAATCTCCTGTCATTGAGTGAACACCATGAAACATGTTTTCCCATTTTTTAGGAATCTTAATTCAAAAGGACAGGGATGTCATTTTAGATTCTCTCACAGCCTTTTCTGCTAATTCTATATTGACCTTAAAGATTTGACTTACAGTAAGGCTACTGGAGCTAAGGAATTCATAAACATTAAGGTTTTGGGGAAATACTTTGGAATTCTCTTTTAACATTTAAGCAATTGATTATATTTTATAACTTTGCGTAGTTGTTCTGTCTTTGCCAGAAGTCTAAGCGGATTATAGAATTATAGAATTGTAGAATCAGTTAGCTTGGAAAAGACCTTTAAAATCATTCACCCTTTAATCCAGTACTGGCAAATCCTCCACTAAAGCCCAAGTGCCACATCTACATATCTTTTAAATATCTCCAGGGATGGGGACTCCATCTCTTCCCTGGGCAATTCCAATAACACATGATAATGCTTTCAGTGAAGCAATTTTTCCTCATATCCAAGCCAAACCTCTTCTGGTGCAATTTAAGACCATTTCCTGTTGTCCTATCACTTGTTACTTGGGATAAGAGACTGACACCCCCCCTTGCTACAACCCCCTTTCAAGAAGTTGTAGAGAGTGATAAACTCTTCCTTGAGCCTTCTTTTATTCCAGGCTAAAGCACCTCAGCTCCCTCAGTCACTCCTCACATTGTAGCCCATACCCTTCACCAGCTCCATTGCCCTTCTCTGGACACACTCTGAGAGCTCAGTGGCCTCCTTGCAGTGAGGGGCCCAGAACTGGACATAAGATTTGATGTGCAGCCTCACCAGTGCTAAGCACTGTGAATATATAATCAATAGCTCTTACACTGCAGGATGGTGCCAGATCTGGAAGGAATATAGAGTACTCCATATGGAACTGTCAGAGAGAGGAACAGAACCCTATCCCCAATCACTTTCATCACTTCTAAGGTGAGATCAGTATGCAGGTTTTTAAACCACCATGCTATGGTGCAGGAACAGTCATTCAACCAGATGCTGGTTCCAGCAACATGCAAAAATTGGTAGCATCACATGCCAGATGAGATAAGAAAGCCCTCTCCTCTCTGCCATAACTGGTAGTTATGATGGCAGTCAGCAGAGCCAACTCCTACCTGAAGCAACTTCCAAACTGTGCAAAGTCAAAGGAATGAGCTCATACTCATATAACACTGCCTACCCCAGTCTGTACAGGCTGTGAAAGGATGTCTTAGCAATGTCAGAAATCTGTAGACAAGGACTGTTTTCTAATCCCCATGAATAAACCAAAGTAATTCTGATTACATGTTTCAGAAAACCAGAAAATCCAATTTCCCAAGAACATGAGGCTGGAAGGAAGCAATTGGGAAGTGACTGGTATATATTTTTATGGAAATTGGAAATACAAGCTTAATGTGCAGATATGAATAAAATAAATAAAGGAAAAATTCATTATTCATTTTGAGCTGAAGCATATCTGCTGATCATGCAGAGATGGACATATTTCCTACAAAACAAAACAGATGGAATACCACAGAGCAAGCAAAACACACATAGACCCAAATAAAAATACTAACTATATTAAAAAGTACATGAAATTATATTTTTAAATTTATTCTATTATTGTTTCCTTCACTTGTGTACTTTTTGAGTGGTCTAATGGCAAAGAGGAAATAAATTACTTACTAGACTGTCTTTAAGATAGTGGGTATGAAACTGTAAAGACAAAAGAAAAACAAATACACAGAATATTGAAGATTTTACAGTAAAAGTACTACACACACAGACAATTCCCCTATACACACACACACACACATGCACAAACTCCTATTTTTCAGATGAACAGAGCTCTAGAACTGACAAATTTCAGGATGTAGCACTGAAGAGAGAGTATATGAAAAAGACATAGTGAGGTGAAACAATTAATTTAATAGCTATTTGCCTGATAAAGAAAAGTGTGTATTAAATTAAAAAACTATTCCATGACTGTACCAGCATAAATAGTTTCTGGTAAGAACATAATAATGTTTTTTGATATTCTGGGTACATTTCAAATTTTTTTTTCCTAACTTAAATTCTACTTAGGATCCAGCTGGGCATTGGATGAAATTAGTTCTGTGTATTGTGCATATGGGCATTATAAACCCTGATTAATCCAGGTCTATGAAGTAATGAGAGACCTACAGAGAAAGAAATCTTCAGAAATGAAACACCATGGATGATCAGGGTAATTTTGCATTAATGTCCAACTGCTGCTGATAATTCCTCTGTGTATGCAGCAGGGATGAAAATGATCCTACCACCCCATGTTTCTGATGAAACAGTAAAGTACTAGCTCTCACAATTTCGCCTTTATTTACAAAGCAGTACACCATTGCACTAAATATAAATTTCTATTTCTTTGTTTTAGTTGCTGTTTTTAAGCACATTAATTTGTGAAATTGTTTTGGTGAAACCTTTTAAACAATCCTCTAATTATCTTCTCTTAAACTTCACCTTTTTCTAAAATTAAGCATGTTTAATTTCCTTGCTAATGACTTATAAATCAAGATTTTTGTAGAAACCTGACTGACGTTTTCAAATTTTTTGCATAATTGATGAAGACTAATAATACAGCAAGGTCATTGAATGAAAAAGAATATTTGGATAGCAAAATTATTTGAAACACAATATTTTAAGTCAAATGCAGAAATACTGGGAAACCTGTTCTTCAAAGATATTTTTTAGTATTTTTGAACATGCTGACATAGCCTGCATGAGGTAATGAAGATTGTCTGAGGCTATGAATGCAATGTATTTATTTTAGCTAGGTATAAATACAGGACTTTCCACGTAAACAAAGTGAAAATTACTTCAGAAGCAGATGAAAATCCAAAACATAGTCCCCTTGCCCAACTCTCTTTGTATTCGGTGTAAACATTTCCACATAAAAGTACCTTTTTTCTTCCCATATTGGTAGAATGATTCAGTATTTAAACCCATGAAGAAGGGTAGGAGTTCTACCTTTATCATCAGAAAATTTCTACTTTTTTTTTTCCCTGTAAGACTTTCTGCTGATTTTGCTATTACCAAAGCTGTTGCTGACATGTACTCTGATCATTTTGTTCAAGATTTAGAGTTGCTGCTGTGAGTAGGCGCAAAATGATGACCTTGATCTAGTGATCTGCAACATTACATTTTCAACTGAAAATATGGTGACTCAAGTGGAACGAATGTGACCTAAGGAGGTTACTGATGCAGATACCAAGGAGAATATTTTGGTAAAGAAACTGTTATACAGAAAATGGTAGCATAGGGTAGCAGTTCATTACTCTATAATAAGACTACTATAAATTCCTTTAAGCACTCCAAAAATGTATAACACGTACACAAAAAGAATCTTTGGAGTTTTTTTTAGTGAAAACATGTATTAAAATGTCAGAAGGATTTTCCATATAGTGATATGAAATAAAAATTAGAGAACCTTTGGGAATGTTTAATTATTCTATATGAGCAGAATTCTCTAAAATCAATACAAGTTTTTTCCACTAATCTTTATATTTTTGAGCATACCAGAACTGACAGCTTTTCAACAGTGATTTTAGGCAATGTCTTTGATGTTATGCACTTTGTTTTGTAATATAGTGTTATGTGTTATTACATAAAATATTCATGGTTCATTTTATATTTTTATGTAGTCTAAACTTACAAAAATTATTTTTATTAATGATTTATTCATACAGTATGATAGTCTACCTTTGCTCAGCAACAAATTCATGCCTCCTCTTTTAAAACAGCTCTGTTCCCACTGAAAATTGTGCAAATACTGTGTTAACAATAAAAACAGAAGTTTTACATGTGGAAAAATGCAGATTCTAGGGGAACTACATATTCTGCAGGAGGGGTGTGCACTCACTGGAGCTCCCACCAGTGGAGGGCAGGTGATGGTGACCTACACAAGCTGTGTATCTGTGTTTGTATGTCTATGTACATGTGTCTCTGTGACTAGAACCTTGAGGGATTTGGTCAAGAAGAATGTTAAGATTGATAGAGGTAAACTAATATTTTGCAAGTGTCTAGTATAGCCGTTTATCTACGGCATGATTGATATTGATTCTAAACACCTGGTTCAGCTGATTGTGAGTTCATTATGTACCATACTAAACCAATAAACTTCACTGGTCATGATTTGGTTAAAAAAGTGTGATCTGAGCAGTTTGGTGCTGCAACAGTACCAGTTTCCCATAACTCCCAGCCTTCTTTCATTAGTTTCCATTATAGATGCAGAGATGCTCATCCACACTGCTTAGCCCTTAGCTCAGTTCCTGGGAGATTCTGTTTTGCAGCAATTACTTCCCTCTAAGGTAAACCTGCTGCATAGGGTGCTATTCCCAACCTTTATGGGTAGGACCCAGATAATGCTGATTGGATTCTATATGGTGCCATCTGTAGCTCAAAAAGATAATTGTGTTTATTTGGATTTGTAGTTCAGAGGATTAGAAATAAGGTAAAAGCTCTACTGAAGATTACTTGGATGTTCTTGTGCTTGACAATAGAGACTTTTGGAGCATTTCCTAGAATTTGGCAAGGCTGAAGGTGCAAGATAGAGCTGGAGGACTACACTGGGAGATGCCACCATTTTTCAAGCCTTATCCACACTGGCTGTTGAGGGCGGTTCCAGATCTGAACTATTTACAGAACAAGATTCAGAATTTGTGGTGATTTACTCTAAAGCTAATACCAGTAGTGCCAACCATTAATGAAACTTTGGTGATCAGGGAACAGAAATGGGCTAGTGTATAGCAAAAGATAAGGTTTCTGATAGTATAGAAGTTCTCTAAGTTGTCCATCTGTCAGGCATGTGTCTTCTCTAGCTCACACACAAGGGTGGGGGTTTTTTGTGTGCTTTTCTGTTTTTGTTTTGTTTGGGTTTTTTTTCATATTTTAATAAGTCATAAAATATCTGCACTGGAAATATCAGACAATAGAGTTAGTTGCAGGGAAGCAATTAGTAGGAACAGAGGGTTGTTCTTGGGATAATAATCCCCCTTGTAAATCCATAATGCACAACTTTCTTGCGCTGTTTGCATAATCCCATAGTTGGTATCAACAGCTGTGAATTCCAGGGCAACAGATTGACAAGGTAAGACGTTTGTGGGATTATAAAACTTATCTTGTGTGTGATGACTTTGGCTCTTCTCTCACATTTGAAGCCATGGAGGCTTCAGAATAGGTCACTTCAGGATCTTCTTTTTGTTTCAAACTATAACTGAATCAGCAGTTTCAGAAGATAATTACACTGAAAAAACCCAGAAATTTAGTGATATAAAATAAGTACTGAAAAAGTACCAGATGGTGTTAAAATATGGGTTGGGTTTTTTCCTATTCTGAAATGCACTGCTAAATCAAAGTACTTAAACTGCTAATTAGCCTATGAGACTGAATGTTTTGGAACATATTGAAAATCATAGGAGTGAAAAGAAGGAAGTAATCATGTTAATGCTTATAAGAACTGGACGAGAAGAGAATTTTAGTGTGATTTATACATTTAATTATCTCATTAGTGATTAGCCAGTGTATTTCATATTCCTCTGGTGAAGTAATTAGCCAAGCTCTGCTTTTACTCTACAATTACATTAACATGTTGCAGAATCACAGAACAGTTGAGGTTGGAAGGGACCTCTGGAGGTCATCTCTTCTCTGGGCTGAGCAGTCCCAAATCTCTCAGCCTTTTCTTCCCAGAGAGAGGCTCCAGCCCTTTCATCACCTGTCTGAGATGCTATTAAAGGACTGACCAGTATTTCCAGTGAGATCTGACCAGTGAGGAAGATGCAAATAATTTGATGACTGAAAAGAGAAGGGATAGAGGGGTATTTAAACCTCATATAGTGGTATTTTGCCCATCTTTTTTTTTTTTTTTTCATTAATTTCCTAGGAAAAGACTGTTTCCTTATTCTTGATGTAGCCCCAGTTCTCAGAGAGATGCACTGCATTGTCTTAGTAGTGAGGTATGTAAAGTCATCTCTCATTGTACCACCTGCCAGGGGGCAAATCCACTGGGAGCATCTCTCACCTCTGCAGTGAGTATTGAGGCAAATCTTTCTTGGTGCCTTACAGAGAAACCAAAAGCAAATGAAAACAGGGAAAAATAATCTCCTCATAACTTCCTCTTTGATAGTAGCACACGCTTTAAAATTCCCATGCAAGGTCTGCCAGGGAGCAGACAGTGGATGGAGAGGGTGGGTGCTCTGTACAACTTCCTCTGCTCCCTAGATCTGTGACCAGGGATCAAATCTGCATGTGCAATTTTGCTGTTTCCAAATATCTGAACAGTTGTTAGGCAGATGTTTGGGGCAAAATACTCCCAGGCACTTTTCTGCCAAGCTACTGTCCAGCTGGGTGGCCGTCAATTTACACTGCTCCAGGGGTTGTTCCTATCAGGAACAGGAACAGGCACAGGACTTTGTGCTTCCCCATGTTGAACTTCACGAGGTTACTTCCTGTTGTTGCATTAATTACAGTTTCTCTCTCCAAAATGTTTTGTTGCTAGCTAAATATAAGATAAATATATATTTCTTGAAACAGTTCATTTTGTTTTCTGTTTGTTATTGTGTGAATCAAACTAAAAATCAGACTCTGCTTTCATTTATCAAATATATTCAATATCAAACTCTTGGGCTATATTAAAAAGTATGAATTTCTGCAAACGATAAACTGATTCTCCCGAAATCCATTGTCTGGTTTTCTGTTTTAAAAAGTAGTGGATTTCTTTTTTTCACAGCTAAATGACATTTTTTTTCTGTTTAAGGAACCTAGAAAGAAAAGTAAGTTTCAATGCATATTTGCAATACAGGCACTGAAAATTTTACTTCTTCATTCTGCATAGCCTGCCTGCCACTTACTGTGGTATTCTAATTTTCTCAAGAAAACCCACCATGATGACATTACTATGCTATCTCGATTACTCCAACAAGAGTACACTTCTCTGTGTTGTTGTTTCTGTTTATATATTCCATTATCATTTTCCTGTTGAGTCTTCCAGAAAGCATAAAAAAGGAAAACAGAATTGGTCATTGGTACAATGTTGACCTAAAGTTAATGGAATGTTACTTGTTTATTAGCGCATTTTAGATTTAAGGTAAGTTGTTTTCCATTTCCAGTGTCTTCCATAACTAGCTCGAGAATGTCTGGGAAAACACTGGATTATGCCAACACATATTTTTATGTTTAAAAAAAACCCTTTAAATGGGTCAATTATTTGAAAAAATGAATTCCAGAAAGTATAAGAAAGAATAGTGAAATATATTACATGGAACTGAGCAAACAAAAAATCATAGACTCATTTTGGTTGGAAAAGATTGCCAACCCTTAACCCAGCACTGCTGAGTCAACCACAAAACCATGTCCCTCTATCCTGCATCTACATATCTTTCAAATACCTCCAGGGATGGAGACTCAACCACTTCTCTGTGAAGCCTGTTCCAATGCTGGAAAAAATTTTCCTAATATCCAATCAAAGCCTGCCCTGGTGAAATTTGGTGTCAGTTTCTCTTGTTGTATTGCTTGTTGCTAGGGAAAAGACGCTGACTCCCACCTTGCTACAAACTCCTTTCAGGTAGTGGTACAGAGTGATAATATCTCTCCAGAGCCTCCTTTTCTGCAGCCTAAACAACCCCAGTACCCTTTGCTGCTCCTTCACGTCTGTCTCAGTAAAATTACTCACTTCTGATACTTGAAAACACTGCAGTTGTTTGGCTGACATAGAACTGCTACTTAAACAGAGCAGACAAGATCTCAGAGAAAAACTGTAGGTGTCTAAATAAAAAGTGGTATACTGACAGCTGCTTGGAATGTCAGAGGCACAATTCATTCTGGCTTATTGTCCTCCTGAGGTATTTTAAGGCTATGACTACATGATTCTTTAAGATAACAAATGTCCTCTTGGAAAACACAGGTGAAAACAAATTAGCACCAAAGGCAGAAGAAACTCATACAGACGGGTGGTAATGACATATATGTGATGTTATCAATAAAAAGAGTAGGATTGCAAGAAGGACCATCAAGTTCTCACTTCTCAGTTCTTTTGTGAAGATCTATTTGTGCAACGGGTAACAACAGCACGTTTGTCTCTGTTCCTGCTTGACAGGGGCTGCTCCTGGAGTCAGACCAGGGCTGATATATACACATACATAAGTATACTTACAAAGTATGCATATTTATATAAAACTTTTCAAAAAGCACACCAGGGAGAAATATTCAGTAATAAACACTTTGGACTTTTCTTTCTTTTAAAGGAAAATACTCTATCTTCTTAAGTAGATTTTGCTGTTTGTGTACGATACAAATACAGGACTTTAAGCACCCACATTCTGAAAATTAAACACAGTTACTGTACATTGTATATTTAGAATGAAAATGCAAGTCAGATGGAGATAAGATGTTTACTCAAGATAGTTTTGTGCATCAAATGGGCAGATAATGAATGCTGTCAAATGTTTCATGTATATGAAGACAAAGTGGTTTGTAGCAATTTTTACAGCTTGCAAAATTCCGTATAAAAATCTTGATAGATTTCACCCTCTTCTTTTTTTTTTTTTTTTTTTACCAAATTCCCACTAAACTTAAGAGGAAAGAGGCAGATTCAAGTCACAGACAGCTCAGACACGTATCTCAAGAAGCTAGAAGAGCTACCTAAGAGGAAAAACATGATCTTTCCCTATTTTTGCCTTTTTTTAAACAATTTTTACAATAGGTTTTTGAATATTTCTTTCAACGTTTAAAAAAATATGCCTATATGAGAACAAAAAATATAAAATTAAAATAAATAAAGTTTAAATGAAATCTGCTTTAAGAAATGTCTTGGTGGAAACAAAATAAAACAAAACAAAAAAGAAAATCAAAACTAAAAATGCCCAGAAAAACAAGGACATCTCCAAAATTCACTGGAACATGAGTAACTTCATGTAGCTATGCTAGACAGCATTCCTGTGAAATAATTATATATACATATGTAATAAATCACATTTGATAAACCATATTTGTGAAGCAAAGAGGATTACTGCAATGATTTAAAATACATTAAAAAAAAGGAAAAATATGCAACATGGGTGTATAAGGAAGAATGGAGACCTCAATTTCATATTTCAAAAGGTTAATTTTTTTTAATATATCTGTGGCAATACAAGAGATATTTCTAAAAAGTATCTATACAACAATAAAATAATTTTTATTATTGCTTGATACAGCTGAATGATGAACATTACCTGTTTACCACCAGGGCACTTTTTGCAGCAGGGCTTATATCTAGTCATAAGATTAACGAAAAACATATATATAAAATCAGTGCTTCAGTAAATTGACTATTCCATCACTTTTTAAAATGACCTGCCACACTTTTATGGAAGAGTTTATTGCTCATGCTACTTTTAATTTCTTTTTTCCCTTGTATTTACTTAAAGACTGGGATTCAGTAAACAAATAACTGGGATTCAGTAAACAAATAACTAATCTAGGACTTTGAAGAACTAGTCTAGAGCTATTCTAAAAGTAATATAAACCAGTGGTTTTGGATCATGGTTACTGTAACACCTTTGTTTTCTTTTTCTGCAAGTTCTCCTTTTCACTTATTATTCTAACTGCTGCCTAGTGAGACAAGCTAGAACACCTCAGGAGAAACCAGTGAGCATTCTGACATCATTACAACTCTGCTTGATTATTGATACCAATCTCCGGTTGTTGCATATTTTCCTGCTCATAATCCATAGCACCATCTAACATAGACCATATACATCATGTACTACCACTTGGCTTCTGCTCTCTATTTGGGATTCCAGGATGGCTGCAGGAAGTCAGTGCTTAATCATTCCTAAAAATTGCTGTATGTCCACTTCTTGCAATTACTCATTTATTTCAGTCAATCATCCTCCTCTATATGTGGACTTCTGTAGACTATTAATTACTAAATACTGCTAACCCAAATTAGAGAAGTCAGTGATATTAATGGGTAAAGTGAATGGAACATTGCCAGCAGCACATACCCACAATCTATTAATGCATCCCATTCCATTAATGCAGACACACTGAGAAAACGTGTTTCTTATATGTGCCTTTAAAATTAAATTAATAAATAAGCAAAGGTGTGTGGAAACAGAGATTTAATTTCTTTTAGTTTGTCTAGAAAATTAAAATTACAAATTCACCTAACTTTGATACTTTCCTCTCTATCCATTTAGTACTATGCTGCATTAACTTCTTACATAAGGCAAAATTCCAGTTGCTGTTTGCTGGAGTTTAATTATCACTTCATTTTTATGGAAAGGAAGATAATTATAGAAGAGACTTCAAAGCAAACTTAGTATGCTAGGCTACTTTTTATGTGATGAGCCATATAACCTTCAAATGCTTTCATAATATTTGCACTTAGCCACTATTTTATATGCTAGTTAATAAATTGCTAATTTGTCTAGCTCATCCAATTATTGCAACGGTTTCACATTTGGTAGCAAACATCAGGAAGTATTAAAAATACATCATCGTGAATTGCAACCATCCATATCAGCCTTTCAGTGAAGAAAGTTGTGGGGGGAAGAAATAAATTACTAATTATTGAGGAGAGATAATACAGTATCAGCATCATCTCCCAGCTCAGGCTTGCTTTATGAACTCAGTGACTTTCCAAAGCAGGCAAAGAGCACTCAGGTCTCCTGAATGAACGTGTGGAAACAAGACTCAGTGGGCATAAAAGCTAGTCAAGAACACAGCAGGATCACAAGAGGGATGAGCTGAACAGATGCAAGCTGAGACAGCACAGCTGCAGAGCCTGGGTTACTGGGAATACATATTGCATCAGCTGTAACACAGGCTCCGGCTATGCAGATGCTCTTCTGCCATACCCAGCCCATTCTCAAAGCAGTTTTTATCTGCTGTAAGTGTGTAAAAGTCCTGCTAGATTTCAGTCAGAGATTGCATCAACAGAGGGCTGAACCTCTGTTGCTCTGTGTTTTCTCCTGCTGCTACAGAAATGAACTGCTTCTGCCCGACCTGAATCTGCAAAATAGGCTGTGTGTTGATGTGGTAATGGTGCTATGCCTTGTGCTGTCATCCTACATATTTCTGTATTTTTGATTGAGGAAGAGATACTAATATTAAATGAGAACAAATACATCTGCACCCAAATTGGGTTTATTATTGGGTCATTTCCTACCTGAATGCTTGTGTTTATTGTAATTTGTCCTAAGAGGAAATTTGTATTTTATCATCCAAAGACAATGTTCTGTGCACATCCATAACTAACATTTAGCTACACAGTTGTTTATAACTGCAAAAGGGACAAAAATAATCTGCAGCTACTTTAAGAATATATATATATATGTAGTAGAATATATATATNACATCTCTGGGCAACATGCGCCCGTGTTTCACCACCACCCTCAGTAACAAATTACTTCCTAATATCTGACCTAAACCTATGACCTCAGCCTAAAGTCATTGCCCCTTGTCCTATGACTACATGACCCTGTAAAAACTGTCTCCAGCTTTCTTGTTGGCCCCTTTAGGTATTGGAAGGTGGATTGTTACAAGGTTTCCCTAGAGCCCTTTATTTCTCTGTGCTGAACAGTCCCAGCTCTTTCAGCCTGCCTTCACAGGAGAGGTGCCCCAGCACTCTGATCAGCTTTGTGGCCCTCCTCTAGACTTGCTCCAGAAGCTCTGTGTCATTATGGGATCCCAGACATGGATGCAATACTCCATGTGGGGCCTCAAGGAAGTGGGGTTGAAGGGCAGAATCGCAGAGTCACAGAGTCATAGAATAAGCTGAGCTGGAAGGAACCCAAAAGGACCATCAAGNCCTGTAAAAACTGTCTCCAGCTTTCTTGTTGGCCCCTTTAGGTATTGGAAGGTGGATTGTTACAAGGTTTCCCTAGAGCCCTTTATTTCTCTGTGCTGAACAGTCCCAGCTCTTTCAGCCTGCCTTCACAGGAGAGGTGCCCCAGCACTCTGATCAGCTTTGTGGCCCTCCTCTAGACTTGCTCCAGAAGCTCTGTGTCATTATGGGATCCCAGACATGGATGCAATACTCCATGTGGGGCCTCAAGGAAGTGGGGTTGAAGGGCAGAATCGCAGAGTCACAGAGTCATAGAATAAGCTGAGCTGGAAGGAACCCAAAAGGACCATCAAGTCCGACTCCCGGCCCTGCACAGGACATCCCCAAGAGTCACACCATGTGCCTGAGAGCATTGTCCAAACACTTTTTGAACTCAGACAGACTTTGTGATGTAACCATTTCCCTGGGGAGCCTCTCCCAGTACCCAATTACCCTTTGGGTGAAAAACCTTTTCTTGATATCTGATCTAAACCTCCCCTGACACAGCTTCATTCCAAAAGCATGAAGCTGCCTTGACTTGCTTGTCATATTTCTCTTGATGTCACCCATTTATTTTTCACACAGGCACAGATGTCATACATTCTAATCACTGGTATAACTTGATGGGAAAAACATGCCGTGGCATTTTGCAAACAATATTGCCACAGATATTTAGTGAAACAACTTCAATAACAGCACCTAGACAAAGAGAATTGTGAAACACTAAAGATATAATTTTATACTGTACTTTTAAAGCTTATTTTATATAAGAACTAGTTATTTCTGAAGGCATAGTCTTCAGTCTAAATATGGACATGAAAATCTAAATGCTGTGGAATTGTTAGTGAATATCACAAAAAAGAATCCTTTTTCAGTATATAAGCTTGTAATATAGCTAGCTTTTGGTTCAAATATTTTGTTTCATTCCATTCAAGAAATCAGTGGATTAAACTTACCAGAAATGAAAGCACAATCTATCATCATAACTCTTATTCCAAACAAATAACAACAAAATGCTTTAATAAAATTTCCACTTCTTCCTACTTCACAGTAGAACAGAGTTTTTTTTTTCTTTACCTTCCTTTATCTGTTGACAAACTAGCCATCTAGTTGAAGCTAGATTTCTTTTTCTCTAGAAGACTGAAAAATTTCTGCATTGGATGACCCATGAATCATCATTAATATTTTAGACAATTACTTAAGGATCGAATACACTGCATATCAAATTGCCTTTTATCAAAGGTTAAAACAACTGAGAGAAATGTTTGACTTATAAAGGAAAAACAAATTCTAGAAATCTATGACTAAGGTATATTACTATCATTCTAGTTTCTTGTTAAATTTCTTTCTGAAAATTATAGTCATTTTGAACAAAGAATGAACTCAAAACTCAGTTTCTTTTCTTTAACGGTATTATGCTTTTCCTTAAATATCAGTAGATTTTCACTGGACCAAAATCTTGGCAACATTTTTTGACTGATTTAGACATCCCCCCACCAATCTTGGAATAGAAAGTTATTTCACCATTTTCTGACAAAGCAAATACGAAGTATAACTCATAAAGCAACAAATATCCTATAATACCTTTGTTGTTATCCATTCCTCCAACAGCATAAAGTGTTCCAACTGTAGATTTTCTAGGCTTAGTTCTTGGACTTTGCATGAGAGTTCTTCGTTCTGGTAAAAGATGATATTTCATGGCTTCCAGAATAAGCTTCTGGCATTCTAAGTCATCCTTAAAAAGTGCATGGTTTTCCAGGTCAGCCAATATCTGTGAATAACAATCAGTGAATAAAAAATCCTAGAAATTCCTAGAAAAGCAATACCATGCAATGAGAGACAAATACAAATGGATGTCACAAGTATATTTCTTCATTCTAGAACACACAGTTTTGCAGGGCTATTTTTTCTTGGAACACAGAGAGAAAATTAAATAGTTAGTTGATTTTTAAAGGATTTTAAGGCCAGTGTTTTTCACCAGCCCTTAAGACTACAATCTTACTAATCTTTTACTGAAGGCTTTGAAGAAAACTAAATATTCTCTTGTAGGCTGACTTATTTTAATGGTTTCCAGCACAACACTGAAAGAACCCAGAAGACATCTCTTTGCAGGAGCATCTCTTATTTTTAAAACCAAACCAAAACAATGTTCCCACCCGAAAACCAGCAGTGCTCAGTGCATACAGGTATAAGAATATTCTATTATGATTCCAAAGGAGGCTGCAAGTTGTAAATGTTGTGTTTGATTCACTTGCCTGTATATACATACCTATCAGCTTTTGAGATGTTGTAAATTACCTATAAGTTTTCAAGATCCCATTGAATTACAGAATCTAGGTTAACCTCTTAACTGACCTAGCTCTGAGCAGGAGTTGGACTATAGAACTCCCGAGGTCTACTCCCACCTGAATGATTCTTTGATTCTGTGATCTCTGATGTCAGGCCAGAAGAATGCAATGCTCATGCAGATTTTGTGCCATATCTGCCAGAGCCATGTAGGTATCTTAGATAACCTAAGCATCCAAATTAGAGCAAGATTCAATTGCATATAACAGCATACCTGTACAGTGGGGTAAATTTCTAGATATCATAGAACATCTATCGGTGAGATCAAATAATATTCAGAGAAGCAGCTAAAGGCCAGGAAGCAGGAGAATTTCATTTCTGGAGTCTGAGAATATCTTCCCACAGACACATATACACAAGCATACGCAAATTGTTTTGCAGTTGCCTAAAGACAGGAAGCTAGACTCCTTTTAAGAACTCTCAGCTATTTCATCCGGACTTCAACGGCTGCAGAAGAAGCTTGAATGTCCTTTGTCAATCTGTCAGCCTTTGGCAGATAACATGTCTTCTGTGACATCTAAAATATTAACAGCTGGCACATGTAGACAGTTGTTGTCTGCTTCTGATTTTAGGCATCAGTCATGAAATGCGTCTATGGTTGAAAGAAAGGCAATATGTGTTACAGCCCCCAGTAACAACACAGGCTGGGGGATGAACAGATGGAGAGCAGCCCTGCTGAGAAGGGTTTGGGGCTGTTGGTGGATGAGAGGCTGGACATGACCCAGCCATGGGCACTCACAGCCCAGAGAGCCAAACGTGTCCTGGGCTGCATCCAGAGCAGCGTGGGCAGCAGGGACAGGGACATTCTGTCCCTCTGCTCTGCTCTGGTGAGAGCCCACCTGCAGGGCTGCATCCAGCTCTGGGGTCCCAGCACAGGAAGGACATGGACCTGTTGCAGTGAGTCCAGAGGAGGGACACCAAGATGATTAGAGGGATGGAACAGCTCTCCTATGAGGAAAGACTGAGAGAACTGGGATTGTTCAGCCTGGAAAAGAGAAGGTTTTGGAGTGACCTAATTGCAGCCTTCCAGTACCTCAAGGGAATTTACAGGAATGATGGGGCAAGACTATTTATAAGGGCATACAGTGACACGACTAGAGGGAACGGTTTCAAATTGAAAGACAGTAGGTTTAAATTATATACAAGGAGAAATGTTTTACTATGAGGGTGGTGAGGCACTGGAACAGGCTGTCCAGAGAAATTGTGGATGCCCCACCCCTGGAGGTGTTCGAGGCCAGGCTGAATGGGTCTTTGAGCTACCTGATCTAGTGGAAGGTGCACCTACCTTTGTTAGGGAGGCTGGAGCGAGAGGATCTTCAACGTTCCTGACAACCCAAACCACTCTATGATTCTATGACCCTATGATTCTGTGATAAAGGATTCTGTGCATTTGTATGTACCTGTTATTAATGTTACTAAATAAGTAACATTATAAGTAATGTTACTTATTTAGTAACATTATTAATAATGTTACTAAACATTGGTAAATAAGGATATTAAAAGTATGCTTGTAAACAGGGGTGATAAGCATATTTCATAGTACTAGGTTTATTCTTATCTCATAATCTTAAAATTTGTCATATATTCTTTTTGTGATTTTTTTTTCCTTTACAGTGTTCAGCACACTGCTCAGTAGACTAGAAAATCAAAGATCTGAAGACAAATCATGTCCAGATTGTAGACAGGATGACTGCAAAATGATTTAACACACATTTAGGACTACAGAACCAAAGAGAGTACTCTGTCAATGTTAACTAAACAGAATACAGGCACAAGAGAGCTAAGAAATTAAATTACCAGTTTTGTCTGCACAAATTTGAGGTAATATTAAGTTACATAGACTTACTAATGTTCAATGAAATTAATGAAATTGATGACAAAGTTTTTTTATGGCAAGCTTATTATATCAGTAAGGATCAAAGTCCAACAATAATATTAGTGATTTCTTATTAGACCATTACTCCTCTACCCAGAAATGCTTAGGCTCTTAAAGCAAATATTTATTTTTGAAATCTGAGTTGCTTTCAACTCAGAAACTGAGTTGCCAGCTGTTTCAAATAAAGAAGAAATAATCCATTAACACTGTTCTGTCCCAAAATACTGAGACTTAATTCACCAACCACAAATAAAAGCTGAATCTCCTTTTCTTTCAAGTTAGAAATTCACCTAAAAAATGAATATAAAATGGAAAAAAACCCAGAAAAATATTAATAAAATTTTAAAGTGGACAGAAACATTTGTTCATGTCCCTTAAAAAAATAAGTGATTAATTCCTCCTATTAAGCTTTTCCTAGAACATGGACTGACTTGTCTTAAACACTGTATTTCTGGATTTCCTAAAGGCGGGAAGTTGTGAATAACAAAAAAAAAAAAAAAAAAGAAAAATTAGTTGAAGCTACTATATAAAGCTGTTTCATGTTGTCTAAATTTCAGTAATCTGCTTCAAAGTTTTTCTACTCCATACTTGTCTTTCCTGATTATGTCAAAACAATCAATATATTTTTATTAAATCAGGATGCACTTGATCAGGAAATTCAGTTAATAAGGATGTTTCCCTGGAAACCATATTATGTTCAGCTTGCTCTTCCATGTCTATGACATGCTTCATTAAGAGAGAATTGTATCTAATATTAAATTAATATTGCTGAGCTTTGTAACGTGGAAATTCACAGAGCTGTAGCTTCTCAAAAGACTACAGTATCAATGCTATGCCAGCACAGTTAACTTTACCACTGCTAGAACTTCTCAGACTAGCAATATCCCGAGAATTTTTTGTCTCTTTGTGTCATCATGTTTCTCATTTTTCCAAGTTGAAACCCCCAAGAAGTCCTTCCTTAGAGGTACTTCCAAATGACTCCCAGTACCATGCTGCAGAAAGCAGGCGTGTTTCAGCTCGGTGAAGCACACTCAATTTGAGATCTGGAGTGCAAAGCACTCAAGTACTGCCAAAAGGAAAGTCAAGTTTAAAGAGAAAAAAGGAGTAGTTGGGAACTGGTTCAGTGACCGACAGTGGCTGCACCACAGGACTGCACCGATTGCTGCCTGCCTTGCTCTTACCCTCAGCTCCCTCCTTTCTTCCTTGATGAGCAGCTCTGCATTTGCTGCTTCCTGACAGATCTCTCCCAGACTCTCTGTTATCCCAGTGATTTGCAGCTATGATTGTGGGAATCTAAATACCTGATTTGAATGACATTAAGCAAAGTCCCAGATATTCTACATAAACGATCATCTGAGAGATGGAACTGGTCCCTTCCTACCCTGCGTCATCTAGGATGAAATTCAGCCACTACTAGGGAAATCACCTACCTGGATAGGGTAGGGGATAGGGGATATCACCTACCTGGGAAAGAAAAAGACCACTTCTTTCCTTTACTCCACTCTTGGAAGAGACTACAAGGCAATGGAAGAAGCAAAGAGCTGCCTCACCAAAGATTTCATAGTGACCTTACACTTCTGAAGAGGTACAGAACACCCCCTGGTTGTTTAGATAGAGCTTTCTATCTTGTGAAAAGTCCAAGGTGTGACAATATTCACTCAATCAGGATGAACTAACCTCAGATTCCACCTTGATATGTGCCTCACACACTAATTATCCAAAAGGGGAGATGATGAAACACCATGGGATTCTTACCACTAAAAAGAAAAAAACATGGGTATTTCCTTAAGGACAGATATCAGGACTATAAAAGTGAACAAAGTGAGGAAGTACTCCCTGCATGCCAAAATTAAATACTAAGCACATCAAAAAGTTTTAATCTGTAATCCAAGAGACAGATGTTTCCAAAAGAGGGACAGGATTGTTCCAAATTATGCATTATGTGGTCTGTATCTGCCCATGAGTGTTTATTATTATTTAGAATCTTGAATAGTCCTTAAAAATATATAATTATTCTGTATACCACTGGCTAGGATTACATTTCATACCCAAACACAATAATTTTTTCCACAGGCAGAAAGCAACTTCCAGTTCTCTAAAAATTATCCCAGTATCTAGATGCATTCTGCCTCTGAAAAGCCCTAAAGAGTCCTGTGCCCTTAGAAACTTACATGCCAATGTCACACAGCAGAGAGGATTAGAATTATCTTAATAGTATTAATAATTATAACAGAAGAACAAAAAGCTAAGTCCCTTAAATGCATTGTGAAGAAATTAAATGTGGATTTTCATGGCACATTTCATTTTAAAAAGTCCACAAGTCTGTTCCTTGATCCAAAATATATCCCAAGTCACTTGACAACCTTGAGTCAAAGAATGACATTACCATATGAAACAAAAATCTGAAGAATTAATGACCTAATGTGTGCATTTTGAATCTTTTTCAAGAGAGAAGTTTGATTAGCCATCATTGTCCTTTTATGAGTCTTCTTCCACATACAAATTTCTTACGGCTGGTTACTGTTGATGATCACAGTAATGCTGCTACCAGGAAAGAACAGACTCCTGAAATGTAAGGTCATGATTGTTCTTTGTACAGATTAAAATGAAAAGCAAATAAAGGGTTTATATGAGTTTCTGGAAAGAATAAAGATACTGCTTTGAAACTTTCTGCAAAAATATTCTCAGTATACGTTCAAAGTCTTACCATCCTCAAGCTGCTCTAGATGTTAGGAAATGCTGTGTTTCTATGGACAAATCTCCAATTTGAAGAATTTTTTATCTGTCTAAAGCTGGTAAGGGTAATGATTCCTACATCAAAATATCGTCATATGAATACAAGTATTTCTATTGATTAATGTGGTGAAAGGAATAAATTGACATTTTGAATTTTCTGACTATAAGACAGTTGAAGGATATGCCTGTAATACTATTGCAACTGCAAATTTCAACTTAATTAATTGCTACTCTGACTAACAATTTATATAAATATACCCATTTTCAGAAATATCAGTCAGGCTATTTATGTTTCACTGCAAATATGAAAGAAAAAAAGTCCCCCAAGAAGTGCTACTTCTTTTTTTACAAAAGGAATAAACTCTGAGCTACTTCTGTTGGATAGCACTTCTCTTGGTATAAAGACTATTGTTTAATGTATTTAAATTTCTTCGTTAAAAACCTTTGAACTTATGGATAGGCATAATAGTGACCTAAGCAATTTAATTTTTTTAGGGTTTTTTTTTATTTCATTGTGAGGCACTGGAACAGATTTCCTTGCTTCTGCTATTTCAGTCGAAAATTTACAGCATATTTTCTTACCAGTTTGCTGGTCTTGGCTGGGATAGAGTTATATTTCTTCATAGCTGGTATAGGGCTGTGTTTTGGATTTGTATTGAAAATAGTGTTGATAACACAGGGATGTTTTTGTTATTGCTGAGCAGGGCTTATTCAGGATGAAGGCCTTTTCTGCCTGTCACCCCCCACTAGAAACTGGGAGGCAACACAGCTCAAACAGCTGACTCCAACTGACCAAAGGGATATTACAGTTCATATGGTGTTTCATGGTCAGCACAAAATCTAGGGGGAGAAGGGAGAACGATGGGACATTGGGAGTGATGGTGTCTGTCTTTCCAAATCACTGTTGCACGTAATGGAGGCCTGCNTGCTTCTGCTATTTCAGTCGAAAATTTACAGCATATTTTCTTACCAGTTTGCTGGTCTTGGCTGGGATAGAGTTATATTTCTTCATAGCTGGTATAGGGCTGTGTTTTGGATTTGTATTGAAAATAGTGTTGATAACACAGGGATGTTTTTGTTATTGCTGAGCAGGGCTTATTCAGGATGAAGGCCTTTTCTGCCTGTCACCCCCCACTAGAAACTGGGAGGCAACACAGCTCAAACAGCTGACTCCAACTGACCAAAGGGATATTACAGTTCATATGGTGTTTCATGGTCAGCACAAAATCTAGGGGGAGAAGGGAGAACGATGGGACATTGGGAGTGATGGTGTCTGTCTTTCCAAATCACTGTTGCACGTAATGGAGGCCTGCTCTCCTGGAGATGGCTGAACACCTGCTCGGTGTAAAATTCCTTGCACTGCTCATGCACACGGCTTTTGCTTCACCAGTTAAGCTGTCTTTACCTCAAACCATGAGTTTACTGGCTTTTCTGATTTTCTTCCCCATCCCGCCACAGGTGGGGGGTGAGCAAGCAGCTGTGTGAGGCTGGGTTGCTGGCTGGGGTTAAACCACAACACCTTTTACACGCCTTAAACACAACAGCTTTTACAACCTTAAACATCCATACTGCATATTGCATCCAAACTACATACTTTTTGTGTGAAGGTGCTTACATGTTTGTAAAAGTGGATGAAATTATATCTCAATCCAAAATTATCCAATACTACGGATTAGTTATAATTAACTTTCTTCCTTTGCTCAAGGAAAAACATTGAAGATGACTATGAAAATAATCACGGGTACTGGGGAATAGAATTAAAGTATGCTTTGCTTCTTTCAATGTCACTTTAATTTTTGCTATTTCAATATTATTTAAATATTCTGCTTAACTTTTATTCCTGAAAATAACAGATTTTAGTAAGAGATCATTATGGCTGGCTTGACAATGCAAGGTATTAATTTACATGCTTACATTAGAAATGTAAGGGGTGTCCAGGAGCAGTATTATTAACTATTCAGAAAAAAAAAGTTTAAAAAAAAGTAAAGAAAAATAAAATCAGCAAGATATTTCAATCATCAGTAATACTTTCAAATAAGGAAAAATACACAGCAAATCTTATTTTTATACATACTAAATTAAGTATTCACATAAAAATCCTAAGAGAACAGGAATTAAAAGAGCAGCATGTTTGCACTGTTTATGAGAGAAAATATTTTGGACTATTTATTAGGCATACATTATTACCATGTTTAAGAATTATACTCTGAAAACAAGAATAAATTTTAAAACCTTTAAAAGTTCAGAATAAAATTTTGAATAGTCATAGTAAAAAGACATAAAAAATTAATTAATTTAAAACTTGGGACAGTTTTGTACACAAAAAAACCCTTAGTTTTTCATAACAGAAGGTATAACATGAAGAATCATATAATCGTGAATTTACTGCAAAGATATATATCACTTAACTCTTTCTTTTAAATTACTATATTTTGAAAGTAAAATGCACTGCAGTCATAAAATTTCTGCCAATTTTTGCATTCTGAGGTATTATCAATAGTGTCATTTATTATATAGATCCTGACTTACAAGTAGATTTTACATAAAGAAAATAAAACCACTTAAGCATTCCCCCAGTCTCCCCTTTAGCTTTTAAACAATGAAAATATAGAAGTTGTTAACTTTTTTGGGGACTTCTAAACATAGAGAACACAAAGTCTCAAACTGATCCTGTATATGGCTGAAGTTTCAACTCCATTTCTAAATTCCATTTTATCCATATAAACCTCTGCAATATTACTAAAAGACCTTTTTGTTTTGCTAGGAATTGAATGTATTGAGCTAAATCCAACATAACCATCTGCTCTACTAACTTGACTTGTAATCAGGAGCCTTATATCGATTTTTTTAAAGCTTATTTCCAATTTATTATTTGAGGTTTTGCTAGCTTTTAAAACAACGATTTCAATATTTTGTCTTAGAAATAAAATAATGAAAAGTATCTGCAATTAATAATACCTCGAATTCAGCACATCTCGCTTTGTTTTCTACCATCTTTTATTCAGCTCATTGAACATTCTGGATCTGTTTTAAATTCTTTTTTTCCTATTCATGTTTAATTAATGATTTCAGTAAAGTTTTTTTAGCTCAGAGATTTCCAGGCATTTTTCTGTAGTAAGACAAATATTCAGTATATGAAATTCAATATTTGTGTTGCTTATGGACTAAATTATTCATGATGTGTTAGTCAAGCCTGCTGCTCAACCAACTCAGGGAGAAAGACTATACTAAATCCCTCAGATTTCTGTATTCTCAGACAACGAACATTTTCTCCTCAGCAATAAGATCCAGCAGATTTATGGATCTTTAAAAAACTCTAGACAAGTTCTTCCTTGAAACATATGACTAATCATCTCCATTATAAATAATCTACATTAGGATTTACTGCTTACACACCACAGACTTTCATTAGTCTGACTGCAAGTCTGTGATCTCTGTATGCATGCAGGTGATAATTGCAAAGAGATCAGTCACATAGCAGTAATAATGATTAGTCTCAGACTGCAATTTTGGAAAAAAAAACCTAATTGTATTTTCTGTTTGAAATCCGAATTCTGAAATCTACTAAGCTTGCATTTTTGATGACCATAGTCACTGGCAGAGGAAATGTGTTCGGTATTTAATTGATTTGTAATTCCTTTTCCCCAACAGATTAAAAATTATTTCATATTCAGAAGAAATTTTAAACTGGCTTTTTTACCCTTCAGTTATAACCAAGTCCTCCCTATTCTTCCCCCATATCAGGGTACCAAATCCAAACCAAAAAAATTGAGTATAGTATAGCTGAAGTTTGTTTTCCTTAACTTATTGTTAGATTATCCTAAAGCATTTATTAGAGAAATAATCAACCATGTGTACACACATTCCCTGAGGCTGTACACTTGATACAGAAATAAAGAAACTGACTTTTTCCCCCCTTCCTCTTGAATAAACTAAGTAATGGAATTGGAACATTCATTGGTAGCATCTGCAGTAAGTAATTAAACTGTGGTATTGAAATCACTTTCACAACATTAACTCTTCTCCAAAGCTTATGGTTTAACAAACCCATTTATCATAATCTTCACTATTATTTTCTATAAGTAAACCCATGTTACCTTTTATGACACTGTACTAAAATTTTAACTTTGTTTGTAAATATGCCCACACTTTTTTGGCACACGTACTGACTTTTGTTGAACCCCTTGTACACCCAGGTCTGTCTTTGAAACTGGTACTAATCTGACCAGTTGACCTATCAACCAGATGTATTATTGATCCAAATGTTATTCAGTTTAGGAAAAGAGAAATATTTTTAAATCCTCCCACCCCAGCTTCTGCCTCCAGTGACATCTTTTCATGACAATTTTATTAATCTATGTATTTTACAGAGAGGCTGAAATGAGGAGGGCAAAATCTAAGATGCAAACTTACTCCACAATTCTACTGATGCAGAGATCTACGTTTTACTTCATCATGATAGGCTCATTCTCCAGAAAATGAAGAAAAATATATTTATTTCAAAATAAATTGCTTCTTAAACTAAATATTAAGTTTCTAGATAAAATTAGGTAAAATCAATGTATTGTAGAGTACCTTGCACTTTTTCTTCTCTACTCCTTGAGGAAAAAATTAAGTTTATAATTCTGAGAGCTATGTATATTTTGCCATAGTATTAGAATAGTACATAAGAAATAAGAAAATGTCAAATTGCATTCAAAAGGTAAAATTTCATTCAAAAGAAAGTGAAACAAAAACTTAATTAAACCCCAATCACATTTAAAATAAGAGAAAATATAAAAAATACCCCAACACTAGAAGCAACAAAAAGGTTGGCCTTTGACAAAATGTTGGCTGGTCTCCCTTTGTTGGAAGACAGATGTCTTTATTTGAAGTTCTTCTGAATCAAATTTTTTTTTTTTTCTTCTGAAAGTGATAAATTGGAGATTAGGTAAAAGCATGACAGAAGCCAACAAATGGAATACAAACATTATTCAGTCAATAACAACTGACAGCCCATATTTGAAAATTGCTGGCTTTTTATTTTTTACTGTGGTTACCTCTTAACTGCAGTTAGCTGTAGTCTACCAAAATGGATGTAATTTTTATAAAACTCTTATATGAGAATAAGTACAAAGAAATGGAACATTAAAAAAAGGCATTTTTTCCCATAAATTATGTTCTCCTGATTCGAATACAATCTTCAGTCTTAGAAGTAGGCACAAAAGATGGATAAGAAAACATCACAGAAGGGGGACTGTATTTAAGCACCTTTTCCAGATAGTATATATAATGTTTAAATGTTACAAATGTTGAATATGAAGAATTCTTTTAAGACATACACAATCTCTGAAATGTTGATGACTCAAGTAAAACTAGAAAAGTGATTGCCTATTATGCTGAATCAATCTAAGGAACAAGGAAGAATGCAGAAAACAGCACTACACTCCAAAAAATAGAGAATTAACATTATGGAGATAATGGGTAAATTCACCCATTTCTTAGCCCTGCCTTTTTCCATCCTTCTTTACTTAAGAGTGACAGGTTTCAACGACATCAACAGCAAAAATATTTTTTTTGCTTTTAAAACTACCTGTTGTTAACAAGTGCTGAAAGCAGTGACTGATCTTTGTCCTGACAACGTTCAATAAGTTATATTTGCATGACCTCTGGAAGCATGATTTACAGAACATCAACAACCAGCAGCAAAACGTGTCTCAATTCATGAGCCTTTCATGATTACTTCCTCTCCCCTGTCCAGCTGTGGAGGGAAGGGTAGAGTGGCATCCAGCCAGGGGCAACCCACAACAATATAATTATCAATCTGACAGTCACTAAGAGAGGAAAAGATACAAACCTGCCCAAAAATGACTACGGATCATATGACCTTGTAAAAACATAAGCAACAGGCAAAGCATGTCTTCTCAAAACTGAAGACATCATTCTATGTGAATGTAATTATATTATGAATGTAACTCATTGAAGTATGGTGCTATTTCAAAGGTCAAGGAAAGATACCTCTTATTTATATGACCAGAGTTTCTAACTGATTTGACAGTTAATATAATCTAATTTATCCATAAATATGTATTTTCACATGGACACAGTCTATACAGTCTAGTGGGGACATGTATGAAACATACATTCTCCTAAGTGTTTCACATAAAATGCAGAGAATAAGCAACAGAAGTATAGTATTTTTATAAAACTATTGTTCTAAATATTTCATAACACAAAATAAATTTAAGTGGCGCAAGGTTTGTATTTTATGACCATGTGAAGAAGTGATTTAATTAGTGAAAATCCAGTCTTCCACTAAAGAAATTTACCCCAGAATATTTAGTAGTGAACTGACCACATGCTCAGTATATCATGAGAAACTGAATAAAAAGTCAGGTAAGCTGCCTGTGTGTTGGAGAAAGAAATAGTATTATTGAATTATGTTGTCACACTTTTATTTGAACAGCACCTTGTGACAGCTTCAAAGCATTTACTGAAACTTTACTGATAATTTACTGGTATTTACTAAACTTTACTGATAATAAAATATTTTTGGAAATGAATGTCACACACAACTGTGTTGAGCAGTTATCATTTTCACTACTTACACATGTCATTTATTTACACAAAAAAAAATCCCAGCCATATTGACAGGACTTTTGGACAATTTTAGAACTATCTAGAAGGCAAAAAATAATCCTTTGGACTGCATCTTGCACATTGCATTGAAGTATCATATCTTTGTTCAGGTAAAGTATCAGCTGACAAGCTACATCCACTGCCAGAGAAGCTGCTATAAAAAAAGTTAAAAAGCTAGCTTTACTGTAGGATCTATATAGGAAAAATAATAAAAAAAAAATTACAATAATAATATTGTAAATATTATATTAACATATTATATTATAACATCGTTTCTTGTTTCTATTGGCTATACTCAACTAATTGGCATTATACAGGCAACTGAAATTTCAAGCCCAAATTTTTATTACATTAATAAATTAAGAGAGGAATATGAAGATCATCCTAGAAGCTTGCCAGAAATTGGTTTTTTTGGGGACTGGGAAGTTTTTTAATTCTTAAGGTAATTAATTTATTTTTTACTTGAAATTAACATAAATATTTCCTTAAAAATACTGTAAAATTTCTTCACATTCCCAAATTTGTATTATTCTGATAGAGGCTGGCATTTAAATCAACTGATGTTTAAGCCACTTGCACAAAATCAAGCATTTAGCATCATTAGAGATGCCACATGGTGTCTAAGCATCCACACAGAGCCAGTATATATAGCACTGGATTTAGAAGGGAATGCTTCTAGAAAAATTGCTTGGAGCCAGGCACCATGATAATCCATGGAACTTCTCAAATCAGCACACAGGTTTGTTCCTATGCTTTGGGAAGTGCACCAGATCTTCATCGCCTATAGTGAGAGTTAGGAATCTAGCTGATGTGGAGAAGCCTGCACGCATAGGTGAGTAAGAAACTGAATCATACCTTCAGAGTCTTCAGACTCAAGTTATAATCTCCTGGTATGCAATTATTTAGAAATGATTGAAAGAATTCACAAAATGTTGCCGAGGCTGACAGTTTACATACACCCTTAGGATTTACCACAGACCAGTAAGTAGGAACCAATCTTAAAAGCCTAGAACTCTACTCAGGTGTGAGTTCTTATCAGCTGCACTTGTTTACTGACACTGGAGACAGTTAGAGAACAGAGACAGCTTCTCATTTCATATTATCAACCACACTGCTCTCAAAGACAAATTTAAAGATTGACTGACATAGAATGATACCCTCTGTTTTTGCTAAGCAAAGAAACCTTCAGTTGTTTCCTCCAGCTCAATGTATGTTGAAAAGGTCGGAACTTAATGAACCTGTCTGACAACTTCCCGGTTAATTGGGGTTTTTCGGTAGTACAAAGAAATACTTCTTTGCTAAATACCACTTTAGTTGTGGAAGGAATTTACATGTTTACATTATCATGTCAGTTATCTAAGCTAAGATTTAAAGGGTTTCCACTCAATTATTACATTCATATTCATATACACTTTAAAGATATGTACAGTCAAATGTAATGCGTGAATTCTAAGGGGATACAGAGGCTCAGTCCTTCCTACAGTTTACCTACAGCATCTCTGTAGAAATAAGAAGAGAATTCATGTGGATCTGTTCACTTTCTCTACAGTGGCTTACACGGTATTTAAATACTTCATATTATAAGGACTGCATTGTTTCTGCTCCTGGGCAAGAAATCTAATTTAGATACCTATAACAGATTCTGCATCTGGATCTGAGCCATGGTGTATTTAATACTCAAAGACTATGCATTATCCTACTGATGTGATTTTCAAGCCTCTGAAAGTGATATTATTAAAAGTGTTACAGAGGAAAAGACAGTAATATCTCGGCTTTACTCTATGCTCTTTTTAAACTTTCCTAGTTAAACAGTGATCTACTGTTATAGGGAGGGGCAAATAACAGCCTCCATAAACCCAGCATGCTAGTAGAATACAAGTTAGCCTTAACTTAAGCATTTCTATATGCAAATACTTGTGCTCTTTTCATCATGCACATCTTTGCTTAAAAACACTAAACAGCCTCATCTTTACTGTCATGCTACTCTAGGTACTCAGTATCCTGTTAACTTCTCTTGCTTGTAAATTCCTTCAGCAGCCCAGGTATCATTAGCAACTTTTCACACTCTTAAAAAGCACCATAAAAATAATGTTTTGCCCGACAGAAGCTGCACACATTCTTGGCTTATGCTGTAGTGTCAACATTAACAGATACATTACACTGTGTACCAACAAATAGCAGAAACCAGCTTTTCATCTTAGTAAACATGATTACATCATTAGTAATCAAAAGAGGCAGAGGCTCAACTATGCTGCTGCATTGCATTGAATGTTTCATGGTACAGCTTGAGTCAGGGAACAGGAGATACAAACATAGAATAAACTATTGTCTTTTGGGAAAGATGGAGAGGAAGATAAGGAGAATTCAGTGACATACATATAATCTCTTCTACACCATTTGCCTTCACGGCCAGAAATTAACGTTTCAGCTTCAGCTGTGGACAAGGTTAGACTTTTGTCTATATACAATTAATGAGCATTTAGATGAACTGCTTTGCTCCATGAGGGGTGGAAATGGCAATCACTACATCACATGTCATCAGGGAACTAGGTGAGAACACCTTCAACTGTTCTAGTCATACTTTATTGGATATATCTTTCCACAGCTACGGGTTTTCACTTCTAAGAAAAGGGTTCTTAACTACATTCTATTATAAAAGAATTCAATAAATTCCTCTGTATATTTGTATGTCCATGCATAAGTCTATATGTAATGTACATTCAGGCATTAATAGATGCTGTGGGCTACCCAGCCAGAAAGCAGCTTGGCAGAACAGGAGCCAGCCTGTACCCTTGCCTCAAAGAAGGCAGGTGATATCTGGAGCTGCTTTAGACAAAGTATTGTCAGTAAGTCAAGGAGAGTGATTTTTCTCCTAGTGTCAGCACTGTGAGGTCAAACCAGGAGAGCTGTGTCCAATTCTAGACTCCTCAGTACGAAAGAGATATGAACATACTGTAGAGAATACAGTGAAGGCTCACAAAGATGATGAAGGGACTGGAGCACCTCTCCTGTGAGGGAAGGCTGAGAGAGCTGGGTCAGCTCATCCCAGAAAAGAGGAGCCTTTGGGAAATCTTACTAATATTCATAAATACATAAGAGAAGTATGCATCTTTTCAGTGGTGCCCAGAGGACCAGAGTCAATGGGCACAAACTGAAACACAGGAGGTTTCCTCTGAACATCAGGAAACACTTGAATACTGTTAGGGTGACTAAGCACTGGCAGAATCCTTGGAATTATCTAAAACTGTTTAGACACTGTCCTGTGCAAATGGCTCTAGGTTATCTCTGCTTGGAGAAGTGTTGGACCAGAGGTTGTTCAGAGGTCCCTTCCAACCTCAGGCGTTCTGTCATTTTGATTCTGTGATTATATATGTTGTTAATAAACATATATGTTTATCATCATATCATGCAAAAAAAATACATACACACACACCCACACAATAATATAAATTATCTGTAGTGTTTCTGTATTGTTTTACATGTACTAATTTTCTTGGGGTTTTTTTAACATTAAAAGGGTTTTATTCAAAATGCATTCAAAAATTGAAAATTGAGGACGACAGCAGCACCATTTAGCCACAAGTAGTTTCTTATACTTTTTTGAAAAACTGAAAAAAGGTCCTCTTAAATACAGTTTTTGCTTGTTTCTTACTTTGTTTGTTAACTTTCTGTAAAGAATGCTATCAAAAGTCACAGGGAAAATATTTGATAAATAAACAATTAACAATTCAAATAAATAATCTAAAATACTTCAGCATTAACAAGGTTTAAGGATGCCACCAAATTTTTACTCTCCCAAAATCCCTTAAGAATCAAAATGAACATAAATTATGTTTTCTGTATGGACCAACATAAAATATCTGGAACACCTGTAGAAAGGTGTTCTTTTTATAATTTTATCTATTATATAATATTTCCTATTACCTATATTATTACCTATTATAAAGTGAAATAAGTTCTTATGTTGGCCAAGCCACCAGTCTTTCTTTTTTGACTTGAATGAAGAAATATGAACTGTTTTAGTTTAGAAGATAGTTCTAGGCAAATCAAAGAAGCAAAAAAGTTTCTATGGCAGCATTGCAGGTTCTATTATTTAATTTTCACCTTCACGATAGTTTCCTTTTAACATGTTACTACTGGCTTGCCATCTCCTAAATTTATCTCCTGGATTATGAATTACATTGTTTGATATTGTACTACTTGTCTGACTACATTGCCAATATAATTGCTGCACCTTGAGAGTGAAATGAGGTATCATGGAAACAGACTATGAATTTAAACCCTCATTTTAAGTGGATCTAAGTACAATCTTTCCAGTCTGTTAATAATTTCTGTAGTCTTTTACTTCCTCTTTTTTAAGTGAATTTAAAAGTAAGGAACATAAATAGTTGGGGGTTTTTTTTCAAAGGTCCAATGATGAGTCGCTAATTTTGACCTGGCTTCTTTCCAGAGAGCTCTTCAGTTAATTTTCAGTGCAATGAAAATGACAGAGGGTTTTAGTTGATACATATTTAAGTATAAACCACAGCAGGAAAAAAATACCCTTTTGGAAATAAAAAGTCAAATTTCACTTTCAGTTCTCAATAATTTTTTGCTGAAATTCTGTTATATCTTAATTCTAATTTTGAAAAAGACCTTGGTTTTTAGCATTATATTTGATACATTTATGATGCAGTTCTCAATTACAGACCAGCACCAGTGTATAAGACTTAATTTCCAGATTAAATAGAACAGAAAGTTCAAGAGAATTGCCAATATATCAGTAGAAAACATTTCTTTCTAAATTTCTCTATGAACAGTTTTTAAACCTTTTTCCTTTCACGTACCCAACTCCCTAGTCACCTACCTCTTTGCTATATAAATGCAGCTCAGCAATAGCCAAAACATGTGTTACCAACACTGTGTAAAAGACTGAGATGGTTAATGGCTTAAACATTGCTAAAATCATCAGAGGAATTTTGCCCACTGTAGAAAACTGCAAAGATCCAGCTGTTCATCTGTGACCATCAAAACCACATCTCCCTAAATATGCCTATTACCCGGAATTTGGGCTGTGAGGACAAATAGAGATAAGATAAAGGGGGCACAAGAAGCAACACTGGAAGAGAGATTGGAATGTTGGTGGCTCAAACAATCAGGGACAAGCTGTGCAAAGTAACTTCCAGGTGGAATGGGAGAGCACACCTGACACCTCAGGCTACAGCTGGTGTTGAACCAGGTAAGGACAGGCAAATCCTGCAAGGCACACTACTGTTTCTTCGTCCTTATTCAAAGGACTCAGCTGTGATAACTCCCCTTCAGGGAAGTACTGGGCATTCACATGTAGCCTGAAGGTATCAATCTCTGCTGATGGGCCATCATGGGCCTTAAGGGACGCAAATTAATTGATGTAATAGGCAGCTGTATCTTAGAAGGTGTCAAAAGACTCCCAAAGTGTTCCATGATCCACATTACATCATCCAGTTGAAACTCTCCACTCCAAGGGAGGTACCTGGCCTTTCCTACCTGAAGGAATATAAACCAAATAGCTTTTGTGTGCTGTGGATTTCACTGGGATTTCCTCCATCACCTGGTGATCCAGTCTGAAACTTTCACTTTGACCAAGATGGTGACCATCACTTCAACAGACATCAAAATTGCCCCAAACAAGTCTTGTCTTGAGGCCTACAGGTGGTGAGGTCTTTCTACTCTTATGCCTTCCATCTCTTTCCTAAACATTTTCTTAAGTGATATTTTTATGCTTTTATATTGTAAGTAGCTATATACCTGTTTTTCTGTGCAACCAAACTGTTCTACAATAAAGCCTACATGTGTATGTTTAAAAACACCAGTCATTCAGTGTTGTTTCACTCCAATCTGCCCCAAGGGATCTATTAACAGGATGGGTTATTCTCACCTTCTGTTTTATCAATAAGTGCAAAGCACAGCACATTATCACCTGCCATGAAGAAAGTTAACTCCACTCCAGCCAGGCCCAGTACACTAACTGAAAGGAGAACAATTGAGTGTATAGAATTGTGGAAAAGAATTGTTACTTAGTTCTCTGTGAAAAAAACAAAAAATCCAAATCAAACCAAAAAATAGGAGCTGAAGCCTGAATCACAGATTCATAGAAGCATTCATAGGAGTGGAGATCCATATGACCGCCAGTGGTCAACTAGGTCTGCTCACTCAAACCAGGGCTTCTGCCAACACCGGATTTACTGATCTGGTCTAGCTAATTCAGGAAAACCTTCAATGAAGAAAGTCACTTAACCTTTGAAAAAACTGCTGCATTTGTTCACTGCATTCCAAGTGATTCCTCCCCAAGCCAATGTCCAATCTGAACTGTCCATGCTACAAGTTTTCTTACATTTTGTGGTGCACTCAAGAATGTGGTTCCATGGTCTTACCTTCAGGTCTTAAGTTGCTATTAGGTCATTGCTTAGCCTTCTTTTCACTGGACTGAACAAGCCCACTTCTTCTGCTTCTCCTTTCCTAGACATACCATCTTGGTAGCCCACCCCTGAACCTTCTCCAATTTGTTCCTATGCCTTTCAAATTGTGGAGTACAAAACTGGAAACAATAGTGTAGGTGCAGTCTTACCAGCACCAGGTATTATGGGAATATTATCTTCATATTGCCTGGTGACAGAGTTTGTTGTGTTGTAGAACAATACAGAGTTTTCTTAAATTTCTTAATTTAAGTTTCTTAATCCATACGGTTGACTCATCTTCAGCCTGGTATCTGTCATAAACCCCATGTGTTTGTGGGGTTTTTTTTGTTGTTGGTTTGTTTGTTCTATTTAGGTTTTCTTGTTTTTCCTGAAAATATTTATTATTTATTTATTATATTAATAATATTTATTATTCTGCCTGTTTTTTCTTAGCATGTTATGAAATATGCAGTTACTCCTCTTCAGTTGCACAACTCTGCCCTTCTTGTGAATGTGTTGGCTCAATCCTCAAATTTATTGAGATTACCCTGGGTGAAAGGTAACCACTCATTTTTTCTGATTCTGACTAGGTTTGCTTTTAAACACACAGAGTGTTCAGAAGTTGCAGATCATAAACTGATGAGAGTTTTCACAAGGACACAATAATGATGACGTTCTTGTTGTTATGATGATGATGATTACATAATTTTAAAAATACCTGAGGTGGAAGGAGTGGTAATCTGATATAAGCAAGCAGCATACTTAGGTCATTGCATCGCCTCTGCATGTCATATTTCACCCACATCATTAAGGCATGGAAAATGGTCTCTTCATCAGGAACATTCACATCATCACTGGCAAGAAGTTTATGGAGTTCTTCGGCAGGTAGAAGTAAAAATTCTTGATTTCTTATAACTTCCATTATATTCTCCTGAGAAGAAAAAAGTATTTCAGATTCAGTAATACTGCAAGAAAATAAAAAAACCCGTTACAGCTAATAAGCTATAGGATTAGTCAATATCTGCCATACCCAGATATGGGTATGCTGTGCCATATCCTTGCAGCTCATGAGAAAAACAAAACATAAATGATTAGAGTTCAACAGCTAGAGTTGCAATTAATATATATATTTTGAAAACAATATGAGGCTTATATGATAATACCATAATTTAAAAATTGTCAGAATTAGTAAAGGCTATTGTTTGAAATTTTTATAAACTCAATTGTAATTGAGCACATTAAATATATTGTAAGTCTTTGCATGCACATACTACATTTTCCTGGATATTTTCACTGTCTTTCTTTCACTATTTCTTAAATATCTTGTGAGTCATATATTATGAATATCTAGATTTCTGTCTACACATATGACAAGGCTGAGGGAAAGATCAACACCATGAATTAAGGATTATTTTTGACCTTGTTCAGAACAGATTTTTAATATCCAGTTATCATGCCACTGAGACTCTCCAAACTGCTGACACTCTCTTGCTCCCCTGCTCTTCCCCTCACCCTTCCACACTGCGGTGGGCTGGAGAGGAAAACGGGAGGCACAAAAGGTAAAGGTCCCTGGTTGAGATAGGAACAATTTACAGGACACAGCAACGAGGTAAGGAAACAAAGAGTGACAGCAACAATACTAATGACAGAGGGTACAAGAAAGGAAATTATTCACACAGAACCACAGCCCCCACACCCACTCCCCCATCTCCAGCAGACAACACCAGCTGCATCCCTCTGTCACATTTACTTGACCAGAAAGAACCCCTTCCCCTTGGAAGAGACCTTTCCCCCCACTGCCAGCAATGACATAAGGTTTTACAGACTAACCTCTGTGTCCTAGTTATCCCCCTGCAAAAAATATTAACCTTGTCCTGGACAGAACCAGGATAAATAAAAATAGGAATAACTAAAAAACCCTAAAAAAAACCCCAATAAACTACATAAAACATATAAACAAAACAAAACAAAAACAAACAAAAAAAAGGTGTTGCATTTAGTTGTCTGAATCCTAAAGACCTGAATTAAGCACTCCCTGAACTACCTAGTCTACCTCAACAGTACACAGTAGAGTCACAATTCTACAGATATTTTTCTCCAAGTATTTCTTTTAGGATGCTTTATCTCTGTGGAGAAATTGTAAATGTGTTTTCATATTCTCGATCCATAGACAGTTATAAGAAGAAAGTGAAATAATTGAAGACTGGAGACACAAGAAAAAAATAACTAAATTTTTATGTAAACTGAAAATGTAAAAAGCAATATTGGGAACAGTAGGTTGCAACATCTAATTTATGAAACATAATAATGAATTTAGTTATGCTGTTTTGGATAGAATTTTTAAGATGAGAAGTGGGGAAAGAATGACAAAACATCAGTCAAGGACTTAAATGGAAGAACATCAAAACTGAGGGAAGTGGATAATTCCACTGCTATACCCACTAAATTCAGTTTTTAGCATATCAAAATCCAATCAATGCTGCCTATAATTGCTTGTGTCTGGATCAGGGGAAAGACTGACTGGTCATCAAAACTAAAATAGAAGTAACACAATATTGCTAAGGCATTATAACAAATACGAGAAAATAATGTGCAAGGCTTAAAACATCAGTTAGACTCTGGCTCTAGTATGTCACATGCTGTCCTTCCCTGACTTACTCAACAGAAGGAAACTCTTTATTTTAATTCTCCAAATTAATAAAATTCTCCAAATTAATACTTTTTGAAATGTACTGTTTAAACATATTAATTAAAAATTAACTGCATATTATTTTATATATGGCAGCAGAGATGAATATTGCAGACAGACATCACAAAATCATGAGACAGAAGTTCCTTGAAATGTGTAATGTAATTACAGATAAAATTCATAACTGCAGATAGAATAAATTGGACAAAGTTGAAAATTACGCTTATTATTATAAATTTGAATGCTTTGATATGTACAACTTAACTTTCAATGAGTTATTTTTTAACTCTACATATATAGGATGCTGACACAACAGGAAATCGAAGATATATATGTGGTCATGGCCTATATTAACCATGCTGTTAAGCTACCTTAACATAATTGATAATTGGATCGAAACATGACTCAGGTTTTTTTAAAATTACTACATTAAAAGTCACTAGGTCCCTAAAAATGTAGATTTTTCTGGAATGAGGTTTTAAATCATTACCTCCTGATAAAGTTTAAATCACGTGTCTAGAATATTTTAGAATAGCTTGGAAATGTAAGGGAACTAGTTTGTAGGGAGGCACTTAAGCACAAGCTGACTTAATTAATTTTAATTTAAAAGTCATAAAACTTACAAGATTTCATTGCACTTCTCAATAAAATGATTTATAAGACAAAGTTTAATTAAGCCTGGTTCAACTGACATTAAATCCCATTATGAAAAAAAAATGTAACTCTCCCTCTTAATAGGAACCAACAACGAACTTTGCAATAGCATATTAATCCAAAGACCTAGTATTACAGACTAGCATTGTGATGGTGGAACACATTTCATGAACTCACATAACTTAATTTATTAAGAATACAATTCCAAGCAGGAGCTTTAACTTCAGAACAATAATTTTAGATTTGATTAAGGCTTTTTTAGTCATCTTGCTTTTTATCTGCATACATGCTTAAAGAGAACTTATTCCAGCCTCTGTTCTGATTGTAGAATCAAACAAAGTTTTCAGACAAAACATATAAGCTCAAATCTCTTTTTCTAAACATCTGGACTTACATAAATTTCATGTTACTTGGGCATGAGTATTGCAGAAAGTAACAAATATATATTATGTTTTATATATATAATATGCCATATATACTATAAATATACCATATATATCCTTACATATAATATAAATGTAATATATATGATTCTGATTTATATATAAAATCCAGGTTTTCAATCTTCAGAGGAAAAAACTCTCTTCTTCAACTTATTAACATTTCCTGAACCGACTAATGAATGTTAAATCTTCCTAGATAACATTTTAATTCCTTGAGGTTCATGTCATTTGGAGCAGCAAAGCTCCAGTGACTTTCAATGGCTAGCTGTTTTACCACAACAGAAATAATTTCTCATATACTAACTGTGGAAAAATAGCCACTTTTTTTTTTTTTTTAATGTGAGTCTTCATTTTTGCACTTTCGGGAACAGGATACAACAGATGTCTGTGACATCTTTTCAGGATACATTAAATAAATTTTAAATTCTACTGAGATTAAGATGCAAGATAGGAATTGAGGTACACAGTTATAGAATCACAGATTCATTACAGCTGGAAAAGACTTAAGATCATTCTGTTCAACCATTAACCTAACACTGCCATTGTCACCACTAAACTATGTCCCAAGTACCAGATCTGGATGTTTTTTGAACATTTTCAGAGGTGGTGATTCCACACTACGATCACCTTTTCAGTGAAGAAGTTTTTCCTAATATCCATTTTCCCTTGGCACAAGTGGAGGCCATTTCCTCTCATCCTGTCCAGTGAAGTGCTTTCAGGAATTCCTAGGTCCTCATGGGCAGATAAACCTTAATTATGAGAACAAGGACACCAAACCTTTAAGCATGCCAAAGATTATGTGACAGAGTTGTATGAGTCTCCAGGACCTGTAATTTTTGACTTTAAGAGGCTTTGTAGATCGGTCTTCACTATCTCGTAAGTCTTATAAGATGCACTGGATCTGCTCTGCATGCATCATTCATGTAGCCTTTCCATGTTTTAATTAAGTGGAGTAGTAGATTTTTGCTTTTAATTCAGAAAATGTAACTTACAGTAGAAAGTATGAAAGTCTCTGAACCTCCTTTGCGAAGCTGTGTCTCTTGATTGCCCTTCCACTTTCTCAAAATGACCATGCAGTAACCATTGCTGTGGGGTTATAGCATTTCAATGGTAGAGCTGTTTCACTTTTAAACCTTTTTAGCAGTACACAAGGCTAGCATTAAATAAGCATGAAATATTAGAACAGTAGAGCCATGTAAACAAAACATATCTATATTTAGGGTAGGTAAGCAATCGCCCAAGTATCTAATAGATATCGAATAGATTGTGCATCATAGGAACATAAAGGCTCTAATAAAATTAAATTATTACCAAATGGAATTTAATACCATATATCTTTATAATGATGTCACCAACACAATTGAATTATATATTTTTTTAATCTTAACTTGTAATGATTATTATTCCACATGGAATCAAATTATCTTGCAAAAGCTAGTTTTCATTGATGGTTATGTCATTGATTTCACTTATCAGCATATATCAGCTATAATGAAGAACCTGAAAAATATTAAATAATTTCATATGTTGACAAAGAATGTCATATTCTGAGAATGCTATTCAGAACTTGCTACATCAGAGTTACCACAGCAGTAAAATGCTTAGCAGGTTTTTTTTTTTGGATGTAGGGGTCTTATTTAAAATGTTTTATATTTTTGTGATTTGGATGCTGTGATCTTAATTAAAAAATTAAAACCACATAAACTAATGCCAAAAAATAGATATCTATATATGCAGCTTTCACTTAGTACATCACTAATGTCTGTAATATTTTAAGCTCATAGTACTTTTAGTTTAGAATTTAAGTTTTCATGAGAATATTTAAATAAATTACTAAATAGTACATCTGACTTTCATACTAAATCATACTGGCAATATACTTTCTGAAGTGATAAGACATGAAAGAAAACTTTTATTTTGGTCAATTTCCAAGCTATTTCAGTCTGGAATTATGGCTGCTGTGCTACATTGAATTCACACCTCTTGTTTTTATGCCCGATTTTCTGTATCAGCTGTGCATCATATAAGATTACACCCCCTCTAAAATACTGTGTAACTTCTTCCCTGAGGAGGATGGACTTTTCAGCCCATTATGAACTCCCATTAGACAGACAAAAGAACAGTATTTATTAATATGCTTATGGTCTGGTTCTCTAGCTGAATCCCAGATTCCATCTGGAAACCTGAACCTGGGATCCTGACTCTCTAACCAAATCCCAGACTTTACCTGAGAGTGAGCTCCATCTGACCTACATAATCCAAAGAGCTATGTTTCTTCCAGCACCAGATGCCAGCCTGGTATCATCATTACAAAATGGGCATTAAGGCTGGGGTTTTCAAAAGACAGTGGAAAGAGATCCTATGAATCTGTGTATCCTCCTCCTTCACCTTTGCCAGTGGGAAGAGAGATAAGCAAGTGCTGCTTTTTGGAGAGAGCAGACAGCAGGTTAAGGATACAAGAGACTGTGACTATACATACAGTCTCATACAACATACTGAAATCTTATTATGAGACTTCTAGATGACTAAGTTGGACTTTCACGATCTAAAAAACTTATTTTTTTACTTACATATTTTGATTTGTAAAAAAAAAATAGAGTTTTAGGATATGAGGCTGCAGAATTAGCCATATTATAGTTTAATTCATCTTGAATATGATGCAGCATTCTGGGGTTTCACACTCTAAGGCTAACTCACAACAAGTTGTTCATAGACATTTGCTGATATGCTGGTTTATTATGATAAACTGTCTAAAACTTTCAAGCTATGTCAGAATGATTAGTATTTTTTTCCTGTATTGGTGAAGGATCTTGTCTTACACCCTGCATATATTCTTTTTCACATCTAAGAAGATTCAAGAAGCATAAACCTGTACACAAAACAGGCACAATTTGCTAGATGGATGAGGACATGTACACATCTTGCTCCCCCTGACTTAAAAAATCTTCCAACACTGCCCTGGAAGGTCCTGCATCTGACAAACCCTGGAGCTTCTTGGCATTAGGCTTCAATGTATGCATAACATTTTCTTCTTACCGTGGTATCTTGGAAAACCAAAACTCTAGTAGCCTGTAAACCAATTCCTTCCTTCCCTTCCTCCCTTTTTTGGCAGTTTTATTAATGCGTGTTTACCTTTCCAAAATAAAGTTAGCAGAATGAGGAAGCACAGCTTGGGGACCTAAAAAATATTGATAGCAACAGGCAGATCCATCAGGTCAATGCATGGCTCTGAGGTTGGTGCAAGCAGAAAAATCTGGGGGTTGTAGCCCCCAGATGATGGGACGATCTATAGCAGACAGGCAGAGTAAAGGGACAGTGGAACCACTGGCAGCACCAAGGAGCATTGCAAGCTTAAGCTTCTTCTTCTCATTCTTTCTTGCTGGCTTCTTATACCCTTGATGATACCTGTTTCACCTGTGTGCCCTTTTGTGATTGGGTCAGTACAGCTCAGCATTCTCATCACCTTCAATACTAGACACCTGTCTGACACAGCTGTAGCCTATTGGAGATGAGGCTTGGCCACAGCCCCACTCCCAATTACCACAAACTGTGTGCCTACAACAATTATCTACTCAACACTTTGTCTATTGACATCTGATGGGTCTACTGACACCTTTGGCTCAGTCCCAGAGGTTTGACATCATGGCATAAGTGAAACCTGTTGGGATGAGTGCTGTGACTGGAGTACCCTGTTGGATGGCTCCAGGCTCTTCAGGAGTGAAAGGCAGGGCAGAAGAGACTGGGTGACAAAGAAAGGGGTGGCACTGTATGTAGCGGAAGGATTAGAATGTATGGAGCTCACAGATAGCAACAGCACAGCTGAAAGCCACTAGGTGAGAACCAAGGGTCAAAAAGATAATTTACATATCACCATGGGAGTCTATTACAGACCTCCTAGCCAGGATGATGTTGCTGATGGATTATCCCTTGAGGACTTAAGAGACACTTCCAAGTCAACTGCCCTAGACTTCAACTTGCCAGAATTAACTGGGAGCATCACGCAGCTGGTATAACCCAGACAAGAAGGTTCCTAAAAGGCCTGGATGAGAACTTTATGGAACAGGTCCTAAGGGAGCTGAATTGAAAAGATGTCATCTTTGGCATCAAACTGATGACCTGTTTCTAGGGGCGGTCCACATGGCTACATCTTAGGCCTTGTGCTCTTCCACTTCTTCAGAAATTACTTGGACACAGGACTGGAAGGAACACTGAGCAAGTTCACAGATGATACAAAACTGGTAGGAGCTATTGACTCCCTCAAAGGCAGGGAGGCCTGGCAGAGAGACCTCAACAAATCAGAGGATTGGGCAATCACCAACCACATGAAGTTCAACAAGGGAAAGTGCCGGATCCTGTACCTGGGATGGGGTAACTCTGGATATACAGACAGACAGGGGAATTAGATGCTGGAGAGCAGTGCCATGGAAAGGGACCTGGGGGTCCTGGGCTATGGCAAGTTAAACAGTCAGCAGTCAGCAATGCCCTAGCAGCCAGGAGGGCCAACCCTTTCCTGGGTGCATCAGGGACAGCAAAACCAGCCGGGCAAGGGAGAGGATTGTCCCACTCTGCTCTGCACTGGGATGGCCTCACCTCGAGTGCTGGGGGCTGGTTTGGGCACCACAATATAAGAAAGATATTAAGCTGTTAGAGAGCATGCAGAGGAGGGTAATAAGGATGATGACTGAGGCAAAAGCTGTATGAGGACTGGCTGAGGTCACTTGGTCTGTTCAACCTGGAGGAGACTGAGAGGGGACACCACTGCAGTTGACAACTTCCTCATGAGGGAAAGAGGAGGGGCTGGCACTGATTTCTTCTCTGTGGTGACCAGCAACAGGACCCGAAGGAATAGCCAGAAATTGCAGCAGGGGAGGTTTAGGTTGGAGAGTAGGAAAAGATTCTCCACCCAGATGGTGTTTGAGCACTGGAACAGGCTCCCCAGGGAAGAGGTCAAAACACTAAACCTGACAGTTCAAGAAGCTCGTAGGTACATGGTGTGAGTCTTGGGGACTGTCCTGTGCAGTTGTACTAGATGATCCCTGAGATCCCTCTTCAACTTCACACAATCTATGATTCTATTCTCTGACTTGAATTGGCCCAGACTGGTTTATTTGTCATCGGAAAGGTTCACAGCACAATTTCAAATAAATAGCAGGAGAGATCAGTACTGTGAATCATCCAGAGGCACTTTGGATTTAAAAGGCCGCAAGTAGCAAAAATATAGAATCACAGTGCAAATTGCCACAATGGTGCAGTACTGTATAGTGTGGATACATACTGGTACTGACTCTGGTGATTGTCTGGTTTTGCTGTTACTTGTCTAAGATTTACCCCTAGCACTTCCCAAGTATGGAAAATATGAGCTGCCCCAGCTGTTTAAATTGTGCTGTTTCCACAGCAGGAATGCAACCCTTCTCATGTAGATAACAGAATGGCAATTTTCTGGGTTTGAACTATAACACTTCAGGGAAGTAGTCACCATGACAATCTCAGTTTCTTACTCTCCTAGCACAGTATTTCGTTCTTTCCTACTGTACTGCTTTTGGCTGTGATGGAGCTCATTTTCGTAGCTGATCCAGTGCTGCTTTTTGCACTCAGTATGAGAATAATGTTGACAACATGTTGATTTATGATAATGTTGATTTATGTAAAGGTGAGCATATTTATGTCCTAATAGAGCCCTTGTCTTGTTTATACTGATTACAGGCACAGAACAGGAAAACAAGGAAAATGCAGGGTAACAAGTCTAACAGGAAACTCACATAAATCAAATCTGATTAAAAGAAAACTGGAAATCAGAAAAGAAAGTATTCCTTGCTGTTAAAGCATTAAGCTCCGGAACAGATTTCCAGTGGATAGGATGGTAACATATCTGTTAGAACCAGCGTAAAAACATAGGATACAGTTTACAAAAGGGAAGGTTGGAAAGGTCACCCGGTCCAACCTCTCTGCTTAAGCAGGGTTAGCCTAGAGCACATTGTACAGGATTGCATTCATATGGTTCTTAAATATCTCCGGAGAGGGAGACTCCACAAGCTCTCTGGACAACCTGCTCCAATGTGTGGTCACCTGCACAGCAAGAAAGCTCTTTCTCATATTTGGGGAACGTTTTGCTAATCAGTTTCTGTCCATTGCCTCTTGTCCTATTGTTTGACACCATTGCCTTGACACTCTCCCTTGTCATATTTATATACATCAACGAGGTCCTCTCTCAGCTGTCTCTTTCCCAAAGCTGAACAGTCCCAGCTCATTCAGCCTTTCCTCATAACAGATATGTTCATCATCTTCAGAGCCCTCCACTTCACTTGCTCCTGGAGCTCAATGTCTCTCTTGTAATAAGAAGCCCAGAACTGGACACAGCATTCCAGGTATGGCTTCACCAGGGGTGAGTAGAAGGAAAGCACCACTTCCCCCGACCTGCTGGCAATGCTCTTCCTAATGCATTCCAGGATTCTGCTGGCCTTCTTGGCCACAAGAGGCTCACTGCCAGCGCATGGACAGCTTGTTGTCCATCAGGACCCGCAGGTCCTTTTCATGGCCTGAGAGCTGCTTTTTAGCAGGTCAGTCGCCAGCCTGTACTGGTGCACAGTTATTACTCCACAGGTTCAGAACCCTGTTTTGCCCTTGATGAATTTCAGGCAGTTCCTCTCTCCAACCTGTCCAGGCCCTTCTGAAGGGCTGCACAGCTCTCTAGAGTATCAATTCCTTTCAGCTTTGTGTTAAAGTTTCTCAAAGCAGGAAGCTGCCTTGGAATCCCTTTCAGTTTTTGTTTCAACCCAGTCACCCTTCTGTTGAGCCTAATAACATCTGATTCACTGAAGATTGCTTCCTATAAAGGCATCAACTGAAAGACATGTGGAGATGGATAATTAGCCGCTTTCACAGTAGCTTTCAGAAGCAATCATTCTGAACATTAAAATGTACGTCTAATACCCCATTTGAACTTGTCTGTCTTCTACTCATACATACTAGTTCTTATCATGAATTTCTCACTCTGATTAATGAGCCCATTAGCACCAAAACTTAAAAGGCTCAAAAGAATGTCTTGGGTCTTTAATAACTCAAAGGGGCTGAGTGGTTATGGCCTTGCTTTTACAATTTATTCACAGTCCTGTAACTGTTGTAATGTTCAGGAGTGAAAACAAGATACTTAATCATTAACACTTTTCTTTGAGGTAACACCTAAAAATATACTTGTAATCTCATAATCATTCACTGACCTATTCTGACCCTACTTAGCCTTGAAATGTGATGAAATATAGCACAAAGCAAGGGCTGAAGACTTATGCAAGATTGTGTCTATAAAAAAAAAGCCTCTTATAAATGATTAACAAATACTGTAATTAAGATAATATTTCAAAAGATAATTGGAACATCAGTCAGAGCACCAGAGTGAATTTTTTTTTTTTTGATTCCTGTTCTTCAAACTTGAATTGAAAACAGTTAGCCATTAAAATCAAAATGCATTCATGGGTAATTGCAAGATCATAGAGTAAAAATGCATTTCTCTATGACTTTCCACACCATAAAGATTTGCAACAATACAATTTCTTTTATCTCTACTATTCATCTCAAAGCTTATGTGTTTTGTGTCATGTCATGTATGCTGTTTCTGGAGAATGTTTCAGTTAAAAGTTTTGTTTGAGGAGTGAAATATTTACAAATGGTAGTTTATATCAGTATTTCTTATACAGCAGCCATTTTAACAGAAACCAAATATTTAAAATATAGTATCAGAGACATATGAAAACGTTAGCATTTCTGATTAATTTATAGTAAATAATTGTATTGAAAAAGGTATATATCGGCCAAGAGCATTCTAGGAAACAAAAAACCCATCACAGGGAAAAGACAAAGGTCAGGAAAGACCTGAGTTATGTGCCTGAATCATTCTCTGATATACTCTCTTTTCCATTGTTGAACTCTGATTCACCTTTCAACTAGCATCCAGCATAAACTGAAGCATTCCTGAGAATTTTAGTACAGGAAAAGAGAATACATTTCAAATTAGACAAACATCAAAACACAAATAAGATTCTGGGAAAGAACCACTTCTCAACTAAAAGGGGACTTCCAAAGATTTCCACACTATTAGCAAGATTGAAGAAACTCATATGGTAATCACTTTCTGACAGCACTTAGAACCTTCAAACTCAAACTTCAAACATTATTAAATCCAGAAGAATAAGTATCATGATACAAATTCAATTAATACAGGCCCTCTTCTAAATGACTGAAATTTTTGTACTCCACAATATTTCACAAAATAGAATGATTCACACAAAGATGTCTGACCATTAACAATGGGATTTCCACTCATTCCAACAAAATAATGGTATACAATGTAAAACAAGCTCTGTATGTAGATTTTAAGTGAAACTTGTCACATTAGGTTGTTTGACAAAACACTTTAAAGAACTATTAAATGCATGCTGAATATATATTAATCTACTGTTTAAATCCCAAAAGACAAATTTCAGCCTGAAACGAAATGGTAAAACTTCTGTCATCCTGGACATAATATTGATTATACCAACAGTTATTCTTGTTTTATTGCTGTTTTGAAAATTACTAATTTGGAAGGAACAGACATTATGTTTCACTCTTTCCAAGAGCGTAAGTTAACATCAAATAATCTCATGCTGTCAACTGACTGTAATGCGCATTAATTTCTTAGTGTAAGTTTTTTATTTGGAAAGGGAAGAAGGCAAAGAGAACATTATAGCTGTGGCTTGCTGTTGATTGTTTAGGAGTTTATTTTCATTAGCCTGTGTTCAAGTTGATAGAAATACAGAATCACTAAGGTTGGAAAATTTCTCTAACATTATTGAATCCAACCATTAACTCAGCACCATTGTGTTCACCACTAAATCAAATCCCCAAGAGCCATATCCATGCACCTTTTGAACACTTCCAGGGATGACAATTCCACCACTTACCTGGCTAGCTTATTTCAACACTTGAGCACTCTTTCAGTGAAGAATGTTTTTCTAAAACTTGATGTAAACCCGCTCTCATGCAACTTGAGGCCACTTCCTCTTGTCCTGTCACTTGTTACTGTGGAAAGAGACGAATCCTTTCCTCACAGCAACCTGCTTTCAGGTGAGCTCTAGAGTGCGATAAGATATCCCCTAGCCTCCTTTCTTCCAGGAACTCCAGTTCTCTCAGACACTACTCATAAGACTTGTGCTCCAGACCCTTCATCAGCTCTTTCTCTGGACATCCTCAGGTCCTCAGTTTTGGGCCCCTCTTGTAGTGAGGGACCCAAACTGAACATGGTATTTAAAGCAGGGGCTCACCAGTGACAAGTACAGCGGGGCTATCACTGCCCTGGTCCTGCTAGCCACGCTGTTGCTGATACAGGCCAAAATACCACTGGCCTTCTCAGCCACCTGGGCACACACTGGATCTGTTCAGCTGGCTGTTAACCAGCAGGCCCAGGTTCTCTTCTGCTGAGCAGAAAAGCCACTCTTCCAGCCACTCTTCCTCAAGATGGTAGTGCTGAACGAGATTGTTGTGACCCAAGTGCAGGACCCGACACAAATAAACATATAATTTTTTTCTGGAAATAAACAGAAACTATTACATGATATTTACACCTGATATTATGCTACCTAACACAGTAGAAGAGAAACATTCTTTAAAATGAGGAATTTGAAATAACATGAGAATTTGCTCAATTTTTAGTAGTTGATCTTCTGATTCCCTTATGCTTTAGAAGCTAACCATTATATTTAAAATTGTCTTTATTCAGATAAACTTATTGGTAGCTGAAAAGTCTTGCACAGAATTTAGGTATCTAGGTGATATACAGTGTTTAAGTACCCATGGGACATAAAAAGGGCTGCATGGGGTTAGAGCAAGAGGTACATTTGTGACCAGTGACCAGATGTAATTCTGAAAATTATTAGGAGTTTAAATGGTGAATATTCTATCTTCTCCATGTACCATAGATTTTGAAAATTTGTGATTTTAGTTATTTCCTGTATGAGATGCTTAGAAGATCTTTGGGACATTCTCTTCTATTTATTTAACAGCAGCTTGAATCTGTTTACGTTTTACCTTCATAGAATCCCTTGCAGCCAACTAAACAATTTAAGCACAGGCCCATAAGAGGCAAATATTCCTTTTTTTGTTTTACTTTTAAACCTGTGGCTGAAACAGATTTAATGAAATCTCCATTCTTGACTTCAGAGAAATAATATCCTAGTCTCTCTTTCAAGGTCATTTGTGTCTTAAGGTCTCTTAAAGACCCTCCAGTAAATTTTTTTCTTCTTACTAAGAAAGATACTACATAGCAAATACAACCTTACTTAAAATAAGCAAATTTTCAGCTAACTGAATTTTACTGAAAACTTGGAAGTGCTGATAAACTCTGGAAGTTCTTGTCTCTTCTCAATTTTAGTTAAACAAAAAACCAGACAGCAGTAGATACTATTCTGCATTTCTGCTTCATTGTACAGCAACATTCTGAATGAAAATGAATCAAAGTATCTGTATCTTCATATATATACAGTTTCTTCAGCAGGTACCTGACAAAAATCTTTAATAAGAGCTACTGAATTATGTAAAGCATTTCCAATATATATTCTGGATTTCACTTGTTAAAAGGAAGAGGTTTTTACCAAGCATACAATAAATAAGCCAGTTGCAATACATCTCAGCATGTCCTGATGCATTTAACAGATTAAGAATGTTAAGACTTAAGAACATATGTTTAGAACATATGTTATTCAAACGTGATTTAGCTACCAAAATGTTAAAAAAAATCCCAAAACCAGAAGTGGATTTTAATTCAGGAATTTATTCTACAGAATTCATTAATCTATGCTGATATGCATCAAATTTTTAATGAGAAAAACGCAAGTGTTTAAAAACCAGATTGCAAAATCCTTTCTGTGAATATACATTGTGGTAACTTTCATGAGGAAGCCATAGCAATAAATTTCTAAGATTCACTGCAAATAGCTAAACTGTCAGGTGTACTTTTGAATAAATTCTTAAGATAATGTATTTCTAAAATTGTTATCAAATCCTAATTAACATAAAGTTTATTTACTCCCCTAGGAATTTCACAACTCTAGCTCAGATTTTGTCTAAACCTATGCCAAGTTGTTTAACAACTATCATAATGAACTCTGTATAGGTTTTACAGCTGAATTAAACTGGTTTAAAGAAAAAGTTTGGATGTCTCTAAAATAATGATCCTCAGAAGAGTAGCAGAGAAGTTTAGCAATACTTTTAGTTCTTGCTCTGTGTGTCATGTCTTGCTCATGTCTTCAGAATCAAAACAATCAGTGTGTTCAGTCTTATGAAAAGCACAAGACTGATGGAAAATTGATTGGGTTTGGATACAATCTTGTCACAGGCCCAATTCCAAGTAGAAGGAGATATTTCATAACAGCTAGTGATTTCCACAGTTTTGACAGTTCTCCCTTATGTGAAGAGTTTGCATGTACAAGTTGTCATTTTCTAAATATGTAGCATAATTTCTGTGTGAAACACCAATCCTTAACTCCACAGTAAGCCCATTACAGGATGTAACAAAATTTACAGTTACACTCCTAGGCTGATTGTTTTGGCTTTTTGAGCCACAGATATAGTATTTATTGCTCTGACCACAAATTTGTCTGCAGAATGTGCTTAGTTTATAATGTCACCTGTATAGAGGCTACTATTTAGTAATAATTTACAAGAATGACCACATTTCTTTTAAATTATCTTCATTTCAATTACATGAGTAGCAAGTCCATAATTATGGGTATTATTGATTAAATAGTGTTTTTCATAATTGAAACTTGGTCAGTAATGCCCCAAATATATAAATACATATACAAATGCATGTGTATATGGGCATGTACATGTATAAACATACACTTATATAAGACATGCCACCACAGGCTTTTGAATTTGATCTGAATCATAGCTCTAATCCCATGAAATTTCTACTGAAATCTGAAAATTGCATAGCGCCACAAATAAGTACATCTGAGTGCTATGTGAATATTACATTTTGCCTTGATTGCACAGCAATGGAATGTAGGAAATTCATACTTAATTGCATCAGGTTGACTGATGAAACAGGATGCTTACAGCCTTGTTGAGTCTAGCTTGGAATATTTCCAAGAACAGAGATTCCACAGCCTCTCAGAGAAAATGGCTACAATGAGTACTACTCTCACTTCGAAGGTGTGCTTTTCACTTGGAAACTGCAACTTAGGACTGGTGCCCAATTTCCCCTCATTGTGCACCTTCAAGAAAAGAACGATTTTATATCTTCCATAATCCCTGATAGGCAGGTGAAAATACCATCTCTCTTAGATTTCTTTTCTTCTTGAATGCCCCCTCAGGTTCTCTTCATATATTGTGTGCTTCCTGTTTCAGCTTCATAGCTGGTTCAATTTGCTCATCAATTGAAATGCCACCAGCTGGAAAATGCATTCCATTATGGCATCACGTGTAGAAGGGAGTAATAATTTCTTTCAATCCTCTGGTTAATGCAACTGAGTATATGGTTGGTCTTCACACAGATGCAGCACACACCTTCATCAAAAGAGAATATTTTAATCATTCCAGTAGACAGTCCAACATGTTAAAAACTGATAATGTTGACTTTAGCTGCATGTCATTCAGATGGTCTGTAGCCTGTGTGTTGCTCTTCATTTGGCAATCCAAAGACTTGTATAATGACTTTTTTAAAATAAAATCTTATAGAAAAATTGTTCATGTAAGAATAGACCAAGATAAATCCAAAATATTCTGGTATGTTTTACATGTGAAGCGGGAACACTTATTAACCTTTAGGAGCATTCAAGAAAATACAAAGCACCCTAGATGAAAGCAAAAAAAGAACAAACCTCCCCCACCCCTGCAAACAACAGCAAAGCCAACAATAAACAACATAAGGTATCTGAGATATAATAAAAGAAAACAGCTTTGACTCAGCTGGAATTTATTCATAGCAAACTATAATATTACTACATGCCGACTAAGAGGCCTTCTGTATAAATCAAATATGTGGGGAGATGAGGTATCAGCACCTTCTTGGCACATACTGGAAATTTAAGAAAATGAAAAGGATATAACTGCCTGAGAAACAGCTTTGAAGTAAAAGTCTTATAAACCTAGTTCAATGTAGGATACAGAAGAAGTGAATTAGACTATACTACCTTTAGGAAAGTCTTTAATGAAACACAAGTGAAACCATTAATTGTCATTAACCTTTGTATTTTGAGGAAAAGCAATTTCCTTTCCTGCCTGGCTGTGATAGCAGTGTCCTCAGGCTTTACTGTATTTTGTTTAACCCTACTGCAGACAGCAGCTACACTAGCTAGATACAACCCTGCTGAAAGGGTTAGAAGGGAGAGATGTTTCTTTAGTTAATGTTAGTAGTGCACAGCACTTCACCTTCTGAAAAATTATACTACTGTTAAGCACAAAACATTGCTCTTACAACAATAAAAAATCTGACAGGTCTAGATCTATTTAAGACTTTGCACTAGGCTATACTGAACTACCAGTGCCACTGGCAAAAATTGGTTTTGTGAAACTGCAGATTTAAACAAACACATTTTGCCAAATTACATAATTTCTTTTTCTTTTTTTTTAAATTTAACTATGATGAACAGAAATCACAATTCAATGCCTTAATTGCAATAGGAAGTGATACATAAAAGCCCAGATGTAGCTTAGTTTCACAAATGGAAAAGATTCTCTGCAATTCTATTAATCATCAGTACACAAGAACAGCAGTATTTATGCCAAAGGGTACAGTATGCCTGTGAAACTTTGTATTTAGAAAGATCAATTTAAATCATAAGAAGTTTAAAATAACATCTCAGAATTGACAGGACCTCAAAATAATACAATGAAAATTGGTGAAAAATATTTTTATTTTTAATATCATGTCTTTTCAGTAGGCTCTATTTTATAAATCACATCAGATTAATTTCTTGAGCAGCCTTGTCTAGGCAACTCATTGCCAGCAGGGAAGACTATAGAATTCTAACACAGATGTAAAAAAATAAATCATAACAGACATTGATGTAAATGCTGATGAGGGAAGGTTCTGAAATATGAGTTGAGTTTCATAGTAATTTTCATTATTAATTTATCAAAATATACAAGCTTAATTAACTAATTGCTGAGCTAAAATAAAATATTAATAAAAAAATTTGTGACCTTCCAAAGAGTAGTTTTTATAATTAATAATTTAATTAAGATGTAGTCACAGAATAAGGTGGTAGAACTTAAGAGTCTTTTTTTCATCATCTTAAGAGTCTTTTATCATCATCTAATGATGATAAAATGTTCCAGTGGACACAAAAATTTAAGCTTTTCTCCAAGACTGCAGATTGTTTCCATAACACAAATAACTAGTTAAATGAAAAAAAAATTGAACAGCATTCCTTTACTTACAAATAACCACCCTTAAGCTTGCACAGAATACTTCACATATCTGATTAAATTAAAATTTCATTTGGTGTCAATTCAGAAATGAAAATTAAACACTGAGCAAAGTAAATATAAAATGTTTTGATAGTGGCATCACATTAAAGCAGCACCACCTAGAACTGATCAAAATCTAAAAGATAAGAAAGTTATGAAACACTAGGAAATAAATTTTTGTTTACATTTACCTATTAAATCTACATCAACATGAACTAATGAACAGTGTTATGTCTCTTGCATTCAGTAGCTAAATGAACCTGTAAGTCTCCTTAAAGCTTTCCCAACCTAGGCACCTCTAATCTCAGCAGGCTAGAAACCTGTCAGATAAAATTTGCATAATTATAAAGCACATAACATTTATCATACTGAAAAAAAGAAGCTATAGGCTAAATAAATACAAATGTTAGCCAATGCCTAGAATAAAACAAATCTGAAAAATGTGCAATTATTTTATGTTTCTTTTCTTCTTATTAACAAGAGTGTGTTGCATAAAGATATATAAGGGATATATAATGGAAATTAAATGGAAATGAAAAGGATGTTTTTTGTTCTAAGCTTAATCAATGAAGAAAATGTATTATACATGACAGTGTTTATACCTAACTTTTCTTAAATCAATCCATGATAGTTTCCCTATTATGAAAGGAATGGATGAGTGAAATTATAACCTGCTCCCTAACAAAACAAATAAATGTGCTGAATAAATATTAAATCACTATAGCAAATAAGAAATCACTGCTTACTCACCTAATGAAAATGGAGTAACTATCCTTGTTTATGTGGAACTGTATGCAGCACTAGAATTTAATGTCTTTGTTTGAAAGTATAAACTTTTCCACTGAAATCTGAAAACACCGAAAACTATTTAAATACTTTGACAACTTCTTAAGTATCTGGTCTCTGGAGCACAATTCAGGAGCTTGTCTTTGACGTTTAGGATTTCTACATTTACAAAATAATCTAAACAGTGAAATTTGAATAGTTGTATCAATGGGGCTACACGTGGCTAGTGACTGGTCACATATCCCTGATCTGGATAAGGAGTTGAATGAACCATGATCAAGAGAATTATGCTTTGAAAGGAACAAGTGATGCTCGCTCATGTCCATAAATGAGGATGTGGAAGTCACATTTTATATAATCATGACAATGAATTGTTTCATATTTAATCTCTAAGTAGCTATTAGTACCCTGAGATTGAAGACGGCTGACATTTAATATCTTTTGGAGAACTTCTATTTCTCCACTGATGACAGAAGAGGCCTGGACACCAAGCTTAGACCAGGCAACCAACATTAACATGGCCAAGTCATGCAAGCTAACTCTGGCTTTTTATTCATATTCTGAATTTTAAAAGGTGAATAATAAGTGTGCACTGGTGTAAGTATAAATTAATGGATGAACTAATATTTTTTTTAATTGGGATAAGGCTATTCATTACAGACAATTATGTTTGCAAGGAAAGCTGAAATTTAGATGTGGGATGTATGCATTTTTTAATGCCATGTCATTTATTTAAACATATTAGAAGCATCAGGGCATTTTGGTGGTCTAATGTTGTCTCATTTTCTATAGTGTTTTTCAGCTCCAGATACAATAATTTAAGGACATTAATAGAAGCAAAACACACACACAAAATCATCGTTTCTATTAGTTTAATAATAAGCCAAATTTACCATCTGAATTCTGTAAAAGGATTGAAGTTTTTTTTATATGACGCTGTTCATTGTACACATTTAACCTGTCTCTGTATTGTCAGATGGAAAGATAAATTCCCAAGTATGCAAGAAGAAAAGGAAGTTTTAGGTATTCTTAGAGAAAACCACCTGGATGCACTGTCTTTTATAAATTCTCCCTAGGAACATTTTACTGTAAACAAATCTTCCTAGTCTTTCTTAAATGAAAAGGAAACTGTTCTTTATTATTGCTGGGATATAATGGCAGCAGTTAGAAGTATTGCATCTCATGTAAACTATTAATCATCTGTAGTCTTAAATAAAATTAAATAGACTAAATATCTTAGTTTGAAAAATACTTTAATGTATGGAATAAAAAAAACTGAACAGAAATATGTGAATTCATGTAAATTCCCTTCCCAATGCTGGCTATGTAGGGAATGAAGGATTGTTTTATATAAGTAAATGTCAGTATTTCTGATACTGGAGAAATTAGCTACTTACATGTTACATATTAGAAACTATCTACTGCCTCTAAGCTTTAGCTTCCTCCTGAGCTAAGGAATCTCCTATCTTCTCTGTGGATTCCTTGTTTAGAAAAAAATTCTCTAATGGCATTCTAAACTTCTAAAATGTTCCCCCTGCTGAGCAACCTGTTAAAGAGAACTTGGCCTTTGTCCCACAAAATTCCCCTTCACTCAGTTTTAAGTATTCATGACTTAACAAAATGGCAGCCTGCTCCTCTGTGGCACCTTTTTAACAGGAAATATCAAGCACCAACAAGGAAAAAAATAGATTAGCATGACACAGATATTTAGAATTAATGGCAGGAAAACTAGTTAGCTCATTAATTTTTTTGTATATAAAATACATTCTGCATATACAGTCCATCAATTACTCTGTGACTAAGAATAATTTCTGCTTTGTCTCAATTTTATTCAAACATATTCAATCTTGAGATGAAAATACCTAGAGATGGAGAATTCAATGCTTTTCTCTGCAGTTATCCCAGTTCATTCCAGTGTTTAAGCAATCTTGTTGATGGAAAAGTACTTTATTTCCAATCCATCTAAACTGAATTGGCTCTTGCTAAGATTTCTCAACTAGATTAAAGAGCTCTTTAGTTCTTACTAGTTTCTCCCTGTGGAGATACACTGTCATCAAGAACCTTGCCTTCTTTTCTTTTTAATAAGCTGAAACAGCCTGAGCACTCTAAGATATTTATTGCAAGACATTTTCTCTTGTCCTATAATCCTATGTGTCTCCCCTCTTCACACCCTCCAAATGTCAAGTGCTATTTAAAAATGGTGACATGAGAATTATACAAAATATTCCAAAATCCACCAGTGCATCCAGAGATTAGCTTTAGTTTTTTCACAGCACTATATATATATATACACACANTGAATGAACAGCATACCTGAACAGTGAAGCTAACATACATTGTCATTTCCAGTAGTCCTTATGGATTTCTCAATATTTACTGCCTTTCCAGCTTAATTTATAAGGTTTCTCTATGTGGAACAGAATTATTACTGACAAGTATTGAGGGTGTGTCTACTTTAAGTGACCAAGAGGTGGAACCCATCATGTATGGAAAGAGTGTAAAGCATGGAAATCAAAGAGGAGGGAAGGAGGAAGGAAAGAAGGAAGGAAAGCANTTCTTTTTAATAAGCTGAAACAGCCTGAGCACTCTAAGATATTTATTGCAAGACATTTTCTCTTGTCCTATAATCCTATGTGTCTCCCCTCTTCACACCCTCCAAATGTCAAGTGCTATTTAAAAATGGTGACATGAGAATTATACAAAATATTCCAAAATCCACCAGTGCATCCAGAGATTAGCTTTAGTTTTTTCACAGCACTATATATATATATACACACATAAATATATATTTATATATATATGATATTTGGTTATATATCTATATCTATCTATATATATAGATATAGATAAGGATACATATAAACATATGTATGTACAAAGACACATACATATACTTGTATCACTAGCATATATTTTGAACTCCAAGTTTTACCTTCATTTTTATTGTGGTAAATTTTGTTTCAAGAACTTCAGTTTTCATTAAAGCACATCCTGCTCTGGTTTATATGTGGGAAACTAGTGTAATTATAAGCAAATTCATGTTCTGTTAAGTTTCGTGACATTTATACAATTAGTGGTAGATACATGCACCATCTCACTGTAATTACACTGTTATTTTCTTGATTTAGCAATTAAAATCCTATTTCTTTTTCTTACATTTGTTGAAAAGAAATAATTAAAATCTGCTCTTGGCATTTTCTACTGTATGTCTGTATTTACTGATTTCTACTTTTTCTGCACTGATTTTTTCACTACTTATATTTTCTTAGCTAATTTTTAACTTGTTTTTGTGGGTTTGTGTTTGAGGAAGTTATCAATTTGGTTAGAATTCTCTGTGCAAGCATTTCCCTTCTTTTGGGAGTGTGAAATCTAAGTCATTTATATACCTTAATTTTATGTTATACCTTTGATTTTAAAGATTTAGATCTCCTCACTATCTTGGTTTTTAATAACTATTTGGTCAAGTTGACTAGTTTATTATAATAATTTTTACTTTTGCAATCAAGACTGTTAAGTGCTACCCATTTTTTGTTTGTCCTTCTTTTTATGTAAAGTCATCACAAGAATCAATTTTATCTTTGAGAACCAATGTTAATGATGGTCTCAAACCATGAGGTCATGAGGCCATGAATTTGCTTTGCCTTAGTAATTATTTGGTGAAGAAACTACTGGCAACTACTATCTCCAGAAATGACTGGCCCCTACTTTTATTAGCAATATTTACTTATTACATTTTTTACATCTTCAAATCTTCCAGAATGACAATCCCTTCTAAGATCTCTCACTTCTACAACTTGAAAGACAACAGCATTTATTTAAAAATCTAGTTCTACAGGTCTCCAAAAGACACTTTTCACTATTTTAATATTATTCCGTTTTCAATTTATCAGAATTTCTTTGATAAGCGCTAATTCTTACTATTTACCTGCCTGCCACTCCATTTACCACTACTACTTTTGACTTTCTTCCTTTAATGAATGAGCCATATGATCTCATATTTGTGGAACATATTCGCAATAATCAACTTGTTGCTATCTGTATAAAATCCAGTTTCACATATTAAATAAAGACTTCACCAGTTAGCTGCTCTGTCTTAACCTGAGTACATAAGTAATTATGTATCGCTGTGATATTTCTTGTCCCTTCCAGTTTCCTGTGCTCTAGCATTCTTCTCTTGGTCCTTCTTACTTAGAGTATAATTTCAAATTCAGACCCTTCATCTTTTGTTCCCTAGGGTATGTAACTAGCTCACTTGCGGGCATATTAAAAATAATGTTACTGTTAAGTAACCAGCCCAGGGAATTCTCCATGGTTGGTATTTCTCATGGATGCCCTGACAATCCTTTTATCTTTGACAGACTTTAGACTGCTCAATTTATTAGAAGGGTTTTGTTTCAGTTTGGGGCTTTTTAATAAACTCTCCTTTTCATGGTAGAGGACACCCACATTACAGACAAGCAAAAAAGCACCAGAGATTCTCTGAGAATTAATATTAAATTAAGTAATATATATAGCCGCTATCAAGATAAATAATACATATGTTTATAAAATGCTAACTGAAATATTATCAGTACTGGAAGTGTTAAAATTAGCCTCTAGAGGCATATTCTTTAGAGTTTGTCTGTTTACATTTTACATAATCCACCAGGGGGAGTTCTAACAATGAAACAGAAATATTGACAACAAACATGAACTCTTGGAAAAAAAGAATTTAAATACCCAACTGCCATGACTTACAATTTCTGTTGAGCACTAAAATTTTCAGTCAAGCCTATGACAAGAAATGAGAGTTTAGTAACTATGGATTCATATTGAAGCTGAAAATTCTAGTGTTCCAAAACAATGACATAGGGGAGATTAAGACTTGATTAAGTCTAATCTTCAATGGCTTAGTATTTTATAGTAATTGTTCAGGTAAATTATATTTAACCTTGAGTCAACTGTCAGTCCTTTATTATGGGCACTTCAGTCATACAGAATTTCCTTGTAAGTTCTATTTTTTAGCAACATCAGTGTTAAGTAATAGATTTTCCAACTTTTTCATCTCATAGAAAAGCCCAAGAAATATTCACACAACTCTCTACATCTTGCTTGTTTCCTTATGGAGGCCATTCGGATTTAGCATGTTATTATATGCTCAATGCTGTAAAACACACTGGCTAAACAGGTTAACCTCAGGTATGATGTAAATATGGCACCATTTTGAACAAATAATTCCAGGGGCTGCAAGCAAAGAAACAATATAAGGAGAGTCATGAAGGAATAGGCAGTACCCTTAAAAAAAGTTGAAACAATCATAATAGGGTGATTCTAGAAGTATATGTGTTTGCCAGCTGGTATAAACAAGCATTAGCTTTAATGACTCTAATGAAATTATGTCAGTTTAAATTACATTATTTTTTGCTACTCTAAATACTTTTTAAAGTACTAGAAGTGATAATGATCTCAAAATCAAGTAAGGCTATTTGCTTCTAAGAAGCAACTGATTCATCTTCTTTTGAAGCATGTTTTAATTTTTGAAGTAATCCAGAAGCTGTCATCTTCAGACAGACTATTGGAACTGCAATTCTGAAAGATTAAAAATTATTTAAAGGACATCACTCAAACAAAAGAGTTTGAGGGGTTTTTTTTCTTCTTCCTATCTTTCTTACCTTCTTTTCTTTCCTTTAAATTTTGAGCCATTCATCTTATTCTATAGAACAGTTGTTTTTTGCTGCTAGGCTGCAAGTACACTGGATGTCACAAAAGTGGAGTTATATACAATGGGGATCATAAAGTAATAAGACAAGCCTGATCATGAAAAAAGAAAAAGAATCTCCAGATTCCAAATCTTCATGGGAGCGAGGATCAGCTATAATTGTTAATTGAAAGAAAGTATTTTTCATACCTAGGGAAATGCTGAATTGATAGAAGCTTCCCATTCCCTAGAACGTTTCACCACTTGCAACAATATTTACTGCTTTCATTCCATGTCAGCATTGGTTACATTCTCAGAAAATTTGGGAAACATTATTATGAGGGTTTTAACTGATGAGGTCAACCAGTTTCTCTTTTCCATTCAGAAACCAACAAACTTCTTGGTTGTACTGATTTTGGCAGGTATAGAGCTATATTTCTTCATAGTAATTAGTATGGGACTATTTTTACATTTATGCTGAAAGTAACATTGATAACACAGGGATGGTTTTGCTATTGCTGAGCAGTGCTTACACAGCATCAAGGCCTTTATAATTATAATTACATTACANGGGACATAGGGCAGGTGGAAGTAGGAGGGAGGAAGGAGAGGAAAGCGACACAGGGAAAGTGAAAGAAATTAATGATATTGTGAAAGAGAGGGAGAGGCAAAAAAGGAAATTACGTAATTTATGTAACTCGGGCATTTTACATGTTGGTCATATAAAAATCACATCTTATTGTTGCTGTATAGTTTTTTGTTTCTTTTTCAGAACAGATTGTAAGAAAAAAGCAGATCCAATGTGGCTGATGAGCTTTTCTATAAAGATTTAATTGCACTTTTTATTATTTTTAGAAAAAAATACACTATTTCAAATATTATATATATAAATATACATACAGTGTTCTTTTGCAGCTATCATGTATTACAATGTCTTTAAAACCTCTAAGTCTAGATGAGTTACAAAATTGTAATAGTTTTTAAATTATATGTTTCCATAAAGAAAAAAAAAAGTATTTCTGGTAAGAATGTTTTCTAGGCAATACGAGATGATCTGTTATTCCTTGGTGCCAAGAAAAACATCCACCACCAACAGCTGTCAAGGAGGAGGGGGCAGGGAGAAAGAGCACCAGACAGTGTGATGCTGCAAAGTTCAATTTAATAATTGAACCAAAGCAGCGGGTAAGCTGTGTCAGGAAAAACTTCACACTCCCACACGTACAGCCCACATACAGTTCCAGCTACCAAAGCTGGCCCTAAATGTGAGTTGACACAGTGGAGCCTGGGGAAATGCAGTAATTTCTGCAGCTCAGTGTTGGATGCCTGCATAACAATACGCCCCTTCCCCTGCCCTTCTGGTCCCAATCCCTGTTACTGAGGAGGTGTCACACAGGCCACAAATAAAATCAGTGCATGATAATATGATGTAACTTTCTGGCAGGCTCAAGTTTTGCTCTTCTCTTGCTTGCTGACCCACAGCCTGTATCAAGGCTTATCATACTCTGTCTCTGCTAGAGTGAGTTGTGTTGTCATTGTATTGTCAGCTACAGGTCATTATATCCAGTCACCCAAGTCTTTATTAAGGCAAGATTGTGATGTTTCCACAACAGAAAAAAATTCTGAAAGTTAGCAATACCACAAGAAGTTTTCTGAATATGAATAAAATCAAATACTTCATGAAACAGCATACAAAAAGTCTCAGGATGAAGTAACATGCCAATGAAATGAAACTACCAAAGTCTTGTCTATTAATAAGATTTTTTTTTCTTTTAGTAGCAATAGTGTTAAGTGAGAACACACACTCTTTTGTTCCTCTGGCTCCAGTTAGGAAGAAATACTTGCAGGTGATGGTTTTTTCTCAGTATCTCTGTATTAAAATTCTCTAACATCTGTCATTATTGTATTGAAGTGTTCCTGTACATTGACAGAACACTGTAAAGCCTCAGTTTCTTATACTTCGAGAAAGACCAGGGCTAACCTCTACTCTGAAGTGTTATCTTTTTCTTTTTTTCCCCAGTCCTGTAAGTATCAAAAAACATACCATTCCTTGAGATTTTATTGTCTTTATTTTTGTATGACTGCAAATTCTTTCTTAGTCAACAGAGAAATGAGATGTCTGCCCTGCATTGTACTGAACACATTATCGCCAGACAAGATCAGACTGAATATTTTCAAGTCATTTTAACAATACGAGCTATTGATGATTTCAGAAAGCAGAGCAATGAATAGGGTAAAAGAATCTTGGTGATGGAGTTTCTACACAGTAAAATTTCTACTGTTCATATACTGCTCTGTTTACTTCAACCATAGTCCAAAGACTAAGATTCTCTTTTCTGTCATGTCTCATTCCTGTATCTTTCCTTTTTCTGTTTTTCCTACCAGAGTTCCCCATACTAGCATCAGTTCAATCACCCTTTCCAATGTTAGCTCTTTTTCACCTCCAACCAGCTATATATTCCAGTTAGACTATATACTTTATTGTCTGAGACGCCCACAGAAAGCAATAGTGAGTCTTATTTCTACCCTAAAGGAGCACTTCTCAATGTTAAAGTGTTGGGAATAGCAGAGAGAAAATGCACTTAAAGCTTATGTCGTGCTTTTTTGGTATGCCTGAACTGGAAATCCAATACATACTATATTTTCAGAGAATTTAGCCATCAACTAATTTTCTACACACAGTCTAAGAATTCATGTGGGGATTTTATTTACCCACCCTTGAATACTTTCATGAAAACAAAGAAAGAATGCTTATCCCCAGTACTGGGACACATCCTTTAACCTTACCAAAGACATGCAAAAGTGCCAGGTATTTGATTTGACACTGGTATGCAAACTCAAAGGTTTGAATTTACAGCTACAAAATTCAGCTACCCTGTTTCTCATCTTTATCTTTTTTCCCATGAATGCCAAGAAAATCCTTCAAGATTCACTGTCTTTGGAGTGCTTTTTAGTTTGATGGAGTTTGATGTTTGCAGTTCTGTACATACTGAAACAGATTCATGCTGATTTTAGGCACTCACCAATGATTGTTAGGTTAAGCCTGCTTGTCCTGAGATACCCCTAAGAGCAGCAGTTTATTGCTGCCTACAGTTCATTCAGATGAAGCAGGACTTATAAATTGATATATTCTTCACTTGAGAGGTTGAGATGTAGATCTCCTGACCCCACAGACAATTGCCATATGAAGAAGAAGAGACCTATCGGAGTACCCTTAGTATGCAATTATATGCCTAAAGCATAGAAGGTATTAGTTCAATGGGATTTTAACATTGCTGCTGAATATTCAGCTTTCTGGCACTAGAATAAACTTGAAAAACAAATTAAAGCTATAGGAACAGTTGAGACTTGTGTATAATGTGAAAAATGTTATTCAGCTGCTTTTCAGAGCAGCCCTCTCTAGGAATAATACAGAATTCTGCCATACTAACCTTTTTAATATAGCATCTAGGCAATCAAATTGAAGCTCCTGGTGATTGTGAAGCCATCAAATTGTGATTAAAGCACTATAGACTATTTCTTTAACTATTTTCCTGTAGATTTCACAGCATTTTACTACCAGCGGTTGTCTTTTCTATTTTCTATTAATTATCTTGCTGTCCATATGCTAGTTCTTGAAATGCTCTTACCTTCCTCTTCTCCAACTGTGTCTTGATGGAGTGGTACCGTAACGTGCTATGTCACAGCTGTACTAAGGACAACTTAAAATGAAAGCAGCACACTGTGCTAAGTGCTGATTATTGCTCTCAAACAAGAATCTTAAAAATATTGAAAGCGTGAAAGGTGATCTATAAAGTACAATTTCTTCTCAAAAAAGAAAACAGAAATTGGAAATAGGTGTCATAATAATAGCAATAATAATTTATATTAAAAAAACTACTGAAATATTTTAAGAAAGTCATCCTATCGAGAGTAATAAAAGATAAAGTTTTGTGGTTCAATTTAAAGTGGCAAGAATTTTGTCACTCTTGCTAGTGTTTGCACTGTTGCAATTGTTTACTTTTGTGTATCACTAGCATGGCTTTAAAGGGATAAAACAGAGAAAATTCTGAACCTCAAAAAATATACTTCCCAGTTGTAAGTTCCAAAATGTTTTTAATTTTAATTTCTGTATCTCTGGTAATATTATTTATTTCAATTATTCTTGTGTCTTTGGAATATTTTCAACTTAATTTTTCTTGTCCAAGGGATGCTAGAGAGAGGAAGTATCTTAGAAAAAAACAACATTTAAACAGAATATCAGAATAACAGCTTTAAAAATCAGAATTTGACTAGTTAAGTGACGGGACCTGATTTCTTTAAAATTAGCATTCTATGTAGATCTAGGAGGAATTTTAAATAGAGATATAACTAAACTTTTTTACTCTGAGCAAAAGAAACAGAAAATTGCAGAATGATTTCAAATTTCAGTGTGTTACTGTTAACTTGTTGCTAACATGTTACCAATAGCTTATTGCTAATTAAAGTCAAGTAAATGCTAGCTCCGGGAAACCCATCTGTTGCACATTGCTTGAAAAGTAAAATAAAAATTAAAAAATAAAAAACCCTGAACTTTTGGTTCATGTCATCTCTGGATACACAGCTCATATCTAAGACCACTGAAAATATACAGGAAATATATTTAATAGCCTTACAGAATAATTTTGCTTCAAAGTGACCTCATGTAGTCACAGTCCCTGCCCAGTGCATGTCTTAACTAGGTCAGGTTACTCAGCAACATTTTCAGTCATGTCTTGAATACCTCCAAGAACAGATCCCAAGAATTCCAGTGGTTGTTACTTTCCCAGTATTTAACTACTCCCAATGTTCTAAAAAAAAAAAAATCTTAATATCCAATTAGGATTTTCTATATCCTAATTTGTGTCTGTTGCCTATTAAGCTGCACTCTCAACAAGAGCCTGTCACCCTCTTGTCCGTACCCCCGCAGTCGTGTGGATGCAGAGAGCAGTAAGGTCTCCCTCAGAACACCAGGTTCACCAGGCCCGGCTTCCTCAGACTGCCCTCCTGCACTTTTCCAGCATCCAATCAGCACAGTGACCTCCCCTGGGCTAACTCCATTACATCCTTGTCTCTCTTGTACTGAGGAATACAAAAGGAGACAAAACACTTTGTATTTGGTCTCACAGGTGCCAAATAGGGAAGGATCACCTTCTTCAACTTTCTCACTCTCACTGATACACCCCAGGATGTTGATGACCTTCGTGCAGAAAGGGTACATTGCTGGTCTACGCTCAACTTGGTGTCCTTTTCTGCAGAGCTGTTTCCTAGACACTTGCTCCCCAGCCTGTGCATGAGGTTATTTGTCCCTAGGTTGCAGGACTTTGCATTTCCCTTTGCTGAACTTCGTGATGTTTCTCACTTTTGGGACCAGGCCTTTTTAATAGCTTTATTGGTATTGAAAATTATTATTTATTGGTGATGTAAGGATGAAGGAATCAAGTGCATCCTGAATAAGTTCACAGGAAACAAAACGTTGGGCAGGAGTGCCATCTGCTGAAGGGTAGAAAAGCTCTGTAGAGGGATCAGAAAGGCTGGATTGATGGGCCAAGGCGTCTGGTGTGAGGTTCAACATAGCAAAGTGCAGGTCCTGCACTTGGGTCACAACAACCCCATGCAACACTGCAGGCTTGGGGACGAGTGGCCATAAAGCAAAAAAACTAGTGAAAGGTCTGGAACATAAATCCTCTTGGGCTGACTGGGGTTACTGGGGTGGTTTAGCCTGGTGAAAAGAAGGTTTAGGAGAGACTTTATTGCTCTCTGCAATTACTTGAATGGAGCTTGTGTTGAAGTGGGGTTTGGCACCTTCCCCCAGGCAACTAGAGACTGGACAAGGGGAGAGAAACTACCTCAAGCTGTGTGAAGGGAGGTTCAGGTTGGATATCAGGAAAAATTTCTTCACTGAAAGAGTGCTGAAGCATTGGAACAGGCTCTACAATGAACTGGTGAAGTCACTATCCCTGGCACTTTGTGACATGGTTTAGTGGGTAGGGTGGTATTTATTCAAAGGCAGGACTTGATCTTGGAGGTCATTTGCAACCTTAACGATGTTGTGATTCTGTGCCTTCAGCCCATTGCTTCAGCATGCCCTCTAAACAGCAGCCTTGTTCTCAAACATATCAATCACCTCCTCCTGCCAGTTTGATGACATCTGCAAACCTGCTGAGAGAGAACTACATCCTATCAGCTAATAATTACTGAAGTTGCTAGACAGTGTTGGACGCCAAAATTACCCCTGAGGAACATCACTATTTGCTGGTCACCCGCTAGACTTTTTACTACACATCACAGGTCTCTGGGCCTCTCTGTCCAGTCAGCTTTCCATCCATCTCATTGTCTGTTTGTCCATATGTGACCAATGTGGTGGTAAAAGAGGTCAAAGTGGTCAAAACAAAGTACAATTTAAAGTTAAAAAAAATGTTATCTGATCAGTATCTGTTGAGCAGCATGTGGTCAGCTATATTAAATAGTAGAAAGCAACCTTATGACCTGTACATATATGAAGTTAATCACCAGGACAGGGTTCAGCCAGGATAGGGTTTATTGTTGCAGTAGCCAAGAGGAGGGATAGCTAGGACCTGGAGGTTATTCTATCCCACCTCAAAGCATTTTCCAGGGACTTGGGAAAAGCTACCTTCCATGCCAGGTAGTGTGGTAGATGAAGCAGTTGAGTATTGTGGGGTTTCCCCCTGGTGAACATGTGAATCACTTACCTCCTTCTTGTACACTTTGTCATTTGTATAGTGCTGCTGCTACTGTTCCTTTTCTTATCTCATTGCTGTTTTCTCTAAATTGTTCTTATCTCAACCTATGATCTTTACCTTTTGTACCTCCAGTTCTCCTCTCCAGTCCCACTGCAGGGGGAAGGGGAGAGAAAAGGGGGTGTGAATGGGCAATGCACAGTTTGGAGTGATTTAGTGGGAACCTTAAATTGAGGAACACTACTCCTTACCATGACACTAAAGAACTGTTAAATTACAATACTAGAGAGTTTTTTTGCCTCACTTGTTATCTGGCTTTAGTTAAAGCTAACACTGAAATAAACTGATGTCTGAATGTACAACTACAACTCATTAATGACTGTTATGGCGATCTATCAATATATCAATAATATTTTTCTTAATTTGAATATGGAGTAACATTGCAATATTTCAATATGCTTTCAGGATAAACTGTTGTAAATGTAATGAGAAGGTTTTACATACCACTCCTCCCCCACTCCAGCCCAACAGCTTTTAACTGTGAAATTTTGTAATCTAGATAATAAACATAACTAATAAAATGATCACTGAAGCTCTTAGCCATAAAAGATCATAAAAAAATTTGCATAAGGCATACACTTCAACTAAATGAAATGGTTTCTCCATCTGCAGTACAATCAGAATTCTCAGTAAATTAAAGAGCCTATATAGAGTCAGTACATGTCACTGAGATTACTTACATGTTCATAATTAAGTTTGAAAAATGTTTTGTTGTGCTGGGACTAATGACCCTTTCAGTGCAAAGCACAGAACTGCATCTCTGAGAAGCTAAACACCTCTTACCACTTCATTCAAAGGCAGCTGCAAACATTCTGCATCTCCCAGGCTTGGAACTGTAACATATGTTAGGGTCCTTTATATTGCTAACATTATGAGTGGGTTACAGACACATCAATCACTTTATTCATTTATGTTCTTCTGGTCAAGGAATTTTTACTTATGACCATTCTTCTGCTCAGTGCATCAAAGTAATTTGAAGATTTTACAGGTTTCTGTTTAGCAATTCATTTTGAAATATGGTGAAATAAAAATAGGGAACAAGCTCTATCATTTCAACTCTCAAACTGCAGTTTCAAGATGCAAAATGATCACTGAGGTTTAAGTGAAGTTTCCTGAGAGGTGAAGAACTGAGAGATTAAATAGCTGTATCTATGAGGTATTTCAGTTTTCTGTTTGAACTAATCAGGTTTAAGTCAAATAGAACGATAATGAGATGATGAATCTGGTACTAAATCATGGAAGGTAACATTCAATTTCTAAACATTATCTATACATTGTAACACAAGCAGAACCATGGCCTTTACTGGAAGAGAAAGCATTTGTATTCAAAACCATACCAAGTATGCATATTTTTTTAAATAATTTGCCAGGCTTTAAAACCAAACTGCAATTATCTTTTTAAGGAAAAATATGACGCACTTTTCCTCTTTCACTATTTACCATTGCAGCCAAGTAGTTGTTGTAAGAAGGGCTAATGGTACATTAAAGCCACAGAGTCTATTAATCTAGTATGGTCTACTACAAACCTTCACCAATAAACACACAATGGTTCAAATTAGAGCATATTTGAAAACATCTTCTACTCTAAAAATAATTGTATCCCAACGAGGTGGCCATCACAATTTCAAATGACACTGTACTCTGCTTTCTAAAGAGACAGATAAGTCCATACAGTATGACTTGAATTTCTGACAAGAATGACAAGCTGATAAATTGCAGACTTTAGAGGTTAGCTTCCCTACATATGAAGCCCCTTACAACTAGAATAAAGAAATGTCACTAAAAATGCTTGCTAGAAGAAATAATTTGCTTCAGCTTATTAATATGTTCCATTTTTTTGCTTTTATGTTGGTTTTTTTTTATAAAGACATCACACATGTATTTCACTCTACTATAATCTAACTTAACTCTGGCAATAAACTAGGAATTTAAACTTATCAGACATATGGTTCTGCAGATTGAAAGCTTTCAGAAACTGACAAGCTAGTAACAACCCAGATTGCAATTAAGAAGAACAGAAGTCTTAAATCAAGAGACATGGATATTTGTGCTGTCATTTAAATTAGCAGAGTCATTAAAAATAATTTTAAAAAAATCACACCATAAAACATTGGTAGAGCATCTTCATACCGCAGAAATAAAACAAAATACATTAAATCTGATGTGCCTAAAAAAGAAACCAATGATAATTTACATTTTTTCTCTTACTATCTTCTTCCTTGTAAAGCTTTCATTTAAAATGTTGCCATCCAAGTTCCATTTCTAAAAAGTATGGGGAACACAAACATAGAAATCTCCAATGCTCATTGTTCACCAAATTTTTATGAAATCTACCTTCCTCTTTTCTTCCACCAATCTCATGTTTTGCTATATGGCAAATGCATTTTCTATGATTTTTCAAATGCTGTCTGGTTTTCCTTCACTGCTTTTCTTATCTTCATTTGCTCACTTTCTCCCCTCTTCTATGAACACATCTGCTCTTCCTCACTTAGATTTTTCATTTCAAAATAATAATTTGATATTTGACACTTAAGACTAAATATTCCAGTAAACACCAGGGATATTATACCTATGCTCATGGAAAGGTATATATGACTTTATAGTTAACAAATTTTATTTACATTAGGTTGGAGATACCTGTGAGCACTATGCAAATGATATTTATATTCTGTTTCCACAGATTTCATGGTTAGGGAAATAGAAGTTATTCAATGTGACAGAAAACGTGTTTGAAATTATGTATCTCCTGTCAACAGGATTCTTAAATTAATTGGTCTGCTCTTTAGGAGCTTTTTCTTCTTCAGTATAAAGAAGTTTATGAGCTCAAATGTGTTGCCCTCATAACATGTTATGTGAAAGCACTAAGAGAGTTAGATAACAACTGTGTAATTTAGAACTTATATCAAGAGACTAGGCAAGCAGATTTCTTTCAAAAATGAAGATTAAAACATTTATGGAGACTCAATGGAGCAAAATATTTCATGAAAATGTATTGATTTTCATTAAAATGCTATTGTGAAGACAATTGTGAATTACTATCTACTTAAAAGTAATCGGTGGAGAAAAGCTGTATAACTTTTGCCAGGTATAATGCAGGCAGAGGGCTATTGTTTTATTACTTGGTTTTTTCGAATGAATCAATGAATATTTAATTTCAACTATATAATTAGCTAGGAAGCAAAATTATTCAAAGATGAGATTTAACTTGAGTCGTACCTCAAAATTATTACACAATCTATCATACAAGTCACACCTATAAATCTGTTTTCCAAGATTATTTGAAAAACTTTGTCTTGGTCCCCATTACTACACCAGTATAGAACTACTGTTTCTTTGAGGTTTTATATCTCAAGCAAACAACTGCACAGGATTCCAGAGTTAAGGGAATACTATTACTTCCTATTCACAACAAGGTTTTGCAATAACATTATGGAAGAAGATTCACAGAGCTAGAATTTGAGATACACCACTTTAAACTCTTCAAAAAAGCACCCTGAAAAGCTTTCAAGAAAGGGCCTTGAATTTCTCTGGAAAGCAAGAGAACTATCTTTTAAGGAAACAGTGAATTTTCCATCCTTTTTTTAGCCAGCGCTTCCCTCAAATCCTCTGTGTAAGACTGGAGGAGTTTGTTAACAAACGCCCTCTTGCCCTACTTTCTGTTTGCCCTCATCACAGTCCGTACTACTGTCCTGAAGTCTGAAGGAAAAAAAAAATCATGCTTTCTGTCACCTCAGAGAATATGCATCTGCTCTTTGCCTGTGCTCATCAATTTCCTGCCCTTTTTTCACATTCCCAGTTCTCCGGTGTTCCTCTATCACACTCCTCAGTGTATCTTCCCTGAACTGTGTAAGTTTCTCCTGGTTATGTATCCATGTAGAAGAACTAATCACTTTTCTCTTATGTAGATTCTCTTTGATTGAAAGTGCTGTACTGAAGATAGGCTATAAGGCACTCCTTCCCCACTCACAACTGCTCTTCTACACATGTTAACACAAAACAGTAAGTCAAATAGATGTGAGCTGACTCACACCTAAACAAAGTAACACAAAGCCTATGAAAATATCACACACTATGAAGTTTATCTTTTAGGGTTATGTTTTCATTGGGTCAGAAAAAAATATTGTCATTTCATGGTGATTATCTGCTTTTCTTGCAAAGTGAAAGCATGACTTGTGCGTGCTTGCAAATGACCTTGAAGATAAATCAGAGCTTGCTTATTAATTACAACTGACTTCCTTTATGATCTGACATTTTTTGTTGGTGATTTTCCCATTACACATAATTGAGATTTTAGATCTCAGCATTAAAAGACTAATAAATTATATACCTAATATCTGAGACGTGGCACAGATCTTCGTGAACTTTGTGATATATTAGATATGTATTAGTCACAAGTCTTCAAATGTACAAGTAATTTCATTCACCCAAAAATATTTCACAAAGTTCTTTTAAAGAATCATAAGCAGTTTCAAAAATTTTTGAAATCAATGTTTTTCTCTAATTTTTTCATGTTCATACAACAAAACAAACTGAAAATATAAAAGTAATATATAAATCTAAGAAATATATTGATAAAAAGGTTGGGTTTTTTCAAAACATCTGTTCAGTCCTAATACAATTTCATTGAAAGAAGATCATATGAATGCTGCTTTGACAGCTTATTTCTCTCTACTGATAGACAAAGGTTTATCTGACTAGCTTGGACCTGTAATACAGAGAAATCACAGAACTCGCTCCAGAAGTGCAACATGGGTATAACTACCTGAACTGGAGTGGTAAAAAACACAGTTAAACCTGTGAATTGTAATGTGTTATTAGTTACAGAACAGAATAAATAAAATAAAGATATAAATGCTGAACAAGAGAGTAAGATTCATTGAAATGTGCTCTATTACTTCAATAATAATTTCAGTAGAGACCTAAAGGGACCATTATTTCTCATAAATTATATATAATCTACTCCTTATGTAAGTTTAATTTCATAAGCCAGATGTTTTTAATTTTGTCAAACTATGAAAGATCAAATAGCTACCAATATGATTTAATATCTGAATAAGTAGTATATTTCTGCTTCATTGATTCTGGTTAAAGTTTGACTTTAATTCTATACCTGTTCTGCCAGATGGAACTAGAAAAATATTAAATATTATCAGATAAAATTCCTTATTTCTAGAACTTCCTGTCTTAATGTACTTCACAGATGACTAAAAGAATGACTAAAATTCTTGGCCAAAGAACACCAAATCAACCACCCAACAAAACCTCCCTTCAAAGTGTTCCCATGCAGAACAATGACAATTACAAAGCCTCCCTAAAGCTAAACTAAAGTGATTAAAGAGTATTATAATGATTTACATACACTTCACTATTATCACCGGTATGAGATCATGCATCTACCTAAGTTATATACAGTTCTGACCCAGCAAACAGTGCATCCATCACAGAAGGACAATTGTCATAACTTCACTGAAGTTCGTAGAAATCCCACTTTAATGGTTTTCACTTATGAAATAAAGTTCCATAGAAATACAGAATATAATACAAATAATTTCAATCCAGAAACTAAGAAGTTATTTTTGCTTGTAGAGGATATATAGGATTCACAAGATTCTAATTGAGATATGCCAAAACTGCCTTACCATGGTGTAGTTGTGAGCCACCTTCATAAGCTCTGTGCATCCCTGGGCATCAGCAAATGCTCGTATTCCCAAACAGTTGGATGGGTGCAAAAGCTTCATTAGAAAGTGGCAGCAAACCTCTACTACTTGGGGAAGCTGGAGGAGGCAGGCAGCTGCTAGGAGGTTTTCAATGGTGTCTTCTTTTAATTCCAGGCAGCCTAAAAAAAAAGTATCGATAACAAATGCAAACTTATCTACTTAGCATTTAGAAAACATACCGTATTGAAAGATGTTTTTATAAATAATTGTAGCTCTATATAAATAACGCTACAGAAAAAGTGAAGAAAAGAAGGACTAATCTCCCTGCCTGAACACCCCAGTGACCTGGAAATTAAAGTATCAGAAGTATTTCTTTTTAAATTACTATAAATTCAACTATATAAGAGCCATAAAAAGAGAGACTGTACTGTATCAAATGGAAGAGAAGACTTGGAATATCTCGATATCAACAAGGCTGTGGATTGGTTTTTTGTTGGGTTTCTTTTCTTTTTTTCATTGAAATTTGTGATAAAACTTGTGTTATCTTCAGTGGCACAGAGCAAACCTCACAGCCACTTACTTCCCTGAAAAGAATCAAATAACTGCCTAGTATAGTATGAATAAACCCATAAATACATCTTCAAAGGAAGGCTTAACAGTCTTCAAATGTTGTGTTGCTTATTTGTAATGTGACTTTAGGATTAATGTTATCAGAGTAACATATGGCAGGCTTCTCATAACACATAGTTCCTCTAAAATAATTTATATTAGGGAAAAGAACCATTAATTAATACTTACATTGCACTTAATTCTGTAATTTCACAAGTCATTATCTTTACCTTGCAGATTGACACACTTTTTAATGAATAAAAGGTAAAATAGAATAAAAAAAACTTTAAAAATAATTTATTTTAGGATGGAATATGTAATTCTTGTTGTAATGCTCTCCCCAACCATAATATTAAATTTTATTTTTACATTAGAACCTTATCAATCTCTTACATTAATAACTTAAAAAGCTACAAACTAAAGATTACAAGGATGTTTTGGAGAACTGAAAAAAAAAAAGGAATAGGAAAATAAAATGTACAAATTTAATACAAATTGTCAAAAAATACTTCTGATTTTATTGTGCTGTGCTTGGAAAAATAATTTCTGACTATAAGAGGATTAAGTGCCTATTGATCTTTCTCTTAAAAGTATTATAGTTCAACACCTAGATAAACTCACTCTTTTCCTCACACAAACTTTGTATTTGTTGTCACATTAAAAAAAAATCTAAAAATCTTAATAATTATATTGCATGCACTAAGCAGTTCTAAAATCCTCAATTTCATAGCAGCATGCCATTGAAAAGAAAAGATGCTTTCTATTGCAATACCAAAGCTCAAAATACAGTAACATTAACACTGCACATCTGATCTTTTCTCCTTTCACTATATCTGGAGCTTTTAATACAACAGGGAAACTGTGAAGTTATACTTTGCTAGATTTAGTTATAATACATCCTTTTGCAAAGGTCAGAGCATCAGATCAAGCACACAGTCTAATTTCAGTGGGTTTCCTCTCCTTATTTTTATTCTTTTATTAATGTCACATGAGTTTCTCTTTATGTTATCTAACCTTTTCTCACAATTTCTGTACTCCACATCTTTATGCAATGTGGTCAGAGGGCACACTCAGCAGCAGATTCTTGGCTGACCCATATATTCAGCAATGAAACTCCCACATTTGCTGCATGCCTGCAGGTAATGGCTGGCTCAACACACAATTCTGGAAGACAGTTCCACTGTGTAAAGTGGAAACATTCAAAAGATAGTTGTTTTTAGGTTAAAACTGATCGTCCTGGTACCAGAAGTAAAAAAAATTAAAATATGCAAAACACCTTTGAAAATTGGATGAACTGAGGCATTAAAACAAAACAAAACAAAACAAACAAAAAACCAAAAACAACAACAAAAAAAGGAATTCAATATCTCCTTTAAAAATAATTTATTTTAGGCTGGAATATGTAATTCTCCTTTTCTTACTTGCTATTTATTTTTCAACAATGAGCTCAAAAAAGTCTCTGGCCCTACAAAATTGATCCAGGCAGCATTTGCAAAGTGATGTAAGTATAGAAAGAATCACTTTCAATATCCGAACTTTAGGAGGAAAGGTGGCAGTCTCATGGTTTGGCTTTTTTATTGCTAAAGGTAGCTACCCTTTGGAGAAGAACCCAAGGGAATCAGCTGAAACCACATCAATCTATTTGTTTTCAAATTGAGATATTTTCTGTTCAGTTTAAGGTACACCAGCCCTGGTACAGTACTAGTTGGGAAATAGTAGGATTAAACTAAGTTTAAATCAATACAAAATATTATCTGTTTTATGAATCATCTATTTCTTTATGTAACTAACACGGACATTTTGAAGATGCTTCACATTTTTATAGAAGAGTGTGAACACATTTCTGCTTTACATTTTAATAGAGGAAGTAAACATACAATGGCTTCTGGGATATCTAGGGATATGAATATATTATAATTTGACTTATTTTTAACTAAATTCAGAAATACTAATTTACTACTTAATATATCTATGATAAAAGCTAGAAAAGTACACTCACTATGAGTTAAGGAGTTTATTGTTCTTCATTCTTTTAGATTCAATGTTAGATAGGTCTTTCATCTATCTAAAAGTCTTCCAAATCTTACCTATCTTCTTTCTTAAACATCAAGACACCTTCATAAATTTGTTCAAAAGGTCTGTATTCCCTTTTTCAGAAGAGTGCTATGACATTTTTATGCAAATTCCTCTGGGATATCAAGTGTTTAGCATGGTCAGAGATTGAAGAAAGAAAGCTGTTAAGGGGCTCTATATATAAAATATTAAATCTTCAGACAGTTTCATATTGGCAATTAGAAGACCCAAGCATCTATTTAAAAATGTTTAATGGGATATTCAAGGGGCATTAATATTACTGCTTCTTCAATTCACCTCCCCCTCGCATTTTTATGCAATAAAAGCTTGCACAAGTGCCTTAGTCAGAGAAAAACAAATTAACTAGAGCTTAAAATCTCCTTTTGTATTACATTAATTAAGATGAAAAAATATGAAGAAAAAACAATCAAAAGAACTTTAATGTATTCTAATTGTTATTCTAAATTATAGCTGTATTTGTGAAAAATTTTATGTGCATTGCTTATGCAGAAATTAAAATGCCTGTCTTTAGCATGCATTGACATAACGACTACATAAATTTTATTACCTCATTACCAAATGTGAAGCAGAGATAATATAAGAACTCTCTGATATTCTTGTTTTGTTGCTAAACCTTTTCCCAAGTTCAGGGATAGTTTTGTCTTGGGGTTTGTGGGGGTTTTTTTTGTTTATTTGTTTGGTTGGTTGTTTTGTTGTTGTTGTTGATTGGTTGGTTTTGGGGTTCTTTCATTTGGTTTTTGGTTTTGGGTTGGGATTTTTTTTTTAATTCTTCAACAGTACTGCCTATACTTTAGAACTATTTTTGTTTACAGGGAATCACTGCACCTTTGCCCACCTTTGTAGGATGTTAATAAGGTCAGTGTGTATCACAGGAATAGCCTCTCACAGCTATTGAGCAACAGACTGGACCTGTGGTGGGACAACTCAGTAGGTACAGATCATTTGCTCTGTGTATAAGCAATGAGCTTTAACCTAAATTTGTAACACATCATAGTATCATTTTACATCACGTGCACAGTAGGGTTTTTTCTCTTTTGTAATTACACACGTACCCATTCATAGCAAGACTCCTCAACATTCCCAAGAGTGCTGTGTGTACAAGGGAAATAATGGGAAGTATCAAAGAATTAGAAACAAAGGCTAAAACTAATTCCTTGTAATCAGGTATGTATATTTTGAACCTTCCTATTTCACATGTCTTGATCAGTTGTGCTGCAGTTTTGAAATGTTGCTGAATGGAATTATTTCTGTAGGCTAATCAGTTTTAGGAGGTCTAATTTTTTTTTTTAAAAAGGCAATAAATGGTATCAAGATAATATTTATTCATCTTATGCACAGTAGATTAATTGATTACAATAAGAAATTGCTTTCTTGAAACAGCATCCAATTCCATTGAAGACTTGAAAAAGCTTATTAAAAAGGTGCTATGACTTACACTGCTGCAATAAACCTTTTTGCCATTGCTTATCTTAATCATTCCAAATCTTAGGTACTTTGATGTAGCCACCTGACCTAATCACCCAAGATCTCCTTTTATAGTCCACAGAGAGAAACAGGAGGTCTTGGAGCAGTTTTTACCTGCTCTGTTTCAGTCATGTACTGCAGAATGAGACGAATCACTCCCTGAATGGCTATTTCTTTATTTCAGCTACAAAAGGAGCACCTTCATTTGATTTACTGAGACACTACTGATGTTCATTTTTGTTGATATTAATTCAGTTCATCTGCTCCCAAAACTAGCACTGGAATCATTAGAGCTGTCAGGTTTCAGGTGATGAAACACTCTTTGGGTTCAATTCTGATGATCAGTTCTCTCTGTTATGGTCAATTCCTGGTATTGACATAGTGTGTAAAATCAACTCTTATGTCTATCCATGAACAGCAGTCAATGAAGAATGTTATAAAAATTTCCTTTTGTGTAGCAGAGCATCTTTTAGTCTCCAGTTTGACCTATGACTTAAAAGATATTCTATCTTGTATTGTCTTCCATACTTATTATAAAGGTGAAGATGTTTTCAGAAAAGAAAACAGGACACAATATATTCACTTAGCAGAGGTTTCTTCTGATCAAACCGTGTTTTATTTTCTATTGTTTGCTGCAGATCACATTCATCAGTTGAACCGGAGGAAGAAGGTATCCTATGGCTAATTGTGTTCGTTTAGAATCATAGAATGGTTTGGGTTGGAAGTGACCATAAAGATCATCTACTTCCAACCCTCCTGCCATGGGCAGAGACACGTCCCGCTAGAGCAGGTTTCCTCCATCCAGCCTGGCCTTGAACACTTCCAGGGTGGGGTACCTCCAGCTTCTCTGGGCAACCTGCTGCAGTACCACACCACCCTCACAGTAAAGAATTGCTTCCTATTATCCAATCAACACCTACTCTACTTCAGTCTGAAGCCTTTGTTCTGTCTCTATGTGCTCTTGTATGTATTCCTGCTCCACCTGTCTCGTAGGCTCCCTTCATTTAAGTATTATTTTGTATTAAATAATTTCATAAATTATTCCAGAGACATAAATATGCAGCTTGTAAAAAATGAAAAAGCCACCATCACAGTAATATGAGAATTCTTATAAATTAACTGGATTCACTCTTTTAAAATACTGTACAATTATTTACACCCTAATGATATATCTTTGGGTAAGTGGACTAAACTGGCTTAATCACGTGATCCTTTGTCAGTACTGCCAGTCCCCTCTATTTAAATAGCATGGAAAATTACAACACTGCAGAGTGATAAGGAAATGCTATTAACAAATTAAAATCCCCCTGAGCAGAAAACTGGTTGCAAATGTCTGAATAAAGATCAGAAAACTAACCAAAATAAGCCAAAATAATCTGCAAGGCGTTACCTTTTCATCTCTTGTTCTGAAAAAAACCCCTCAAAACTACAAACCAAAACACCTCTGTTGTATAATTGAAAGGTCATGTTTTAAAGAAAATTTGTCCACTGACTCACATACATCAGATTTTTAGAGAGAGACATTAAAATGTTATTTTCTCCTTATGCCATACATGTGCCTTAGCTCACTTTATATACTTGAACTTAGTCACCTGTAAGGACTAAAAGCAGCAAATCATTTTAGCTGTGAGCCTCATCTTCATAAAACCTTTCTATCAACTGTGAAGAAAGATATGTTAGCACTCTGAGATAGAAGATGTTTTTCTATTTGTTATAGAAAAATTGTTAAAATATGAACATCATTCTTGGGATTATATGCTAAATATTACTGGTTTGTACTTGCAGAGATGACCATTATTTTATTATTTTTGTCACCAATAATTCAGCTAATATATAGGCATTGCATTTGGAAATTTTAAGCTTAATTATGTATATAAATAGAGGAATAAAAACTTACAGGTTAAAACAAACAAACAAAAAAAAGCCAAGATAAAAATTACCTCAAAAAATATGTAAAAAATACATAAATATAAACAGCACTTACTAATTAAATTTCAAACAGCACAAATCTTGCACTCATTCACAAAAAAAGCTGGGAGATGACAGGAATTATTCCAAAAAGCTTATTTTATCTACAAGGCCTTAGTTTCCCTTAGTTTCCCTTAACTGTTTTTGGTCAATGGACTTCATTCAGAACTTTATGTCTTCCAGACTATGTTCTGCTGCACACATCAAAAGCCACTCCAGGAATTTATGTTTGTAAAGAAAAGCAAACTTCAGCTTGAGAAGCAGGGGAAGTTTCATTCCACAAGACTTGTACCAAATATTGAGTACACCTTGGAGAGATACAACCTTTCTGTCACACTGAACACAGTCAAGCTTTGGTCTCTGGTGGGGAAAAAAAATTAAAAAAAAAAAAAGAAAAAAAATGTTTCAAGGACAAAGGAGCTCAGCTTTCAGGTTTGAAGGAGCAGTATTTTATACTCCACATCTGAAGCTAGCTCAGAAGCAGGAGCACTCACCCCTGCCAGACTAAGCTTCTCAACTTCTCAGGAAATCATTTGGCAGCTTGTGCTACGGTAGCACACAGCAGTTCAAATCCACGCTTAGAGAACAAAAAGTTACAGAAATGGAGGCATCAATTGCCAAAAAAAGATTTTTGCTTATGAGTCCACCTTGCAGCCTAATGAAATCTACTTTTCTTTGGACTGAATTGCACTGCTGGGAGAAATGAGTACTCTAGTTGCATCCTGTTCTGAGGGTACCTTTCATCACAGATGCTGTCAGATGGGCACAGAGCAGAAAGGCAGTGAAGGTGTTTTACAATGCAGGAACAGGAGTAAATACCTGAAAGGTGAGGACCTCTTTCACAAACTACCATTGCAATTTTCATTATTCTTTTGCTTTTGTTTTGGAACTGGAGATACACAGCTAGGCATGTGCCAGATGGCAACATAGAGGGGTGATACTCCATTCAAAGGAACACTCACTTTCCAGCCATGTCCTGTATTAATGTTCAGTACTTTTTTTAATCTCTCTTTGGAGATGAAGAACTTTGAGCCTAGCAAGGGACAGTTTTAAAAATGCACCCTGCAGTGTACCCAGTTATCTGTTCTTCCTCTCCATACTCATAGCTTCCTTGTGTTTGCCTGAATTTATTTTTATTGACTTCTCCAGAATAGCAGATTGCACCATAGTACAAGGAAACACTATCTCTCCATAATATTCTAGATCATTCCGAATTCTCAAAATGTATGGATACCCAGTTCAGAGCTCTTTTCTAAGCAATTCTCATATACTTTGCCAAAAGAATGAGACAACAGCTGGTTCCTGGTACATAATTGCCAATTCTGTCCCTTAATGAAGTATGCAGGGTAAAAGGAAGAATAACAATTCAGTGGAGTGTAGAGCTCCAGGAATGAGCAAGGACTTTGTGTTTCAGTGACAGGAATGCAAAACATCTGCTCCAAATGGAAACAAGATCCTCAGAGGCTGGCTCAAAAAAAAAAATAGGAAAATTAAAGAGGCAGTCAGTATCTGCAATTCTTCAAGACTAATGTAGTTCTTTCCTACAGACTTGAATTATGTGGACGCCCACAGTTTGTTCTAAGATCAGAAAAATATTCGGTGAAGGAAGATTTTTTTTTCCAAGCAGGCTGACATTCACAGAGGACAGAAGACAACAATCTGATTCTACAGTTACATTGAGGAATTTTGAAAGATTCTTGCATTATAGCTGAGAATGCGCAGTATAGCTGAGAATTTAATCCAGGTGCATAAATAAGAATCTTATGAGGAACACTATATATGAAAATGTCAATCTGAAATGTAACTGGAGCAAAGTTACAGAGTACATGTGAACTTTGAAGTGTAGTCAATGTGGAACATCCATGGACAGATAATCTGAATTATGGCTCTACACATTGTGCCATTGCTCCACTTCCTACTTTCGAAAGTGGAACAACCTTGATAAAGAAAGCTTCTTTGGATAACATGCTTTGCAACACTCTCTTTATTGACTCCTAAAAAGTATGACGTGTATCATAACAAGTATCTGCTTCTAGAAAAGAGTTTCACAGGGGATCCTCCATATCCAGAAGTTAAGTTTATTCAAGGTCTATGAGCACCTAGTATGATATACAACCATTTTTCTGTACTCTCCATTACACAATACCTGACAAAGTCTTCCAGATCAATTCACTTACCTTAATTTGTGCTTTTATCGCTCATCCCAGAGTTCCTGGAACAAATGATCTCCCATCTGAAATGAATGGAAATTTAAGGGCCTATTCTCTGCAAGTGCAAAGCCAACCATCTCTGCCAACACGGCAGAGAAAATGTAGTGGGACAGCAGCTCTCCTACAAAAAGTGCTACTTAGACATGGTCCACCTTCACAGGGATCTCTAACATGATAGAACAAATAACTCTCGAACAAACTCAATGTGTCACAGAGGCGGAGGCAAGGAACTTTATAATATCAGGGCAGATCCACTTCTCAATGGGATCAATATATACTAGAGAGGAGTAGCCTGAAACACTGAAAAAATGCCACCAGTACCTAAAATCCAGTCATTATTTGTCCGAGCACAAGCTTTTAATAAAATATCTTACATTGTATCCATTGAGTTAAGCTTGTCTGGGACTTCCCTCTAGCACTGAGGCTAAGGGGGATGAAATGGCCTCAGTTTTACTCCAAACCTGTCATCCTCCAAACAATGGCAGTCACATTCAAACAGCATGTTGTAGCATAATCCAGTAGCTGTGATAACCCCTGGACTCGGACACTATTAATTGGCACAAAAGTATGTTAATATATATTAATAGCTAAAGTATGCTAAGAGTTGTCCTCAATGTTTGTTATATAGACAACTGACCTTCAGCAATTAAAAAAAAAGTCCCCAGACCAAAACAAAGAAAGAAACCTCCTTGAGATATTTAATTAATATAGTTTCTGTGCTGCAAGAACATAAGGGTCCTTGTGCTTAAAGGCATGTTCCTACTTACTACATCCCTGCTGTCTGCCCTGTGTGTGTTATTAGCTGTAACACTGACAAAGGCACTTGACAGCACCTTAATTAAAGAATCTCCAAAATAAAGTTTAATTAAAAGCTATACAGCAGGGCTTGAACCTCCTCCATGTATGATCTATTCTCTATTTTTTTTCAGATATGTATAAATAAATCAAGGATTTTTAGTTTTCTATTGCTTAGATGGGTTTTGCTTTTCCTGTTTCATTAACGGTATGAAAGCACCAACCTACTCTTCTGATCACTGTCGGGAATGCATGCTAATTAGATAGCCCAATGCTAATTAGATTTCCCAATATAGGAAATCTATAGTAACTTCACAGTTCTTTTGTATCTTCAAAGGAGGGCACCCACAGTCACCAAGAGCAGAAAAACAACAGAATATCAATCTATAGCTTCAGTCTTTTCTGAGCTATTGAAGCAAAATTGAAAATAATGAAAACTCAAGTTTTAAGATCAAGAAAGAAGCACTACTTAAGAAAATGAGGTGATTAAATGGTCTTCTGTATAACTGCTTATATTGAATTCTTAAAAGATCAAAGATTACATATCCATCTATCCCAGGGCACTAAGATCTCAATCATATATTTTTTTGCAATCAATCATCTTGCTGCTTGAAAAATGAAAGATACTTCCTGCATAGCCATTGCACCTAAGTGTTGGCTTCAGATTTCCTCAGCTGGCTCACAAGGAGCAGATATGCAAAAGAGGAAGTGTTGCTTCCTATTAAGTTACAGTTCTGCTATTATCACAGAAAAATCATACTTTGTCTATTTGAATAAACCAAAAAAATGCAGCAAAGTGTGGATAGATTAATGAAGTCACATATTTTTTTACTGGTCAAATATACCTTTTACAAAAAACAGTGGTAAAGCTGTTTTGATTTATGCTTGTGAGCCTATGTATAGAACAAGAAGCTTATAATTTTGATGGAGTGTTTTTCTAATAAATTCACATCACCTACATAATTTTAATTATACAAGTTGTAACTACATTATAATGTTGCCTATGGCACTAGAAAACTTTGTGCTTATTTCAGATAAAACAAATATAAATTATTCAGAATTCTGAAAAAAATCAGATTACAAATATATATTAAAAAATCCCAAAACAACCCCAAGACTGACCTAACACAGAGTTTATAGTACATATTTTAACACATGCCAATTTTTTCAGCTTTAATCAAATTCTGTTTTATAGGTACATCATCACATAACTTTAAAATTACATAATTATTCACATCTAATCTTCACAGAAACTTCAACACCCTTTATTATCTTTAAATCAGTATTTTTGGTTGTCTAATTTTCTGTCTTCCTGTTACTACTCTTAGACTGGCAGGTACCTTCACTCAGGAGCTGCTCTAATCAAGGCTGTACAAGACTTGATGCTCTGCTGGTCATCATGTAATTCTACCTCACCAATTATTTAGAAATTTATTTGCATACAGAATCACAGAATCACAGAATAAGCTGAGTTGGAAGGGACCCTCAGGGATCACTGAGTTCAGCTCTAAGCCCTGCACAAGACCACCCCCAAGAGTCACACCTTGTGCCTGAGTGCACTGTCCAAATGCTTCTTAAACTCTGTCCGTCTTGATGCTTGTAACCACTTCCCTGGGGAGACTCTTCCAGCACCCAATCTCCTCTGAGTGAAGAACTTTTTTCTAATATCCAGTCCAAACCTCCCTTGAGACAGCTGCAGGCCACTCCCTTGGGTCCTGTCACTGGTCAGCACGGAGACGCGATCAGTGCCTGCCCCTCCTCTGCCACTGATGAGGAAGTTTTAACTGCAATGAGCTCTCCCCTCAGTCTCCTCGAGGCTGAACAGACCAAGTGAACTCAGCTGCTCCTCAAGCCCCTTCACAAATCTTGTGGCCCTCCTTTGGACACTCTCTTATAATTTAATGTCTTTCTTAATATTGTGGTGCCCAAAACCACACACAGGACTCAAGTTGAGGCCACCCTAGTGCAGAGCAGAGCAGAGCAGAGCAGTGCCTGATGCACCCCAGGACTATTTTTCCTTATGTGTCTAGTGTACAAAATCTGTGTAAAGACAGTTTAAAGTCTTATTTGTGAAACTTGCAAGTGTAAAGACAGTTAAGACAGTTTAAAGTCTTATTTGGTCTCCAAAATGAGTTAGAAAAAAAGAATATTGGTGTATTACCACTGCAAGTGAAAGACATTAGAGATCTTGGTTACCATCTTAAGTTTCTAATTCTTCAAGGTGATGTTACAATAGTACATAAAGTTGCCATTTCTGAGGCAACTTAATGTACTATTGTAACATCATTTATGTACATACCCACTGGACTGTGTGACTGTTTAAATGTATGAATATTACAGATGCAAATTCATATGAGGCAAATTAGAAAACGTGAATTATACTAGCCGTAGAGTTTTCTTTTCATCCATTTGTGAAGTCTGGCTCTTATTTACCTTACACCAAAAAGAAACTTTAAAGTTTTACATCTCATATCATGAACAGAGTACATCACATGGCATAGAGAAATCAAGGAGCATAAAGGAGCTGAAAATCTTAAATGTTTTTGTAAGCAGAGGTTTGTTTCTACTTTTTCATTGCCTCACCCAGTCTCCAAAGTTCTCAACAGATAACCATAAAGTTCTTAGATAGCTTCATTCATCTTGGAAATATTTATCTTCCCCCCCCCACCCCCTTCTTCTGAATCTCCTGCTTTCCTTAATCTACACTTACATGCTATCTCTTGTTAACAACAACAACCCTTTTGTATCTTTCCAGGTGATATTTTAGTGAAAATCGAGGCAAAGGAACCATCCAGTAGTTGAGTATTTCCAGTTTTCTTTCCAGGGGAACAGCACTGTCCCTTCTCTTATCTCCTCTATCTTTAACCTTCCTCCTACAAAATGGTTTAACATTACCTGTAGTCTTTTTGCTATTCTGTGTTTAAGTATCCTTGATTTTGCCCCAGTATTCCTGTGCCATTCATCCACCAAGGAATCAGACTGCATCCTTATGTGAACTATTTCATTTCATGGATCCCTAGCTTGAAACCCTCCAGATGATGCACATTCGTGAGTGGCAAAGCCACAGCTGAAGGGAGTAGGCATTACCCTTTTAACATGTAGAGTACTACATAAATCACAGTCTTCCATTCCTAGAACATTTATTTCTCAAACATTATTCTCAAAAAGAGTATTTTTAGCTTAAATTATGTTTATTTGCCATTTCTGTTTTTTATTAAGATGGTAAAGCTATTATGTCATAAAAACCCCAGAAGATATCCTGATTAAATATATCACAGGGAACAGCAACTTGTGATTAAATTATTATATGTGTATTCAGAGCAGATTAAAACTGCAGGGTTTGGGGTATCCATTTAGAATTGAATCTAAATCAAATATATGATAGAATCATCATGATAAAATATGGTGAATTTAAACCATATAAGGACGTCTTTTAGGAAACAAATAGAAAACAGTATATATTTTATACTTATGTGATTGTACAGGCATTTCCACTCTTTTAATTACTTTATTTTGTAACAGTAGCATTCTTTCCTTCAGATTAATGCACTTCAGTTACAATGTTCATAACAAGTTGCTTAAGAAGGATAAACCCCAAATCTATAATGCATTAAAATGTAAAAACTATTCAGAAGAGAGCTTTGAGTTATTAACTCTGAATTGTGAGTTATTCATATGTTTACACTTCAAAACAGAGTACCAGCATACAAAAGGAAATGAAAGTGAAAACACCTAGCTCATAATAAAACCTTTTAAAACATTTTCTTATTTCAATTTCAATTTCATTTTTCTTTAAAAATTTTAAAGATTTATGCAATTATTTAAACTGAGATTCGATTAAGAAAGCAACATAAAATTATTCTTCAAAAAATACAATTGTTCCTTCTTAAGTGATCTTATATAATTTGAATTATGTGGGTATGAGGCAATCTTTTTAAGAATTTGAAAATCAAGAAAAACATCTCATTTTCTTGACTGTCCCGTTGAACTTGACAAATCTGAAATATTGAACACTTTGGAGATAAAAGACAACAATCTGAATTCATCCCTAGAAATGGTAAATAAACATTTTGGATGGTTAAGATTAAAAAGAAAAATATTGATACAAAAATACAATTAATTCGAACGTAGCAAACAAAAAAATCAACATCTGCCTCTATAGGAAGTACATAATGTATGCAACACAATACCTGTATAAGCAAACTGAACCAGGTCCCACAGTGCATTGGGGTCTATGCCTTCCATTTTGATCTCTTCTTGCTTGGCTTCACAAACATCACTTGTAAACATGGCAGCAAAGTAGTCAGAGACAGAACTGAGGACAAGTCTGCAAAAAAAGTAATAAAGTGGTGTAATTTGCTTGGATATATGTATCAGAAATTTCACATATTTATAAACTTCTTTAAAAATTATTTTCATAATAATTAAAAATTATTAGGAAGAATATATTATTAATGCACATTGGCAGCAAAACACAGAATGACATTTAATTCTAATTTGGTTTTGCCTCCTGTGATATGAACCAAGTGGTACTTTAGCATATGACTATAAATCAGACATAAAAATTAGCACTCAGTCTTTCTGATAATCTTCCAATCATGCAAATTTACCAACTGTTAACAAGATAATCTCTCAGTACCAAATAATCAACTTAATAATGACAGGCATTTCATAATCCAGAGGTACTCTTCTTTGTTCTTAAAGGCTTATTTGTTACAAACTTTAATAATAGCGTGTGACTTTAGACAATCTATAAATCTTCCACTAAACTGTTTGTGGCTTAACATGCTACTCACTAAAAACATGTAATCATTGTGTAATACAATGTTTTTGTTAATAAACATGTCCAAGGAAAATACTTTGAAAATACCTACAAAATGTGCACAGCTTGCTGTTTAGGGATCCGATACAGATAAATCAATACCACAGCAAGTATCAGGTATGACTGTAATTACTGTGGCTTTAAGTTAAGGCGTTCTTCCAAATACCCTCTACAGCGAAATTTTGATCTTGTTAGACTGAATATTCACAGATGATATTGAGATAGAAATGTGGTACAGCTATAAATAGTGTACCATGTGCTTCCCTAAAGATGCTCACATTTCTGGATTAATTTGAAAACATGATATACAAACATATTAATAAAAGACACAACAATCACAACTAGAGAACTTGGAAACCAAGAGAAAAACTATTAGCCTTTTGTATATTGTTGGATAGTTTGTTCAGGGCAAATTATCATTAAAAAAATAGCAAAGAACAGCAAGTTAGTTCTTGCCAACCACCATGGTAATTGATTGCCTTTGCTCTCTTAGCTCACTCCAATAGCTAAGTAAAATATTGAATTGCCTTCATAATTTTACAGTGCTTTAAGCTGCTATATTTTACCAGCAAGTAGGGCAGATTGAAGACATATATATGATCTTTGCCTCTAATGATGGGAAATGACTAAATAGGTGTAGTAGTTTTATCACTTTTCATGTTGTGCTCAACTCCAGCAATCATGAATTTTAGAAGTAAACATCCTAATTCATAAACAGTTCACATTTTTATTTATGTAATGACTAAAAGACAATGGATGACTACAAAAACATGAACTTAGAAATAGACTTTCATGTTGCCACCAGAAACTCCTATTTTACCATTTTTTCATCATTGAGGAACATTTACTTCTACATTTGTTTATTTATTCAATCTTATTTATATATTATTATATTTGTAAATCTTCTTCTAACACTTTTTTTGATCACTTATAAATAAATGACTTTATTATTCACAGAAGCTTTAATAAAAGCATCACAAAAATCACAGAAAGGAAAACCAACATTAAATACTGATGATTTTCTATGAGATAAAAATTCTCACAGATAGCAGAGATGTAATTTAGGAATGTGATTGAGATTTTCATTTGAGACCATTTTGCATTAGCTCTTGCTTCAGACTTACTAGTCATCATTTACTTCAGCTATGGGTATTCACCTTGGTCACTTGCCAAAAACAAGGCCAAAACCCTTGGCTGCATCAAAAAAAAAGGGCAAATAAATGAACAGAAATTTTAATACACCAGTTAATGATCAGAAATAGAAATATTTTCAAACAGTAATGTCTTGTATTTTAAAGTCACATCATTTATGTTCAGCAGCTACTCATTATATAATCTTACTGCATATATATGGTCAAATAGAAAACAAACAAACAAAAAAACAACAGAGGGAGGGCAGAAAATAAATAACAGAAGGATTAAAACTCTTGCACAAACTTCTATCAAAATAAGTGATTTTTCACAGTTTGGGTGAGGAAAATCAAAAAAGTTATCCAATGGATTTCAGCTGCAAAGGAGCATTCAGTCTACAGGAACACACAAGAGCCAGTCCAAAGTGGGAAAAAAAAGAAAAGTAAGTAAGACATATGTCTTATGTCAGGTCCTCAGCATTACCTCTTTTTCTTAGAGGTTTATCCCTACTGGTTCATACCACCTATCAAAGAAGATGGCTTAGATGAGCAGAAAGGTTCTGTGATGTAGCAGCTCACCTACAGAAGCAAGACAAGCTTTTGAACAGAGTGATAAAAAAACAGGATTGGTTTTTTTAAGCATCTTATGTTAATCAATAGTTAACAGAAATACTGAATCAGCTACTTCATCAACTTACTATAACTAAAAAAACTTAACTGATTTCAAGACACTAACTTTTACTTTGGGAAGGGCTGCACAAGTTGAACTGAACAGAAAGGAATTGCTAATTACACTTAATTCTGAAAGGTGACACCTTTTGTAAATCTTTATTGTATTCCAGGGTTGAGATGGAAGATCAAAAGTGAGAAATCAAAGAGATCAATTAATTTGTAATGATCTGCTGCTTTTTGTAGATCAGAAGACTCCAAACAGCCCTAAATCTTGGTTTAAAGGCATGTTGACCTATAAATCAAGAAAGGTCAGATGGCTGAGGATGTCACCTTTCTCAACTTCGGATCTGGCAGTGAGAATACATAATAAACTCTTTCATCCTTGAGACTCATAGCTGGTAACTCATGGCTTAAAATGAGTTTGTGAATCCAGAAAGATTTTCTCCAGATTAAGGGACTTCTTTCCCTTTACAACTAAATTCAGCCTGATAAATTTCTGGTTTCTTTTATAAGTAGCCCATATGACTGATCAAGGTTGTGGCCTTTTTTCCCAGGATATCAGATTTTATTTTAGTTTATTATAGAATATTACTTTGCTACTTTCACAACTGTTTTCATATACACCTTTGATAGAGAATTGCCTCTGCACACTGACAGTGCATTTATTAATTAAAAGAAGCAAACTAACCTTGATCACTTAAAATCTTGAAGAAAACTCTTACAATATATTGTTGCCAACTGAGGAGAATATCAGATGTTGGACTAAAAAATCATAGGCAGGACACTATTTTTTCTCCACATATATTATGCTAGTACACATACGAGCTGAATATTCTTGAGAACTGGGTCCACGAGAATCTCATAAGATTTAACTAGACCAAGTGCAAGGTGCTGCACCTGGGTTGGGGCAACCCCTGGTATCAATCTAAGCTGAGGGATGAATGGATAGAGAGCAGCCCTGCTGAGATGGTCTTGGTGATGGTCTCTACTCGCCTTTGGTGAGACCCCACCTGGACTACTGCATAAGAACAGATTTCATTTGCAAAGATGCTAGGAAAAAAATGGTAATATTTAGAATTTTTCCACACTACATTTTAATTTTTATTTACCTTTTGACAGACGGCATTGCGAAAGTATGCATATATATATATATATCTGTAGACTCATATATATGCATTCATAAGTATTACTTCTTTTAAAAAGCTGCAATTTTAAGCTCTGAGTTCTGAAAGGAATAAAATCTCACATTCAATGAATAGTGGTATAATTCACAGCACAGGAAGGACATCAACCTCTTAGAGTGAATCCAGGGCCACCAAAATGATTAGAGGGGTGGAGCACCTCTCCTATAGGGAAAGATTGAGGGAATTTGGCTTTTTCAGCCTCGAAAAGAGAAGACTTAGGGATTACTTAATTGCTGCCTTCCAGTACCTGAAGGAGCCTACAATAAAGGTGGAGAGGGACTCTTTATATGGTTAAGTAGTGAATAGGACAAGGGAGAAAGGTTTCAAAGTAAAAGAGAATAGGTTCTCTCACCCTTGGAAGTCCATTTCAGTTATTGCACCTTTTGCCAGTCCATAAAGTAATACCATTAGTATTCTGGTTTAATACAGTAATAAAATATCTCTAGCTAGAAAAGGACCCTTAAGGCTCCTAAAACAAAAATAAACCATGTGATTAAGTGCATGATCAGATGCTCCTTGAACTCTTACCACTTCCCCAGGAAGCCTATTGGAGAGACTTAGCACCCTTCTGCTGAAGAACCTTTTTCTAAAATCCATTCTGAACTTCCCCTGAATTCATTCCATTTCCTTGGATCCTGTCACTGGTCACCAGACAGATGAGATCACCACCTCCCCCTCTGCTGCTCCCCTTGAGGAAGCTGCAGACTGTGATGAGGTAATCCCTCAGCCTTCTTTTCTGTAGGATGAACAAACCCAGTGACCTCAGCTGCTCTCCTTGTACATTTTTCCTTCAAAATCTTTCACCACCGTGGATGCCCTCCTCTGGACACAGTCCAGCAGTGTGATGTCCTTATACTGTGGCTCCCAAAACTGCACACAATACTCAAGGTGAGACTGTACCAGCACAGAGCAGAGAGGGACAATCACCCCTTGGATGGGCTGGTGATGTGCCTGGTGTTTCCCAGGGCATGGTTGGCCCTTTGCTGCCAGGGCACTGCTGACTCATATTCAGCTTGCCAGCAACCCAAACCCCCATATCAAGATTATCAATCAATATTAATATTAAAAACTTATCTAAACTGTCTTGCTGCTCCTCTGATAGCAGGAATTTTTGCTGTTGTTGTTCTTTCCCAACCATATTACTTGAATGAATTGTTTTTAAACTCACGGACAGTGGGTTGTGTTAAACAACACTGTTCAGATGCAATGTTTGATATGGGAAGTTCCTCAAACCTTACAGATATTTGGGAATAACATAGGGCTGCTGTACTGCTTTTACTCTGTGTTTTCCACATGCATCTGTTACTGACTAGTGCCAGAAAACAAGTCTTCAGACTACATAATGTGTATTTTTCTTCTTTTACTCCCTGCTTCTAGACTTTCCTTGCTTCTCTGCCTAGTTCTCCTTCCTTTTCTGCCTAGTTCTTTATTCTTTCATCTCACCTTTCAGCTAAGCTTTCTCCATTAATTTTTCCTCATTTTACTAATACCATTTTTTTAAACTTTGTCTCTCTATGGTAGCACTCAAAATGCATTGAAAAAGTTGTTACCATTCAGAGCACTGAAATAGACAATGGTAACTGCATTTTATTGAAGGGGTTTTATTAAATTTATCTTCACAGGTCATTCAAATACTTGTAGAAAGATTTGGGTAGAAATACTAAAATATTTATTTGTTTTATATGTTATTGGTAATTTTCCAATAGTTCTGTACTACCTTTTCTGTCATGGTAAGAGTCCCCTGTGATCCTTTTCTTGAGCATTGGAAAGAAAAAAAACTTAATGGTTTTTTTTAATATTAGGAGAAAACAGAAAATAAAAACTTGGATTTCTCATTACACACTCAACTATACTCGACTATATTAAAACAACAACAAAAGTAGATTTCTTGGTTTCTCACTAAGTGCAATGGAAGCCAAAACTGTAAGCTGAGGATGTAACTCCTCTTCTACATCTTCTTTGTATTTTCTGGTTTTATTGAATTTTCTGTTTTATTGAATCCAGTCTCTGTTATATGGGAGCGTTTTGTTTTAATTGGATTGGGGCAGGTGAATTTTAGCCTTATATCACATTTGTTCTTTTTTTGTTTCCCTTCAGCATAGAGCTCCTATATTGTCTTGTGCAGCATTTCTAATCAAAATGTCTTAAACTACAGTCTGAGTTTAGAGATGCTCTAAAATTTATGCAGTCTTAGATGGAAGTTTTAATGAACTCTCCAGCACAAATATTAAGGTCCATCTATCATTTGCAGTGACTTTAGCTATTTTCTTTGCAGCATTTTTGATGTTTCTTCAGCAGCTGTAGAATACAGCATTCAAGTACAGTATCTAAAACCAGTGCCATTCATGTAAATTGCCTTCACTCAACATCAATGCATTGATGGCAAACACATATTCTTAATTTTATGCTGACCCATGTGATTATTGCTTGATTAACAATCTTCATTTACCTTGGAAACAACTGGTGCTCTGATCATGCCACTATAGTTCCAAACAATATTTACTCCCCAAATGCACAACAGGAGTACATGGAAAATGAAAGCAGAGATGAATGACACGGGAGAAATATAGAAACAAAAAAAAATGGAATTAGAGAGGCCCAGAGGTCGGGTACAGATGAAGATAGCAAGGGATTTGATAGTAAAGAAGAGTTTCTGTAAATACCTTGGAAGCAAATGCAAAACTTTTGAAAGATTTGGTGCACAGCTCAAATAAGCTTTATTTGGCTCAGTCTTTTTTTTTTTTTTTTTTTTTAATGGGGTGTTTTGAGGACAAGTTTAAGGTGTAACACTGGAGGAAGCTCTACAAAGTTACTGAAGGGCCACTCTGTCCTATCCGTAATGGATCATGATAATTGCATATGATAATGATAATTGATGTTTATAAAGACTGGAAAACTCAATTTCCACATCTATTCCTAAAAAAAGCATGTAGGCACCTATAGACCTATTTGCCTCACCAAGGTCATGGAGCAAATTTACCTGGATCACAAGTCCTGGATCACTAAAACAGTGAGGAAAATAAAAACTGGAACAGGCTAACAAGAGAAGAACATCCAAAGGAGATGATATTTAAAAACTAACTGTGTATGACCTCAATGGTCTAACCTTGCAGTTGACCTTCCTTTGAGCACGGAGAGTTGAATCTGTAATTTCTAGGATTGTAATGACTACAGTAAAATAAGCAGTTCACTGTGCTTGTTCAGCCACACCTGTCTAAACAAGCATACAATAAACACTATCAAAACTTTTCCAGTTATTTGTGATTTGGACTTCTGACTGCAGATCACAGAGACTTAGAAAATTAAATGCAAAGGTGTCCAAAGTTTTATTAGAAAATCTAAATAAGATTATGGGTATTATTTCATGGTTAGTCTTCTTATTAGGGCATGTTTCCAGCTCAGGAAGAATTTATATATATTGTAGAATTGAAATGACAAATGTGAAATTAAATTTACTCCTAAAAGGTGTGCATCCAAATATGAACAGCTGTATTAAAAATAGTAGGGGAACTGAAAGAAACTAATTTTAAAAAAAACCTCATAATTTAAATGTTTTAATGAAAGTTCTGTCTGGTTTTATGTCTTAGCATTTGGACAATAACTTTGGGTCTGCAGTCTTGTATATTGCATTTTCTTTTCTTTTACTTACTGTTATGGGAGTTGGAATATAGACTATCCAGCTTCTTTGTTTAACAGGAATAGTCTCTGTGTCCATATTCACTCAGGGAAAAAGGAACTTTGTAAGGTCCAAGTTGCCAAGATGCCCTTAGAGTATTCCTCTGCACCAGGAAGTTAATTTATGAGTTCAGAAATGCACTGGCTGTTTTTCTGACTTCCTGCTGGGGAACCATAATCCTGCTCTGAATTTCGTATCTCACCAGAGAAATCAGGACACAAGCAAGGAATAGATTACCCTTGGTTTGCAGCCTTATACAGAGTTCAGATGCAAAAAATACTTGCTCACCTGGAAATTCTGAATAATTCTCTGTATTTTAATCTAAACTCTAGGATCATATTTTTATTTTCATGCATTAAATGAAAACCTATTTCTGAGACCAAAATCTCATGAAGAATAACTATTTTAAGCTCTAATAGTTATCCAAAACCAAGTATAGTTTCATAAATACTGGCTGCTTTAATACCAGACAATCTTACAGAATTTTAGAAATCATAGTGTAATTATAATTTTATCCCAATAATTATAATTAAAGGTAAATAAGATTTTTTTTAGTTCGTTGAAAGGCACAGGTCATAGGAAGAAGGTGTTCAGTATTCTACTAAAGGTGTCTGAGAGGCTCTGTACAACAGACTTACCAGAGGATCAGGATCTGAAGCTAGAAATGATGCTGTGTTCAGTGTAGCTGTACAGCATCCCATTTCAGGAATTTCCATTCTCTTCACATAAGAATAGCATCACAGCAGGGAGAATTGTTAGTCACGCTCACCATCAGTTTGCTAGTTGAGTGCTTCTTGAACTTTTGAAATCTGTACAAAAAACCTTTACCTTCAAAGCTCCAACCTTCAAACCCACCTTTTTCAGCCACTTGTGTTTAAAGAAAGAGGAAAGAATCATAAGGGGCAACAGGAAACACTGTTCCAAGAAATACACATACCCAAACAATTTTCTTTTGTCATTTCAATACTTTATGCCTGTCTCCTACCTATGTGCAGGTATCTTGCGATCCCCAGCAATCAGGATAACATCACAGAGCTGCTGCTGCTTCAGGTAGCTTTCCATTTTCCTGAAGGTTTGCTCTGCGTGGTGAACAGCCTGGTAGAATTCCTCGGAGCTACATGAATCCATGTCACAGTGGGGTGGTAAGGGGTGGCTGGCTCCGGACAGTCTGTAAACCACAAGAGAAACTCAATGTTGGTAAGATGTGACCAAGTGTTGACTCCACCCCAGCTTCTAGAATCTGCTACAAGTAAATCAATGCATCCTTTCCCTGTTCTCATCACTGTAAGTACAAGATAGAAAAAATCTTACTGCATTGGGAGAGAAACGGAAAAAGCAATCCTATCTTTCCACTGATTCTGAGCACCTACTCTAGTTCATTTTCTCAAATTCACATTCATTTTGCACCCCTTGGGAAAGAAAAATAAAACTCTAATTGACTTAATTTGTAATGAATTTTGATTATTTTCACAATGAAAAATTACATACCTACTTTTTATCCAAAAGACTTATTAATAAAAACTGAATTTAGCCTGCAAAGACAATAATGTCTATATTTAAAAGGAAAAAAAAAAGAAAAATAAACAGGAGAAAAATGTTGGGCTTTTTTTTTTTTCATTATCTAGCCATCTATTCCTAGTGTGAAGTTACTCAGTTCAGTGTTGCAGTGGAAAATCAAAGTGTCAGGAAGCACTAGTCCTTGAGGAAACTAGGAAACTATGCTAGAAATTCTAAATAGCTCTCAACACAGATGATACCTTCTTTTTTTACAAATATGTCATGAGATGGATTCAAATGAAAGCCTTAAGATAATTTATATTACTTGTAGTGCTAAAAATGAAGGGATTCACATGTGAAGCTAATTTTTTTTTGTCTTCAATAGATATACACACAAGAGTTTACATAATCAATAGAATAGCAATAGACAACCTATCTCAGTCCAGCATATGAAACAATATTACAAATTAATTCAAAGCAATCTCATTTCATATATTCTATTGAAATATAAATATTAAGGAGGACATAAGAAATGTGTTTCATTTATAGTAATAATACAACAGTTTCCTAACTCAAGGTTTGAATTCAGTAGGCATTACATAAAAAAATTATATTGAAAGATGTATAAGAAAATGCAGTCTACATTCCTGGTGCTGGGAAAAAATTTGAAAAGTGCATAAACAGAATAATTCTTAAAAATCAGAATGAAATGCAGTTATAAAATACAAATAATAAAAGACCCTCAAATTCTTGAGATATGCTAGTGATTTATTTTTGAATTATGTTTTGTACAGAAGTGCTCTCAGCAGGTTTAAGGAGGAAGGGCTGGTCCATCCTTCTGTCACAGGAATCACTAGGCTTCACAGTACTCCTTTAAAGTAGCTGGAATCCTGCATAATTGAAGGTGACAGGCAGGTAATTTCACAGGGAGACGACACAGCTACTTCTGTATCTCTCTCCCCCCATCACCTATTCTGTGCCATGTATAAGTACTAACTTAACGGAATGAGTTATCATTTAAAATTAAATAACTTCACTTTACTTAAACTTCATTTAAAATAAGTAAATTCACTTTTGCAACATTAAGTTGGATAGCGAAAAATTATCAGTTTAATTTATATTGTTGTGCTGCAAAGGTTTTAATATGCATGAGCCTGTCTATAGGAAACTGAACTGGCAGAATGTTATTAAACGTGGTTCTTCAACAGAAACAGTTACAAAATGGTGATTTAGAAAGAAACATTTGCTTAATTATGTTACAGGTAATATTGTTATATTGTCAAGTACTTTATGCCAGATATTTCCTCCTGGATAAAACAAACACATTCCTCCTGTGAGTGACATAATTTGCTTATGTGTTCCTATCCAATCTGGACCCCAATCATGTTGATCAGAAATCCAAGTTTATTTTCACATCTTTGGTTGATCAACTGATGCTTTCCCATAAAACTCTAATGATAGAGCTAAGCTCGTTAGAATGGGCAGTGAGCAGATATTTCCGCTTTCCTTTTCTTTTTCTTTTCCATTTTATGTTTGTAGCTATATACAGATTTCTTTAGTTTTATTGCTGGACAATTAGAATGTCAAGTAATTTACAAGAAATAAATTAATGCCTAATAAATGAGGTTGATAGGTTTAAACAGACACATTTCTTCCTCTCCTCTGGGGAATTTAGAAGTGACAACAAGAGCAGTTCTGAGAATGAAAAGTAACAGGAATGAGCAGATCTTAATGAGTTCATACTGTTTGTTAGTTCAGAAGGTAGGTCTAGGTCAGCTTAAGTTCGAACAGATAGGATACTAGGCCTGAATCTTTTTGGCTATTCAAAATGCTGTCTTTTTTCCAGGTCAGAAAAAGAGAATTATCCTGATTGAATTTATGCTGATCTTGTGAAGATTGCACTGCAACAAGCTTAGTCTATTTTGTTCTTGAATTGCTAGGCAGTGTTTGCCACAAATTTTGCTCTCTTTCCTGCTAGCAATTTATAAGCAACACTTTCTCCCCACTAACTCAGTGTATCTGTCATTTAGCAAGTCAGTAAACGACTGATCAAAAGCAAGCCACCAAAGACCAAAGCAAATTTTAAATATTATTATGAAAAATAGAAAGCAATAAGCTTGGTAGAAGACAGTAGGTTAATCTTTTATTTATTTTCCTAAGAAAGCCCAAATAAAAAGCCTGCTACTTATCCTATTCAGGAGCTATCTCTTTTTCATTATATATGCTCTGTCTGCATAATCAATGCATTAAATTCAGATAGCAACTTGTTAAAGTATGAATTAGTTAAAGCAAATACCATTTGTTACCAATTACCAGTTTGTGAAAGGCATATATAAGTACTCAGGGCCAATTAGCAATATGAAAATCACATTTTCTCTTTGCGTATATTGCTCTGGCTTAGGTGCAAGCAAATCGAACCACAAATGGAGTGAGAGGTTTTCTGATTGCATTTAGCAGCAACTCCAACACAAATTTGACTGAAAATTCCCTGTCTTTCAAAACCCTTTTTAGTATTGGTGTACCTCAAAATCCTGTAATCAGTGAACTGGACAGACTCCAGGTGGACTTTTTCAATAACCTTCCTCAGCTGGCAAGCGCAAAGCCTGAACTCAGTGTGGAAATTGCAAACATTTGGGAGTTGTCCAGCCTAAAACACTTTAAAGGACTCAGTTAACAGTACAGAAATAAGGAAATCAAACCTTTCTCAAGATTACAGCAATGCTACTGAAGGGTGACTGCAGCATGAGAATACTAAAAGGCTCACAAAAATTATCAACATTGCAAATAACCAATAATCTTAAAAGTTTTTTTATTAAATGGCAAACCAGAGTGCACATTGCATAATAATAATTTTTAAAAAAAAGGAAACAAATCCACCTTAGAAAATTTGTACAGACTATTTTCAATGCTAAGAACAGCACCCTGCTCTTAAAAGAAAAAATATTAAATAGGCTGAAGGTGTAGAGAAAAATCCAGTCTTTGAGCCATCACAGATCTTAAAACAGTGTAAACAGAAATAAAAACCTAGAGATTCTAAAACATCTGACTCTAAAATGGTCCTTTTACAAGAAAAAAACACTGATTTGAAGAATAGAGAAACAAAAACCTCTAGCTTACAGTAATGTTGTCAAGGTTTTAAAGAGAAAATGCCAGGGGTAAAGGGACTTCACACACAGATTTAGCTACCTATATCTTTCTTGTTAAGTAATTAGTAAAACCAGTAGTTAAACCATATCCTGAACAAAAGAATAACAAGAAGTACTCTGAAATAGAGAATTTATATGACTTGAAACTATACCACATTTCTCTGTGTGAACAGAGGCTCAGATTCAGAAATGTTTCCATTCTGGAAATTATATTCATAGAGGTGCAGAAAACAACAGATTCGTATCACTGGGTATAGCAAAAATCTTTACACAGTACTTCATTCTTTTAAATACTTAATTTGAATACTTTTTTTCTTCATTCCACTGAAGGCCCTGGCCCCAAATAAAGAACTCTTTAACCAGAAAATGTCATATAATTTCATTTTTACTGGAATATTAAATCCTGTTGTATTTAACAGGTTTTTTTTCAGTTTTCACTTATGCAGGATTGATCACGCAAACTTATCCAAAACTTGTTCAATTTAATTTAGTGTACATTATTGGGTACATATCCAAAATACATAGTCAAGAAACAAAATATATTCAGTTATTCAGTGAAAGAACCATTGCTTTGCTATTTAGAACTTGCAAAACCAGAAGTCTTCCATATGTAAGAGTGCAAAAAAATCTTCACACAATTTGTTCTCTAAAAATTACTTATTGAATGCTTAGAAATCAATAGCCTGTGGAATTGCACCATCTAAGATGGACTGTCAGAAGTCATGGCTCTCATTAGTGATCACTTGCAAAAAAGCAAGAGGGAATTTTATAAAGACTTTAAGAAGTTTTTTTACTGCAACACCAAACCTAAAGTTCTGTTTGTGAACAAAAGCTATGCTTTTCATTCTGCTACCAGCAATCATATCTGCAACTACAGGCTCTGCCCAGAGTTTCAGCAGGTAGAAATGCCAGATAAAAAAATAATCAGAGTATCAAATAGGACTTCTTAATTTTACCAGATTCACTCAGAGATGTATTGGTGCTGTTTCAGAGATCCCTTTTCTATGTAAAATTTAAAAAAATAAAATTAAAGAATCCAGTGCATATTGTAATTTTTTTTTCCTTTTTTCCAGAATTCATTACTTTTATTGATGAAGAGTTTGTTCCATGCCCTATGCCCTAAGAACCATTTCAACTGTTAGGATGTTTGGTTCATTCTTTAAGTATTCAATTGATCCTTTATCTCTTCATACTTTTTCAGGTTTTATCCTCTACGGTCTTCTAAACAACTACTTCAAGCTTCCTATTTCCTCTCCTCTTTCTCCACAGTCCAGTGTCCAGTGTTAAAATTAGCTTAAGCTTTTGCTTACCTCTACTAGTACTCCTACCAATATTGTGCTCTACTTTCTGTCAATATTACTTTCAGCATCTCTCTCCAATACTTACAGCTCCCAGCAATTTAGATTCCATGGATGAACAACAAAACAGGCTCAGCAGTCCAACACAGCTTAGACTGATATTCAAAAAATGGAATTTCCAAATGAAGATTGAGAGTGAGCATCAACAATTATCAATAGAATGATTTCAAACTTTGAAAAAAAAATAAATTATCACAATATAATACTTGCGAAAAAATTAAGTATATGTTAAATTTGAAGTTTGTTGGTTTGGTGGTTTTAAATTAAGTCAAAGTTTTGGGGTTGGGATGGTGGGGCTTTTATCCTCAATAGACAGAAAATGCCACATTGTAATGTTTTTATTTGACAAGGTTAAAAAAGTTTCATTTTTATATTGCTTTACATTACAACTACAAACTGTCTTAAAAGACATACCAAAATATTTCTCTCATAAGGATAGCTTTTATAAATTTTATTCACTTATGAATTTTTGCAAAGGTGTAATACATTAAAGTATTCTGATACAGAAGTTTCCAACTGAAAATTTACAGGTCTGTGCTACTAATGGGGATGTTTACTTTCCAATTTATGTATTCTGAGAGGTAAAATGAGAGATAGCCCAGAAAGAAATGGTGCCATTACTGAGAAAATATCCATTTTATATAACCCTTCCAGCCAAAAAAGTTGTTAGCAACTGTTTTGTTCAAGTTATGCAAAATTCCCCAAATAATGCTTTTAGTAAAGAGCAAGTTTGTGGAACTGACTTCATTTAGTTTCACACATGATAATTGACTCAATTTGGTCTTTTAAGATTAGTTTTGTATTTTGGAGGGGGTTTTTGTTTCCTTTGTGTATGTATTTTTGCTTTGTTTTAATTCAGAATTTCAGATCTCATTTTAACAGCTTTTTAGACACCTAATGTATGACTCGAGAGATCAGTCAAAAATCACCATCACAGGCAAAAAACAGTCAACTTGGCGAAATTAATTTAATTTACTAACAATCAGAAGAAGAGATTAATTAGAAATAAAACACATATCTTAAAACACCTTCCCCAATAACTCCCTTTTTCTGGGCTCAACTTTACTCACAACTTCTCTACCTTCCTCCCCTCAGAAGCACAGGGAGATGGGGAATGGGGGTTGTAGTAAATTCGTCACACTTTGCCACTCCTTCCTCCTCAGGGGGAGGACTCCTTACACTCCTGCCCTGCTCCAGCATGGGTCCCTTCCACAGGGTGCAGTCCTTCGAGAACTTTCAGCATGGGACCCCTGGGGTCACAAGTCCTACCAGGAAATCTGCTCCAGTGTGGGTCCCTCTCTCCATGGGTCCAAAGGTCCTGCCAGAAGCCTGCTCCAGCAAGCTTCCCATAAAGTCAGTCTCCTTCAGGCATCCACCTGCCTGAGGTCCTCCACCAGCAGCAGGTGGATCTCAGCTGCATCATGAACCTCCATGGGCTGCAGGGGCACAGCTGCCTCACCACGGGCTGCACCACAGGCTGCAGGGCAAGCTCAGCTCCAGTGCCTGGAGCGCTTCCTCCCACACCTGCACTGACCTTGGCATCTGCAGGGCTGTTTATCCCACATGTTCTCACTTTTTATTTTTCCCTGAAAATTCAAAATCTCCAAATCATGATGAAAAAATGATAAATACAAATAAAAACTAAACTAAAAGATTTTTTTTCCTGACAGCTGAGTTGCCTGATAGGATCTAAGATGCTGATTATTTTGTTCTGTTTTCTTTTGTTCTGCACAATATCCGCCAATCAAAGGAATATTTTATTTTTTTAATACTTTTTCAAATCTACTCATTGTTTCGTACAGTGTCTTTGAAATGTAACTAAGATCTCATAGTGTTTCTCTCACCATGTAAAAATACAATTTACTGTAGCGTAGCACAGCAGAAAATTCCTACCTAAAATTATTCTCACCCTTTCTGAAACTCATTTCAACACAAAGAAGATAATTTCATAAACCTTATTGCAAGTTCTAAGCACTTCCTAAAATCTAGAGAAAACTGTTGAAGGAAAGCTGATTTTTTAAGGTTCAGCATACTGATCGTGCCAGACACCTGACAGCTATAGTAATAATGGTACCACTACAAGCCTCTGTCACAAGTTAGCAGCCATCACACTTCCCTGACAAATTACACTTTCTGCCCTCCACCCCATATCTTCGACCTATTCTGCCTCTAAATAGCCTTGCTATGCAACAGAAAAAGATGCTGGTTGGACTGCTCTCTCCCACACACAGCTAAGGCTGCATCCACTGCTGTCAGCTTTGCATGCCCAAATAGAGGGAGCAGTTTGTTCCAGCTGTTCCTGGAAAACCGATGATCAACTCAGAGTTCTCCTAGCTACGTATAGTCATATTTTAATGACTTGGACACACATTGATATATTTTACATATTCACATTACTGACAGAACTTTTTTATTATATTGGATCTTGCTGTATGAATTTATTTTTTGTATCATGGAGAATGCAGGAAACAAAGAGCCTACAAGTATAAAAGCCCTGCAAACAGATACTAGGTGCACATAAACCTACATGATTGAAGTTACAGGTCTGTATTACTAATGGGGATGTTTACTTTCCAATTTATGTATTCTGAGAGGTAAAATGAGAGATAGCCCAGAAAGAAATGGTGCCATTACTGAGAAAATATCCATTTTATATAACCCTTCCAGTTGAAAAAGTTTTTAGCAACTGTTTTGCTCATGCTATGCAAAATTCCCCAAAGCATGCTTTTAGTAAAATGCAAGTTGAGTAAAAGGCAAGTTGCTTCCTGAAAGGAAGTTTCAGGAGTTCTTCCTGAAAACACAATACAGAAAAAACATCACAGGAAACCTCAATTTTTAAATACCTACATATACATTAAATACAAATTTAAATACAAAATTGGAGAAGAACAAAGAAGCACAACCACCTTTTCTTACGTTCAGACAGTAATATTTCTCTATTTCTAGATCAAGACTCAAGCGACCCTGCTTCATCAGAGTACAACCCAGCTGCTCTGCTTTCCTTCCCTCTCTCCTTTTATTATCATAGCAGCAGACAAAATTCCTGCTGAAAGGAAACAACTTTGCTTTAGACCAGGAATAAGCTTCTTTTAGAAGTAAATAAGGTTCCTTCTTTAGATAGGTATTCTTTCTCCATTCTTCCCCAATCCCATCATTGCCCTCATTTACCATGCTCAGTTAATGAAGATTTTGACTCTGAGCTGAAATAATAAATAAATAAAACTGTGCCACTGCAAAAATTAAATCCCTTTTATTTGTGAGACCGTTTGCTTTTCATTAAAAATAAAAATAAAACCCAAAAGTTGATTTATTGTCTTTCAAGCTTCTTATGCTGTTGTACTTAAGTAAAACAAGGCAAATAAAGGCAAATAAATATATAAAACAGGAAAGTGTCCTGCATTCATCACAGGCATCACGTAGCCACAATGCATTCACAGTCCATTCATATTTTAATTACCCAGTTGGTAATACAATGGGGATACACCAGCTCCATTATGAAGACAGACTGACACCATAAAACATTTTTAATACTATGGTTAAATATTTTCTAGCACTTTAGGATTCCCCATTTCTATCAACCAAAAGTTAAATGAAAAGGATTATTAGGACTCAGAAATTCAAAACTTAATTTAACCTAACCTCAAATTCCCTACAGAAGTGGAAGTCCTCCCAGTGGGAGATATCATCTGGGAAGTCTGAGATGAAGGGTAAAGAATGTTGTACGGGAGGCTAATATTACTGGCCTGAGCTTGGCAAGCAGAAGAAGAAAACCAAGCTGTAGATGCCATCGTGAAAATGAGAAAAATTTCTTTTCCTTTCTTAAGAGCTCAAGAAATTAATGGAAATGTATTGCATACCACTGTGCATTATGAGCTGAGCAGTGCTAGCAAAAACACAGGCTCCACGCTCTCACAAAGCACAGATTTCCAGTTGTTAATACATCTTATTCCAGATGACAAACTGCACTGAGCCTTTGTGGTTTACTGAAGTGGTCAAACATAACATAACCAAGTAGTTCTGCTATATCATTTAAGCATCACCCCCCCAGCATTTATGCATATACTTCCAAAGAGAATGAGATTTTTACACACATACACACTAAAGACTGTACATTCAGAAACTGATGAAGCCAACACTACACACAGGAGAGTTTTCTAATGTACTATGGAGGAAAACTCCCATATCTTTCAGGCAGCTCTGGCTATCATTCCATTAGCAGCTGCTATCAGTAGTGTGTAATTCTCCAAGAGCTGCTGCTTTAAAACTTCATAAAATCGGTGGCAGTGCCACTGACATAGAAGCTCTCTTCTATCCCACGCTACTCAGAATAATGCAACTTCAGATTATAAAAGAGCAATGTTGGATTTACCAGCGAGACACCTAAGATAGGGCTGCTTTTGCTTCCTTCTGCAACAGTGCCCTATTTTCTGAACGGATGGCCTGCATTATGCCTAAGAGAGATGCTTGTGTCATGCGTTAACTATCTTGTCATGATGAATGGCCATATCTATATGGATAAACTAAGTAAATTAGCTGACATAGTTACTCATTCAGTGCGTGCACAAATACATACAAGGATGCAGACCTCTTTTTTATTGAGACATTTTCTTCCACCATTTAATTTGTGACATAGGGACTCCATATAAACAGAAGTTATGTATGTGAGTGATAGCAATGGCATTCAAAGAAGGATAAGCAAGTATTTTATGAATATTGAGCTTAGTATACATTTCAATAAAATTTGATTGTGCTACTATATTATGTGCTGACATTCCACAGCATAGGTAGCATGTCAGAGCTTAAAACACATTATGACTGCGATGGAAATCACGTCAAAGACCACTGGAAGCTGAATCCTTAAAATTCCCAGATTAAAATTCTGGTTCAGTTAAGCAGTGCACTCGGTGAGGTGGGAGATCACAACACACATGCATGTACACGCTGCCCTTCAGTAAACTGTATGAATGATTCAGCCCATGTCCTGTGGCAAGACAAGCTTTTATGGAGCTTGCACAGCATTCAGTGGAAAGCAGCATACAATCTCTTCCTGCTATTTGTTACAGATCTACCAAGTATCATATATCTTTTGGTGACTCTCACAAATTTCACAGCACCTGTAAATCAGTGAGAAAGATATGTCTGAAATACAGAAATAAATTGTAGGTGATTTTGCCCTGCTGTTTTGAAGTGTCAGTACATTTTTTTGCTAATCCTGAAAACAGCAATTAAAACTGACAATTTGGTGAATCCTGCCTAAGATGAATTTGATGGTTTCAGTTTCTACACTGCAGGATCACTACAACACTATGAATTTAACTTGCAAGCAATTAAAGTCCACACATTTCATAATAGCTACCACTCATTAACCCAGAACAAACCCAAGCCATGTTCTTCATCCTATGATCAATATGAAAATGGTCTAATGAATTTTTCATATGCATGCATGGTAGCACAAACACCTAGCCATTAATATTGCTTTTGTCTACCGCAGTATTTGTAAAATTGCTATCTAGAGAGGCTGAAAACAGGCAGTAAGAGGGATATGCTAGACTGAATCAAATAAAAAGGTAAGTACACACACAGCCACATTAAATACTGCCCTTAATTTGCAAACCTGTAGGTATGAAACCTCCAGTCAAAGCCTCAGTATTATGTACGGCTACAGAGAGCTACAGAGCAGCCTGTGGTATAATTAATGATTACCTCATAGAACTGAAAAAAACCCCAATGTTATTTTTCCCACATTGCTGATTGTGATTTAATTTTTTTTTAATCCAAAGTGTGACACAAACATAAAAACAAAACCTGGAATTCTGATTTTTTTCCATTAAAGCAAAGGTATTTCTTTGTACCCCTCTGCCTTTTGCTTATTTTTTTCTTGAAAGATGAAGTAGCTGAAATACTTTCACTCTCTCCTTCACAGATCAGTCTCTAAAACCCAAAGTAAGACCTTTCCCTGGAGAAGGAATCAAGAGCAGAGCATTAGTGCTCTGACCACAGAATTAACTGCAAACAGGACAAAGAAGCCAGATCTTTGTGATCAGGATTTTTGCAGTTTTTCTCATATCTTTAGAGAGATACAGATATGAGACAGTCCTGCCTGCTAGTCTGACACAGGTGGAAGTACTTCCAGCACGACACATGAAAAAAAGCAAGATATAAGGAAAGGGATATGTTTTTTTCACCTTCCCTAAATTAGCTAGTTTATGAGGACTCAAAGTGTGATGGCTTTTATGGATCTCCATTTTGTGGTGCTTAGCCTTTTGCACTAAACATTTAAGGAACCTGAGAATCTGTTTTCATCATGGGTACTCATCCTTAGGCATTTCAGTATTTAACATTGCAGCGACAGTCTCCTTTGGAAGCTGAGCTCCAGTGACGACAAAGGGAATGTCTAGATTTCCAAAAACTATGTTTCTACTTACATTCTATATAATGCAACACTGGTGTATGTGAAGAGGAGTGTCCAGGAGTATTTTGTAACAACACTGATTGCTGCTGATGCTTCCCATTTTTTTCTTAGCCTATTACATCACAGCAATTGTTTTGAGACCACTCTCTTTCTTTTTCTTTCCCACTTTATATTTAGATAGAGAACAAGAGAAATAATCATGAACCTGTCAAGTGTTTTAACAATACCCACTTCTATTACAAAATATGTAATCCCTTAGTTTCTCAGGTCTACAGAATTGTAAGCATTCACTTCCAACTAGCTTCAGGGAACCCCACACCATTTCAAAATTAAGAACTACTGACTAGAATAAGATTTATTTCAATCAGGCTCATTATAAACCAGGGTAATTTACACTGTAACTGTTTGCATCTCAAAAAGTGCCTGCCTAGTCAAGTCTCAAGTCTACTTGATGTTTTTTCTTGCATGCACTTGCTTTTGCTTTCTGAATATGTGCGTTCAAATGTCAAGCTAATTTCAGTGCATATGGACTAATTTCCAGAGCCTTCCATTTCCTGACTGAATCAAACTCTGTCTACATAGAATAGAGTAGCTGTGAATTATAGTACTATTCAAATAGTAGTTAAGACCTGTGACTGAAAAGTTTTTTTATATTTATTTCTTTAACTTTGGGATAAAATAAAATTCTAGTTCAAGCATACTTGAAAAGATAAAAAATTAAAGTTCATATCATTCATTAAGAAAAGAATTAAAAATACTAAATCTTTAGGAACTCCTGCAACTTTTATAAAGCTATCAAACTGCATCAAGATATGAATGCCAAAGTCAAATTTGGAATAATTTCTCAAACATCTTAGATCATTCATGAATCAACTAAATTATTATTATTATGGGCTATTCATTCAACATAATTAACATGATATCCATCAGACCCAATATCTCTGGAAACACATTTAAAAATGATCACTGATTGTAGAATATAACTTTACTTAGTTCTATAATTATACAACTTATTAAAAGAAAAATATCTGATATTGTGCAAAAATCTCTTAGAATTATAACTCATGAATGTTCTCTTCATCACAATACTAGGTATTAAAATACATTGCATTGATAATATTCTATTATAAAAATATAATGTTATAAATCTTAAAATGTTACAAAATATAGCAGTGCATTTGAATAGTATTACTTATTAGTCTTTCTTGAGCAATCTAATAGTCATTAGAAATAGGAAGATTAATATAAAAACAGAGAACAGAAATGTACTTCTAATCAACCCACTTTAAAAATGTCAGTAACACTGTTGATGTCTGTACCCAAGATTAGAAATAAAGATGGATTTTCACTGATTTCTTTGTCATTCTTTGGATGAAATGCAAATACAATAGAACACATCTGAATGCCTTAATAAATAACTAACTAACTAAATAAAT
>VXAX01002774.1:472968-558872 GCA_013399835.1 Leptocoma aspasia
AACTAAATAAATAAATAAATAAATAAAGTACAAAGACAAATTATTTTTTAAACTAGAAAGAATCTAGACATTACCCAAATTCAGTAATGAATGACATTTTAAAGCCTATTTAGACTTAAGTAATCCTATTTAGACAAATAAAGTTCTAAGAATATATTTAGTGCGATTCCTTCACATGATTCAGAAGGTATAGAAAGTCCTGCCTACTGCAAAGAGCACGTTTCTTATGCCTCAGACTGGAGCAAGCTACTACCAATATCCCCCTGGGATTAAACACCCAAAGATCATGAAGAATGTAACCAAGTAGATTACACAGTCTTTTAGATTCATATTTAGAATGGGTTTTTTTACTACATCAGTTCAAATGGAAGTTTTATACATATATATATACACAGTCTTCACCTGTGTTTTCTAGTACACTTTCAAAATTGTCAAATTAAATGAAATCAAAACAAATTAAAATATTTAAAACAATTTAAACATCCAAAAAGTGAAAAGCTGTTTTTGCACAAAGATATATAGATTTACATAAAGTTTCTTTTTTCAACAAATCTACTTCAGTCATCTATAGAACAACAATACAGAGGCTCAACTAACATTCTCCTTCAATCACTTTAAATCCAGTCAAGCTATAGACATACTAGTATAATAATACTGAATTTATTACAATTAATTCACATTGGTGCAACAAAGTCTTATTTCATGTCTGACCTCACCATGTTTCTTATAGAACCCAAATGAATATGATAGCATAGGGTATCTCTGAGAAGCCTTTTAGTCAGTAAGGTTATTGGGACTCTTCACTTCTGTCCTCAAATTTGAATAGCTCTAAGGCAATCTCATGTCAGCAAAAGGGACATTGTGGGTTTACCTCCCCAGGGTTTGTTGCTGTGTGCCAAAATTTTTGCTACCAGAGTATTGCTCCATATCAGAAGTCTGAGGGGGAGGGAAGAAGTAAATTAACAGGAAATCCTGCCCTTAGTTTAAAAAATTAAAGAAAAAGAAAATCAAAGAACCAGAACAAAACCCCCAACTATAAGTAACTGATTGCATCTGAAACATTTTAAATAGCTCTATGATTTGTACAGACTGTCTAGGCCTGTGCACTGCCCTGGTAGGTTCATTATTTATTCAATTCAACAGCTAATATTCATTAGCTACAGAAAGCATTATATGCTGCCATAATCCATTTATTTGCTTGAGATTATTTTTGCTGAAAAGCCATTTCCAGTCATGACTGAATGTTGCCATATTTTTGGCAGCTGTAAGACAAAAGAGAAGGCATTAATGCTGTAATTACTAGCCTACCTCTAAGAATGATTATAGATATGACAATTTTTCACTATTGAAACTGGTGTCTGGGATGAGTAGTTTACAAAATGCATAGTTAAAGAGCTCTAATCATGGAATTCATTTCATTTAGTTGTCACTTAAAAAATCCAACTTGTATGAAAAGGTTTTTAAGAGGAACACATCAAACTATCCTACACATGCTTAAGGGCAGAGTGTGACAACTAGGCAATGTTATAGCTTAGTCTCTTGGCCAGAGATGTTTACAGGCTATGAGAGCTTTGCTGACAGCTTTCCTCCTGTACCTGAGCAACTTGCATTCACAAACTTAGCAGACAAATCAATCCCTGCAAGCATGATTGCTTGCACGTTTCATTAGGAGTGCTATAAAACAAATACAAAGGTTTCTGCCAATCTTCTTATTCCAAAGCAAAGATGAATTGTCTATCACTTTACACCATGCAATATTTTCTTTGAACAAGAAGTAATGTTAACTATAATTAACAGTAATTGCCTGATTGTGCATTTCTTTCATGGCTTATAAAAAAAACACTGACAGTTCCAATTGAAAGTCAAGAAACTTTACTCCACATCAGTACATTCCCAACTAGACACAGGGGTTTTTTGTTTGGTTTTTTTTTGTAGAGAGGACCTTTAAATTCTCACTAATGAAATATTAAGGCAGCACACCTGAATTTTTTATGCATGTTATGGTGGAGCACAGTTTCTTTATTTCCAAATTATTTTGACAATCCTAATATTCATTATCATCACATTTTAATAGCCAGAAATTAAAACAAGAGTTACTATTAAACAGAGCAACAAACCAGTATATCTTCTCTGTAGACTGTGTGACCATAATATAGCAGTTACTAATAAATGTTTGTTGGATAATTGCAATCATTGCAATTATATATCGCTATATATCACGAAATTGGGTACAATTGTGTATGTGACTGACTCTTATTAATGAAATACACCTGCTAATGATTTTGATGTCTGCCAAGATTTGCTGTGATGGAGAATTCAATTTAAAATATTGATGTGTGCATGCCCACTAATTTTTGGGCTTCTCAGCTGTTGTATTTGGGCATCTGTCAAGGATGCATTATGCTATCGGCAGGCACAGATTTCCAAGATTCATATTTCATGGAAACTTTTCCAGAGTGCTTGACATGATCTTTTTTTCCCACTGTCAAAAAGAGCGATTCATTCATCCAATAATGATATGAAATCTCTCAATCATAGCACAAAATTGCGACAGATTGTAAAATACTAGTCATTCTTTCTGGACAGACCTTTCTGATTTAAAACACCACCACTGACAAGGCATCAACGGAAGTTATTTCAAATGTACATGTAACGCTGGAAAAAAAAAAACCACAAAACAAAACAAAAAACCTACCCTGTGAATATTCTTCCAAAATTGTGCTTATTCAAGATTAATCTACTTGTGCATGTCTGGAAGAGTCTCATCCCTAAAAAAGCACCAGAACATCTAAACACTGAAAAAGCATAACTTCCAATCATTATGCTTGCCATTATATGCTGCCTCTGTAACTACTTTCTTTAAATGACATTTCATTATCACTTTTCTTGCTTTCAGAATAGTATGCTCACCTTCCTTAAGCAATTAATGATGACTTTATCATTATGGGTTCAATATAATACAAATTTATTACTAAATTATATATGTGCATGGCTAGCACAAGTACATAATTAAAAAATTTCATGCACAATATCATTCTATTTACAATAAAAGACACTAAAAGGTTATTGGTTTGGGTTTTGTTTATTTGCTTGCTTTTCTTAAGATTATTTTTCTGATGATTTAAAAACCAGTTATAATCAAAATTAAGAAAAATCAATTTAGTACATAATTTCACAAGCACCTCAGATTATAAAAATGTTTAGGAAATCATTTAATACCTTAGTTTATTTAGCAAGTTGATTATACATGACAGAACTAATTCTGTGGAAAACCTCCTGCACCACTGCTGAAATGCAAAATAAGTTTAAACTAAACATTGAACTCAAAGGTGTATCTATTCCATGTCCTTGCATTACAAATCACACATCACAAATTTACCTTAATACATAAATGCTTTCATTGAAGTGCTTGTCAATTCTAATGCTGTGTTGTTACATTTAGGATACAACTGCAATATCTGAAAACACTTTGGTTCTAATAGAAATTCTAAATGGTGGAACGCACAATGCTGTGTCACCTTGAGCTCACTCCCCACCCCACCCTGCTCCCCAGCGGGATGGGGAGGAGAATCAGAAAAAGGTAAAACATGTGGGCTGAGATCAGTTTAATAACTGCAATGAAATTATTATTGTCATCAAGAATTATAACACAGTTATTAAAAGAAAAGAGCCAGCATAACAAAACCCAAGGGAAAGAAGTTATGCACAATGCAGCTTCTGGATGTCTCCAGCAACCAAACTCAGATACCCCAATGGCCCAGCTTCTGGCACCTGGATATACCATGGTCAAAGGCCACTCCACTTGCTGCTACAGACCCCCTCATTCCTTCTCTCACACCACAAAGAACCTTGATTTTGTTCACCAATTCAAAGTGTTTTAATGTAAGACACATAAAAAAGTTATGGAAAAAAATATGGCAACAGCAATTATTGGGAAAAGGACCACAAGAGTGCTTGTCCCTCAGGTAAAAATGCAGTAATCCTCAGGCTAAGCAAGGTTTCCTCACATGAGCATCATATAGGGCTCCTCAAGCAGTAGAGGAAAAGATACACAAATATAGCATTAGCACTTTTCTTACAGTCCTTCAGTGGTATCTTGAGACACAGAAACTGGAGGGTACATTTTCTTAAAAGAAAAGTGAAAACCTAGCCTTTTACCTTTCATTTTCCACACTCCAGAAAAACTATTGAATGAAGAGAGGGAACAGACCATTCAGGCATCTGATGTGCTAGAGCATTTTCTCTTCTGGGTTCTCCTTTGACTTTAATCTATTAGGCATTTATATATTTTTGTGCATAATATATTTTGTATGAGTGAGTTTTCATATTTATGTGTATGTATGTATATATGAACAAACATACTTACACACAGACACATATATACAATTCACTCACTAAGAGTTCTGGCATATCACATTTAGTTTTTGGTTTAACAAAAAAAAATAATCACTGCAATTCAAAAGGAGTGAAAGCAAAATTGTATCAAGCACTGTCAGCAGTATTAGTGAGTTACACATGTAGGAGGAATTCAATAAGGTCAGCGATCATCTGTGAAGTTTCAAGTGGTTCACTGTGAAGTTCATCTATTTCCCATGCATTTTGCACAATAATTATGACCACAGCTGTCAGATCAGAGCATGGCTTTTTGACCTCCTCTAGGCTGCATAGTTGTAATTAGTTATTCTTAACAATGCTTTAAAAGGAAAAAAAAAAACAAATTTCCAAGGGTGCATTGTGGCCTCACTGCATTGTAAGCTGCATCATCTGCCAATTAAATTCCAGGTACAGTTCAAGATGATATTATGGGTCTCAAGGATGGTATGGTTAAGACATTAGTCCTCAGAAGATACCAGTAATGCACTGTACATCAGTTCAGCCAAGTTCAGTTAATGAACGCATGGTAGCATTGTCTTGATTGGATTTTATGCCAAACTATTCTCAACCAAAGATTTTTGCTCACCTCATTTGGAAAAATGAAAAAAATCAATTTCTTACAATGCCTTTTCATATGCGACACATTTAGGACAGGCATAAATATGCAAGCAACTGACTGATTTAGTTTTCTTACATTGAAAATGAAAACGGATTAAAAGATTAACACTAATGTAGCACATTATGACTTTATATGACTCTTCATACTAATTTACTTAACTGCATTTTAGTATTGGAGAAGCTGTGTCATCAAGACATGAAGTGGTATTTCAAAAAAATCCACTACCTGGCCCATAAAAAATGAAGCAATAAATGCCAGAATTAACCAGATCATGTTTGTAGTTTAGCAAAATGCTGTATTTTCTGTAAATAATGTAATGTAGGCAACCAAATGTAATAAATTTCAACAGCTGCACCAATATTAGTAAACAAAACATATCAGAAACTGTGCCTTGAAATAGTTAAAACATAGAGTCATAAAATTACTTAGGTTGGAAAAGAGATTTAGGATCATTGAGTAGATTTCTTCTTTGTGTTCCATCACAGCTTGAGGTGAGAAGCAACAGGGTTTAGTATTTTGACAGCGGGATGGATTATATTTTTAAAGTTCTTGGAGGACTTTTTACAGAAAGAAAAAGGATTTGTCTCAATTGTCATGTCTGTATTCTTGAAAGCCTGTGTGCTCAAACATACCAGCAGATTATTCTGAGCTACAAACTAGCTTCAAAGTCCAGAAGTAACCTGCTTAAGTACATTAAAGCAAGGAACCCATTTAAAAAACAATAACATAAACAATGTATGGGGAAAAAAGCCATTTAAAAATGAAAGAATTTAAATCACATTAAAATACTTAGATTAATGTACTTAAGTAAAAATAGCCATCTACTTGAATGTTCACACTTCTTTACAAGCACTGTCTCATTCTTCACCCAGAGAGCCTCTCCAAAAAGGAAAGGGGAAAAGAAAATGCTAGTTATTAGGAAAGGGAAAGGAAGGACTCCTAACTTCTCAAAGTTTGTAACATTAATCCACCTAGTAAGGTTTTCTTTTATAGTCCAATATGCACTTTCCACTGTCAGCGCTTACTCAATAGCACATGTGTACTTTACATCTCGACTTGTGGAATAATTTAAAATGGGCAGACTAAGAACAGATTTTTGCATAACTATAATATCAACACACAAGAAAAATTGCTACGTGTCAGAGCCACAAATCTAGTAGGACAACTTCTGGGATACATAAAGTTTTATACTACTGTGAAGTAAATTTTACTTTTAAAATCAATCTACTTTGTATCCTTGGAAAAAGATTTGACTTGATTTTAAAAGGATGGTACAGTTACTTAATCTATTTAAAGTTTTTGGCATGAAAAAACAATTATACAGCAAACATTTCTACTCTCAGATGAAATGGATATGCATTTAAATACTGGTAGCTCTTATAATAAAAATTTAATTGGAAATACAAGCTACTGTTGTTAAGGAAAAAAAAGGCAATTAAAAAACTCAACTGAAATCTCATCCTTATCCTTTCCAATTAAAAATAAACCCCTAACCTGCCTATCATTAAAAGGTTCTTATTGTCCTAATGATGTTTTGATAACATAAACATATTAATCATGGTATAGTACTTATCCTTACATACCTAACCATCAACTATTCTACTCTTGGAACCAAACAAAACAGAAGAGCACATTTATATTACATTTTAAAATGACCTTTACACCTTAATTCAATTTCAGCTCTCATTGATAAATTACTAATACCAAATAATTATGCTCTAGAGTTTTAAACCCTTTAAACCTATGAGACACAAAAACAGAGCCTTCCCATCAAGCTCTATTATGCTGCCTAAAAGGATACTAATTCACGGATGAAATGTGTTACATGAAATAACCCCTAATGAACTCAACAGCTGTTTGTTGCCATGCCCTGTCAATGGCTGAAACAAACATAAATTTACCCTTTCTCTTTACTTCTGGAAATACTGTCCCAGCAGTGACCTGCCTCTTTATATAAATTTTGCAAATGTGCGCCAACAAGGCTGGCTGATTGCCCTGTGAAACCAGAGATCTAGCAGATTTTAAGAACCAAGATAGCAGATACTGTAACCTTGCATCAGTTCATCCTCGATTGACTAAAGAGGTCTAAGCTGGTAAGAAAATAATGCCAGGTAAAATCTGTCGCAGGGTGAACAAAATCCAAAAGATATAAACTTAGAGTTCATTACACTCACAGATATAATGAGATGCCTAACAGTATGCCTATTACCTCCAGAAATGAAACTAATAAGTGCACCTACAGGTAGAGTTGTAGAAGACAGAAAAACTTGTTTGTTTCATACCAGTTAAGATAACCAGTTGGAGCACCTAACTGAGCCAGCAGGGAATACCAGTGAAAGGAACTAGATTGAATTTCCTTATGCTGTAGGACTGGAAAAGACAGTCATAGAGCCAAAGAGAGACTCCCTTATGACTCCAGATGAACATAAATATAAAACAGAGATAAAAAAGAGAAACATACCCATTCTGGATTTACTAATCATAGAATCACTTAGGTTGGAAAAGACCTTTAACATCATTAAGTCCAACTGTTAGGAGAAACAATCTGTAATGGCTCAGGGTAAGAGGAATCTCCTCAGACAGTGGGAGATCTGGATCTTACGCCCAAACCTTGGGTTCTGTGCCTGTCCAGCCCAGGAAAGCTTCTTGTTCATGTGATTACCCACTTTTCTGTACTGGAAGCCCTCTCTAGACAACACTGACCACTGACATTGACTATGTTACATCATGTAACTGAAACGTTATTTATGGCTCTAGAGAAGATCATGTAGAAGGAATTTTATTTAGGAACTTCGCGTGTTCTTAAGCTTGAAATACAATATTATGCATAAGGGATATTACATCTATCTGAAAAAAAATGCAACAGCATCTCTTCTGTGGAATGATATTATACTGCTGTCCATTCATAGTTCTCCCACTTTATACATGGACAAAAAGCAAAAGCCAATTTCAGTGCACTTCACACTACTTTTGCTCACTATACATTTCCAACCCATAGTCATTTGAAATTGAGTCACCACAAATTCTGCTTCTTAAGCATGAAATTGTTACTACACTGCATTTTCACAACTCTGCCTTTATAATTTGCCTTGAGATTTTAATGTGTACAATGCCAAGTTTAATGTTGGCTGAGGAAAAAAAAAATTAAATAACATGTCATTTTGGGATGCTTAATTTCAAAACCAAGGACCAGAAACAACACACTTTCCCCAGCCTCCCCACACTACTTTTAAGCTTTGTAGAAATAAAGTCTTAGCCATCAGTTGACTGAGTTATTCCCCCCAAGCTTTTAAATGTGTTTTTAAAAGATTTTTCTTTAGCGCATATATTTTATGTATATTGATAAGATATATATTATAAAGGATTCAAACTGGCATTCATAATTAATTTCTGAAAACTCTTTAAGCTGTTCTGTACCATCTTGTCAATAGCAAATGCATCTTTGATGAAAACAATTAATGCGACTCCCTTTACAAATGTTGGAAAGACACATTTATTGTTTAATATACTGTACATATTTAAATATACTTTAATTCTTCTAATCATAATCACTTTTTTCCAATTATTTTTCTTCAAAGCTGCCATTCCGTAGATATGTCTTTAGTATTCACTTCTCAGCTCAACTGAATCACATCACTATTTTTCCCTTTCCTTAAAGCACTTCACATTACCTGCTTACTACTTAACTATTTCAAAACCTTAAGATTCCTTGGCAGAATGCAACTAATTCAAAGTTCTGTTTTAATACATAAGTGGATACTCTAAATAGACAAATATGCTTTGGCATAAATGTTGAATGACATGGCTTAAAAGAACTGTATCTCTTCTCTTTATGATCTTTATGCATGTCTGATTTTATGCCTTTATAAAGCACTCTTGTTCATATTGACAAACTCTGCTCTTGATCTTGCTCACTTGAGAAAGTGAGGTTTGAGCAGTGTTCCCCATTGATTGAAATGTGTCTTCTTAGATTAAAAATCAGTTTTGTAAACCAAAACCACAAACCAAAACCACCCTTTTTTAATGAAAATCCCTTAACAAAAGAAATAAAAGTTTAGATGATGAACAGGAGTTATAAATAGTCTACACTTGCAAGCATTCATCTTAATCCAAGTACATTACTTTACTCCTCAAGAATCTGCCCCACTGCTGATATCCTTCCAGTATCTTTTGGTGGGTCTCTTATTGCTCTCTCTTGTTTCTCCAGTATGAGTAAAGAAGCAGTTTATGTGTCATCAGTTTTTTCTTTTCTTTCTTTCTTTCTTTTGTTTAGGGCAAACATTAGTTAGACAAATTCATGTAATACACAGCCAAAAAGCAGATCAGTGTACAGCAGTTAAAAATGACAACAATGTATCCTTCAGTTATATTTAACCACAGACTTCATTTTCACTTGTACTAGACTTTTATTTTGTCATATTTGAAGACCTTAGTTTGCTGATTTGTTTATATGTTGGAAAGAATAATGAAAAAATAAAATATTTAAAAGATTACCAATTGTAATTTAAACATAACTTTATGGTGAGAAAATGCCTTTGGCTGCACAATTGCTTAATATATTCAGTGTTAAGTCTGTTATCAGATTAATTAACATTTCCACTGGCAGTGCACACAAATCACAATGCTACCATTTCCACTCACCTCTGGAAATACCCCAGGCCAGGCTGAATGGGGCTCTGAGCAACACGGAAAGTGGAAGGTGCCCCTGCCTATGGCAGGGTGGCTGGAACTAAAGGATCTTTAAGGTCCCTTCCATCCTAAACCATTCCATGATTCTGTGATCCTATGGATTCAGGTTCTTCCTGTCTTTAAAACAAATTTCTACAGATCAGCTATAGAAGAAACAAGAATGCCTAAAATGTGTCTACACAACAGCATTCATAGCTGTATCCTAAGAAAATCCTCTAATATGAAAAGAAGGATCTATCAGATTCTTCTACTTCTTAAACAACTGTTCTTTTACAGTATTTTTTTTTGCCTCTCTTATTTTCTTTTTTAAAGTTATAGGGCAGCTTACCAAAACGTAAAGCATTTACAAAGATGCAGAATTTTATCTTTTGCAATATTTGGCAAAAAAAAAAATTTTTCAAGGAGCTTAATATCGCATGTTATTAGAATAATACTACCCTTCAAGCATAATAAAAAGAAAAATGAGAATATCTTTATATTACAGATCATGTGGAAGCTTTGAATTAAGTGACTTGTCCACAAAATTGCATTGAAGGCTTGAAGTAAAGCCAAAACCTAAACTTAAATCTCCTGTATATTACTACAGTGTTTCAACAACATAACCATCCTTTCTTTTCTTTTAAATCTTGTATTTCATTACGGTAATGATAACCAAGTAAAACCAAAAAAGTCTAACTAAATATTTTTCTAGAATCACTGGAGTAAAACCCTTTACAGTAGCTTGAGACCCACGCTTTTCATTGCTTTTCATTAGAAAAATGGTCTCTCAGTAAAGGTATAATGAGAATCAGAGATAAATATAAATTGTGCTCTATTTTTCCTTTTGTCCCTTTCCACATTCCATTGTTTCTCTGGAGACAAGGCAGAACGGGATAATATTAATAAACCTCAGAGCCTATACATCTACCAGTCAGTGTAATTATGTTATTTAAGGGATTCTACATAACAAATTCCTGGCTTCTTCTAAAAAATTGTAGCTCAACAGTGACAATGCAAATAGGGGGTGGGGGGAGTTGGAGGGCAAAAAAAAGCATGTGTTCCTTTCACACTTAATATATTTTATTGGATTGGGATACTATTTATTTTCAACATACATGGAATTTGTTGGCATCAGAAACACAAAACCAAAATAGCTGAATCATTGCCACAATATGCAAAGAAAAGAATAAATGGAAAAATACTATTATGTCCAAATATATATGAATCCACAGCTTCTTTATTTATTGTGCACATTTGTCAGGAGCTTCCAAGCTGATTCAGACCAGCCTCCTTGATTATGCCTCCTTGAATGTTTTCTAGAGTCCAAACTGTTACTAATATCCCTGGAAGAAACATTTTACTGAGTCAAAGGTACAGTAAGCTGTCATTAAATGCGTATTTACCAACATGCCTGAGAGAAACAGACAGCAAGAGCCCCAGCATACACGAAGATGAATGCAGCCATACACATGGGAACACATTACACGATGCAGAAGGGAATGATGCAGCAGCTTAGTAGTGAATTCCCCAAAGTCACCTGGAAAAACACACATGACAACTCAATTGAGTCCAGTAGAAACACACACATTCTTCACGTGAGTAATATTGCTACTTATTTTGCTTGCTCAGAAAGGATTCAGGATTTACAAGACAACTCAAATACCAGTTCTGAAATCCAGAAAGTCAGAAATCACATGGTGATGCTTTTGCTTTATGAAGACTAGGGTACACAAGAAAATGTTTTCCTGTGTACAAATATTTGGGTCATGATCAAATTCTTTGTAAATCCTCTCTTCCAATCAAGAAAATAAATTACCCTGCTTATTAATTTTCTCTAATGCATAATTATCAGATCCTTCTTCTTTTTTCTCTAAAGTTTTTTGCTTTGTTTTGTTTTTGTTTGGTTTTCACACCCATGCTCTCCTCAAAACACATACCAGCGTAGGATGTGTAGTTCTTGTGATGGCATTATCATCGCCATGTATTTTCTTACTTAATCTTTTCTTCTTTTTGCATTCAAAATTTGTTGATCTTCTCTTTAAATTATTTTTATCATCCAGGATGCTATTTCCTATCATAGGAATATATTTTATATTCTTAGTAGGTATACATGGGTACCTTGAAATAGTTTGTATTCAAAAGATTCCCTTTGCATTATTCCACTACTAGCATGGATCCTGACCATATTATTTTGTAATTATTAGGTAAGATTCTATAATTTCATAATCATCTACAGATTGCATCAATACATTTATATATTATCTTTAAAATAATTCTATGTTTATGCATGTTGACAGCATAAAATCTAGAGCAGAGAAAATTAATGAACTCAATGGAAGTCATAATTTATTTATCTGGTAAAAAAACCCCAAATCCAACTATTTTCTTTTAAATTAGAATCTTATGAAAGTCTAACATAAAACCTTACAGGTGTCAAAATGTATTACTACTGTGTTACAAGGCTGTATCCATTTGTTCTTTTGAAGAAAGATAATAAATTGAGTTGATAAAACTTATCTTTCATGAAGGTCTTTTGTTTTGAATTACTTAATTCATAGTGCATACAATATCAACTTCTCTTATATTTTCTTACAATTAAAATGAGACTAGTTTTTCTGTAACATATAACTGAAGAATATTAGAAGAAACAAACTTTCCTTAGACATCTACATACGCTCCAAAATTCTGTTTGTTTTTTTAAAAGATTAACTCAAGGATTTGATCAAGAATTTCACTTTTAATAAAGATATCATTACTATGTCTGCTATCTATTATGTACTCTTAGTAGTTCAATATTAACATCTCACAAATTAAAACCAGATCATATAGCATTTCAATGAAAGAAAACTTACAAATGCACCATATCAGGCATATGATTGCTGTATTTTCAGTATGCCCTACCTACCAGGTTCTGATATCAGCAAAGTACACTTCTTCCTAATATTTAAAATACTGTTTTCTTTGTTTCTTAGTCCTGCTCAGAATTTTTCATGGATATATTTAATCTCCTTTGTATGCCCGTAGTGACTACATATGACTAATATGACTACATATGACTAATATGACTACATATTTCTAATGCATATTTCTCAAACTAGATCTGAATTGAAGGACTCACAAGCACCTGAAGACTGTTTCCATGGCGGAATAAAAACTGGAAGGCAGCACTCTTCCTTCTAACGTCTACAGAGACTGGTGGTCATATAGGCTTGATTCAAGTTTTATGAGTTATTGCTGGTTTTGCAGGCATGCAGGAATATAGTTCATATTTTAAAATAATGAAAGAGGAAATTAAACAATTTTAAAAGTAAAACTCCACTGCTGTCTGTACTGCAGCTTTGTCTCCAGGTATTTCTCTGGCCTTGTCTCCTTATAGTCTCGATCCCTCTGAAGCACCCTGGCTGTGGTTCCTTGTTTGCCGTGTTTGGGTTAGCAACAGACCCAGTGACAAGCCCTGGTCCCTGCCTGTTGTGTTCAGATCCTTTAGGACTGTACCCCACCAGTGTCTGTTATGGTCACCCGCTGCTCACTGTTCCCCGTCCCTTAGGCAGCCGTCCCTGACTTCCCTTCTCCCAAAAATACGAGATACACTTTTGCAGTAAAACCATTTGTGAAGACTCAGTCTCGAAATTAAGGAAGGTGAAAAATTTAAGGTAACCCATTGGTTATTTTCTGTTTGAATTAAAAGGCAGTTCTACAAAAATGTTCTGTAAGTTTCTTTTTTCCTTCCCATTCTACTCCCCTGTATTCTCTATTGCTTTTTCACAGGGAACTCCATGCACTTAAATTATACTTTGACCATGAGAAATTACTACTTTTAATAAAATGGCAACTGAAAGCTGGAGCTTGTTTTCTAGAGCTTGTTTAGGTCATGTCCTTTGAGCTTCTTCTCATTACTTTTCTATAGTAAAATTTCAGTTGTGGGAGTTGGAAAGGGAATAGATATGAAGATGGACTTTTGGGAGAATTTTTCATATTTCTGATTAGGGAGAGGGATGAAAGACTCTGCAGTAATGAGTTTGATGAGGGCAAGCAGTAGCATAAATTACTTATTACTATCTACATTTGTTAATATGAGCTAGCTATAAAATTATAATATCTTTTAAAACAAAACTGCATTTATGCTACATGAAACTCAGTTCTGTTTGGCATGTCCGTTCTCGACTTGTGGCAATCATTCAGCATAGATTTAACAACAGCAACAACAGAAACACAGGATTGCTTAGCTGCAATTGATTTTTTTCAGAAAAATATCAAACCTTTAAGCTTCTGTGAAATTCATTGCTGACTACATAAAACTATATGGACTGTCATTTCCTTCTGATAGATTTGGCCACAGTTAAGCATTAGCTGCAATAGCCTACTTATCAGTGGCCAAAATAACAACAAATAGAAGGGCTTTGAAGTACTGGTTCATGAAGTTCTGTTATGGCAGGAATCACGCTGATTCCTGGGGAAATATGCAAAACTGAGAAAACAGATGATCCGCAGATTAATTGTTTACTTTGCTATCTAGCTGTATCTTAAAAAGTAGAAACCTATATGCTTATTAAAGGATTGCTTCTTGCAAAGATTTCAGAAATCTGGATTTAAAAAAACCCACACAAATAAGAACACTTTAATAAAGCTGAAAAATATAAATAAATAAGAAAAGGTAAGTACAAAAATTGTTTACTCTTGAAAAATAAGCTCTATCATCACTGTCTATATGGAATGAGAGAGCAGATGAGCAGAGGAATTTATTTACTGTCACAATTGCAGCAGAGGTTTTTCATTTTGTGGTAAATAGCTTTGTCAGAGTGCTCTGAACTCCTAAAGAAAAAAAAAATCTAATTCCAGGTTTCTTTTTTCCTTTTTTATAAAAAATTCATAACAGTGCAGACCTCATCCAGATGTAGACAGTGACTTTTGCCAAGACTTTTGCACCGCGCTTGCACTGCACAAATATCTCTTGTGTGCACATGACACACATGCATATGTGCAGAACTGCACCCTAAATTGGAAGACAGGCTAGTCTTACGACTGCACAAATTCTAAGGGAGAATCAATTTTCTTTTCTTGAGCTTCTGTGGTAAAGTATCTTAGCTTGACAATAACAATACCACATATTTTTCTATCACTTCTTCCCTTTCCAGCTGGTTCCAGTGTCTGGAGTCCTGCTCAGTAAAGTGAGCTCTTGCTTCTCTTCCTGCAGGTGCACACAGAAACCCGGTATTACCAAAGAGGACAGCTGAGTGGCTACTTGAAATCCTTAGAAGCAGACAGTCAGGCAGGGAGAAAGTTGAGCCTGCAGGACAGATGCTGACTTACCAGAAGGGACGATGGCTTATAAAAATAATGACAGCTGTGAGTTTGACACCTGTGGATAAGTTCTTGTGAAATGCTCACAGCACCAAATTACTGAACTAGCACGTAGGTGACTTGAGATATAGAGATGAGGAAAGACACGCACCAGCAGGAGACTGCTATTGTGGTTTCAAAAGAAGCTACAGTAAGATACTAATTTGTTTTACCAATCTCGTTTTCTTATTTTCTCACACGCAGTATTGCTGCAGTGCATTTCTCTGTGCAGTGATACTGTCAGTAAGCAGAACAATTCTAAATTGACCTGAGATTACTCAGGAGATGTATATGCACATTAGCTGTGCACCAGGAGGTGCCACTTCAGAGGGACACCACTCACAGTGTCCTTGGACAGCAGGTCGTGAAGGCTAATGGAAGGCACGGGAAGAGGTTCTGAACAAGTCATAGCAGGTTGCTTAGGAGACCTGGCATCAGCTTGCTGGGGAAGGCTGAGGGCTTTGTGTCTCTCAAACAGCACCGGTACCCAGACAGCATTTGTGCACACACGTCACTTAGGAACGCAAGGCAGATTAGTTCCACTGCACTCTAAATAGTCCGATAAATTCAGAACATGGGTGGCAGAGGTGACACTCTTGTTCCTGGTCTTCCTGGTGCACTCTGTAAATTACATGAGGGTGCATTCCTCAGGATGAGTCAGAGGGGTTCTGCTGAACAGTACAAGTGCTCATCATTTGGATGCATTTGGCCAAGCAAGAGACATGAGAAATGCTCATTATAAACTGATACATGATTCTGATATTGCAGACAAAGAGCTAAAATAAAAGTGATTTAAATACTACAATTAAATATATTTTTAAAAAAGCCAAAAACAAAAAAAACTCACCAAAAAAACCAAAACCATCTGCCCAGTAAGAATTAAGCAAACCTAGAAAATTGCTGAAAGATGTCTGGATAATTCTCAAAACTCAAAACTGCTTAGTGAATCAGATTTAGAAATACCTGTAATAATCTTTTTCAGTGTTTATATCTCAGGCTAAACATGTTCCCAAAAGAGAGTACATATCAGCTGATCAAAATTTCAATTCTTAACCACAGACACTAGAAACGTTATCATTGTTGCAAGAGAAAGATGTTAATACAAATTACCTTGCATTTGTTGTGGGATATACACATCTCTGATTAGTAAAACAGTACCCACAGGTAATTTGCTTGTGTGTGTGGCACTTGCGTTTCAAAATCTAGATTTCTCCTTTTTTTTGTCCTTTTTCCTTCCAAATGGTTCAAAATCAATGGAAGGTCAGACTTTTATATTTGAATTTTTTTTTAATCTCTTTTGTCTTTCACCTGCAGATTGTGTTTTTATTTTATAATTCAAGCAATTAAAATAGTGGATGAAACTGGATTCAGAACATAACTGTAATAAATGTCCTTTTAGCTAACAAGTCTTTAACAACTATCCTGTGATTGATTTTAAAGCAGTTGAACACTTACCAGAGCCCGATTACACCTACATCATATATCAATAGTTCATTTATCAGTTAGCTTAAGTGCCAAAACCTTTCCTGGGTTTTAATTAATTGAGAAAGTCAATCTAACAAAGAGATTGGTTAGACATGATTTATTCTTCAAATACAGGTGATAGGAGGATAGGTTTTATCGTTTGATCACAATCTTTTAAGATCAGTGTTTATTTACTGAGAATAAATGTACCTCAGTGAAATTCTGCGTTATGTGCTCACGTGTCTTAAGCCTCTACAATGATCCCTTCTTGATTTAATTATTATAAATCCATCACTTCTTCGCTGCTTTCAAACTCCTGAAGTAAGAGACAGTATTTCTTTCAAACAACATAGTCAATAAGCATCCCATTAAATAAACCTTTGTAATAGATTGTCTCTTGAAAGCGATATAATCTACAAAAATTGTTTCCTAGGTTTGAAATTTCAAGGCATCTGAAGTGAATATATAGCATGAATAACTTCAGGTTGGAGGGACCAATTTAAGTGAAAAACTCATAAAATGTAAAGAAACAGCAAAAATTAAATATCGTGTCTGCTCTCTATTATAGAATATAGGCAAGAAAACAATAAATGGAAACAGGTGTGATATATGAATCTTAAATATTTTCAGGAAGGGTTATTTTTTTCTTTTCATGATCACAATTAACAACCTTTATTCCTCTATTGGAACATTGTTTTTTCAATACTATAGTTGGGCTATGTCATCATAAATCACAGTACGATATGGCTTATAACTGTGGGTTTTTTTCCCAGAAAAGAAATTACAATAGTCAAAACCAAATTACAGTACAGTCTATCTCCTCTTTTATATGTTGGGGGTCTTTTGTTTGTTTGTTTGTTTTAAATTTTAGAAACAAAGGCTCCTGTATGTGTATATTAAGTAAGAAATGTGTATTTTGTAACGTATTATCACTCTATTATGCTGTTTTAAAATAGAGAAATTAGTAAAATGTGTAACGTTACATGTGGGATTATGAAATTATCTTTTCTTTAGTACAGTGCTCATCAAGTAAACACAAAATGTGTGTATTTAAAATTATTATTTGTTACTGACAGAAGTCTTTATGCCTTTAGCATAAAGGTGTCACTGTGGCACTCTTTATGCTGTATCAGTACAGCTGCCCACATTTGTGCATCTTGAAGCAATCTAAGATGCTCTCACGTGTCTTGTCTGGTCTTCAGATGGCATCACATAAAGAATGGTCTCCTCTAGATCCAGTGTAGTACTTGTCAGCCCCATGGAACACATCTCAGACATCTTAAGGCATGTCAAACGGCACTAGATATCACACAGGGAGACCTGAACTTAGCTGGTGGTGGAGCTTAGAGCAGTGTTCATCTGGACATTTATGGACATTTCCTTTAGCAAGGATATTATGAGATCTCTGAATGCATTGTTTGGCTTTTCTTTTAACAATGTGTGCTTAATTGCTCCACCACATTTATATGTCTACATCACAGGAACTGAAGTAAAGCAAAATGACTGGCTTTTCCAATTCTGTTTGGTTCAGTGGTCAGAAGTTGCAAGTAAAATGTTACTGTTCTTGAAAAGACAGTAAAAATATTTAAAATTACAAAAAGAAGAAACTGGAGCAGACTCATCATTGTTTTGACCATTAAATGCAAACCAAAACTTTTTTTTTTATATTTCTTGAGTTTAATAGTTACATTGCTACTGGTCACTCTTAGAAATATATTTAATAAAATTAGAAAAATCCAACAACATTTATGTGGATGAGTACCTGCATCCAGCTATGCAACAGGAATTATAAATAATGAAACAGAAGCTCTGAGTTTTGGATTTGTGTACAGCCTGCAAAAAGGAATTCCTCATTTCATTAACTACGGACACTGCTTAGGACTCAAAGAGCCATTTATAGGGTAGTCAATGGATAAATATTCTCCTAACTGCTCACATGTCATGAATGCTCTTTAAGACATTCTGTTGAAGCTGAGAGGGTCCCACCAAAGCTGCTAAGTGGGAGTACCACAACTGTCACCCTCAGCAGTTATTTGTATATAGCTGGTAGATAAACCATCAGCTGTCTTGTATAACAAGCACATGACAATATTACGATTTCCCATGCATCACTTCATGGGAGTGATAAACAAATGAGTATTTTCAAAGTATACTCTCTGTATCAGAATTGCAAAGTGCATTCTCTTGCTCTAAAAAAATCACATGAAATAGAAGAATAGCAATAAAAAATTAAGTATTTTATTCTCTTGAATGGAATATTAGCAATGCTATTTCGGAAGTGTCTTAGTAGAGATGTTTGAAGAGACTTAGACGGATCAATGCCTGACTGACATGTTGACATTTAGTACAACTGTGAGCAATTCTAGCTTAATGCTTAAGGATAACAAGCGTAGCTACAAATTTTATTCCAAGGGGGTATCTGCAACACTTGTTGATTGATAGATTGACCAACAATCCTTAAGGCAAACAAAACAGTAATAGGGAACAGAGAGTTCATTTGCTTCAATCCATGCACAGAAAATTTTAGGACATTAACGGACAGCTCTAATTCAAGGATTTCCAATATGTGGCAGTTTAGATTTACTTTAGATTTATTAACTCAGTAACATGTAAGTGTCCACAGGCTTGCTGTTCCATTTAGAAATATTTGGTTTTGCCAGTCCATTTTTAAACAAGAAATAACCATTGTAACATTTCAGTACATCTCCAAAGAATGCCTTTTTAGGGTGCTGTTCCTTGGAATCCCTTATGTATGCTCGTGCATGAGGACATCAATTTGCTTTTACATTTTTATTCCTGTTTACGTTAGGCACACTGACTCAGTTTATCTTGGTAATATGCTAAGAAAAAGCATCTTTAATGGATGACAGCTTTGCAGTATTGAACCCGTACACATGCAGAACACTCTGAATTAAATGTGGCTGACACAACAAATTTGTTCCGTTTAATTAGTAGAAAAATACACTATTGTTTCTGGGTTTCTAAAACCTCACACGTTTTTCAAAAAGGTATTTGAAATCTCAACAATCAGTGACAGTAACAGTCTCATTAAAGGGCAGGAGATTTATGGTCTTAGATTAGAATGTAAAAATCTATACCTATTTGGATTTTTGTCTGTAATAAAAACAAAGCTGTTTCTAAGTGTCACTTCATCAGCCTGATATTGAATTCTACTTGCACCTTTCTTTAATGTTCATGTCATAGGCTCATGTGAAGGTAGAACATAGGAAAAATGGCAAGAGAAATTTAATATCACAGCAAGTCTAATTTTCTGGAATTATCTTGGACTCATGGAAGTATGCAACTATGTTTCCTTCAAGCAGGATTCCTCATGTCATGGCCTAATACTGACCTGAGAGCAATTGCTTAGAGTGAATAGACTAGGAGGTGTCTGCTGGGAGCAACTTCTCAGTCTCCCCTGACCTCCACAGAGAGAGACTCATTCCGTACCTTTTACAGCACTACCACATGTTCCCTTATTTTTCTCTTGCCTCCCTTTGAAGGAGTCACAAAGCTGAAGGTGCTAATGAGGAAAGGCTCCACTTACCACACTGAGTTAGCTGCTCTAATGGACTGAAAATATGCTAGATTACCTGGAAATACCTTTCTTTTTCCTAGTGCCATTATGGCAAATCCTTGTATTCCTCACTTTCATGCCCCAACTAGATGCCTAAAGCCTGGCATGTGCTTAGGCAAGGCTAGGGGCCATTATGGGCACTTTAGTGAACACACTGGGGAGATACTTAGGAGGGAAACAGCTTTTGCTCTCACTTCCCTATTTAGCAGTATAAAGAAAACCAACAATGCTTTTGGTCCTCGAGCACACACACATTTTATCTTGCTTATTGACAACACTGATAACTTTTAACAGCTCATCGTACTTTATAGAGTAAGGACTCCAACTGGTGTCTTTATGAGGCTTTTCTGGTGAATCCTTATTCTGGTTTTGTTTATAGAGCATTCTGAACACTAGTAGCTATTCAGAAAGTTCAACTCTCAGTTATTTGTTCCCTTTTCTACCTCTACTGTTGTGTAAAGCTTCTATGAAGGAAGAGGACTGGCTTTTTCAGTTCTGCTTGGTTCAGTAGTCAGAAGTTGCATATAAAATTTTCAAGAATGAAAACAATATTGCTGTTTTGTAAGAATCTTATTTAGAAGGAATCATAGATTCTTTAGCGTTAGTTTTTTCCTATGTATTGAAGAGCAACTGATATGAAGATACTGTTAATGTAAGATCTCATTAAGGATAGCAAATACATTCTTATTTAAATTTCTCCAGTTAATACAGAATAAATAATATAATTAAAAACAATTTTAAAACTTGAACTATCATAGAGGTAACATAATGTTTATTAGATTGAATTCAAGATGGTACTTTTAATAGCATTGCAGGGCTGGCATAAATTCATAAAATAGTATCTTTCTGAGAGTCAAAACAATTGGCATGTTATTACCAAATATTTTGATTTATTATTTTATTGAAATCACAATCATTAAAATGGTCATAAATTCTTAATTATATAAATATTTTAAAGTATTTTCATATATTCAGTAAAACATATTGATATCAAGTACTGCACAATAACAAAAAATAAACGTACTTTCTAATATTTTATATATATATATTTTATTCTTAAAATAAAATTTTAACACATTGAATTTATTTTGAAATAACAACACATGCTCCATTTTGAAATAAGTAAGGCTTTCTACAGATGAGTTTTTCATTCAGAACTCTAAGAGGCTCATGGGAATTTTTGCATTGAATGTCATAGCCTTTTTATCAATTACAGAAATAATTTACAGTATTATTGTACTGCATAGTTTCAAAAAGATATTTTTTACTAAAACTATCAATTTTTTTCTAGTTATGCATCATGGGATATGCTTGAACTTTCTGGTATTCTCTACGGGACAGGATGGGGTTATTTAATCTCTTTTTCCCTGGTCTTTCAGCCCTCTATGGCGGGGAAAGAATGATTGTTAGTGTGCAGCAGTGAATGGTTACTGTAACAACATCCAAGCCTATTGCCCATACAGAGTTTCCACTAAACAAATAGGTATATTTTGATCATACAGACACATATGTATGCATAAATATCTGTACATAACTAACCTAAAAAAATATTTATGTTAACAAGCTTTGCCTGTTCTTCATGTTAGCTGTCTGCTGTAAGTTACTTTGAATTTTTCCTAGTAGGTGCATTTAAAAGTGAGCAGGAAATGAGGTGTGATTACCTAATTCCCTAATTATGCTTTTGATCTAGCCTATCGAATTTATGAAGACTTTTATAATACTTTAGTCAGCACAAATAATTTTAAAAAAAACTTTAAATAATAAAGACAATCTTTCACAAGTAATTCAGAGATATGTTCAAACTTTCCTAAAACAGGAAATAAAATTACAATGTAGGTGACTGCATTTTATTGAAGAATTATTTTTGACTTCTATTTGCCTAAAATTTTTACAGGAAAATTTCAGGCACAGAATTCATTAGCAGCATAATTCACCATCATATTTCAAGTTCTTGTAATTCTGCTGTTTTATTTATCAATTACAGTACTGAACAAACATAGACATTGAAAGACTAACAAGCAAACTACTTGAACTGATTTCTTCAAAAGGGAGAAACTCTCTCATACTATTTTTCTGCATTATCAGAAGCTTCCAGAATACTCAAGAGGTAATATGGTCATATAGAAGTAATTATCAGAATTCCAGCATTAAAGCAGATTATTTTCTGCTAAGTAACTTAGACGTTAAATAACTAAAAACCAACCAACCAAAAGTCCCAGAACCCAGAGAGTTTCTACACCCAACCTAGTCATGCTTATGTTCTGATCAATGTCCTGGCCTTGGACTGTCTCCTGAACTTGGACCTTTATCTTAGGCGATCGTATACTCGAGTAGACCCTTCATGTGGAGAATAACCAAATGCTGAGAACAGTCAAACAGCATTTAAATGACTCCTGTTGTCCTCCCTTCTGCTCTTCCCTGCCAAAAATGCTTTGTTATATATGAGTAATGTAATGAGGAAGGTAATCCTTTTCCCAAATAAATGGTAAAACTTAAGTAGCTCAAATGAGCTTCACTGAGCATCAAATGATCTATGTGTGAGATGTCACATTATCTCCTTGTACTAACAAAGCCAGAAGGCTATTTGCTGAGCTTTAAACAGTCATTACTAAACATCTGATAACAAAAATTAAATATAATTAATTTCATAATTATGCATTTCTGCAAAAAATTAATCTTTGGATTAACTTTTACTAAAAATTAAGTCTTTATCATATCTCTAACTTTGCCTTGTATACTGAAAAATTATAGAAAGAAGAGGAAATAAATTATTCCTTCCCATTCTATTTTTCTGTGATTATGAAATCATATTTTTGATGCATTTTTCAAAAAGCTTGACAGAATGACAGCTATAAAACCGAACAATCTTTTAGTTTCATATACTTAGATGCCTGTTCCTTTTCTTTTTTTTTTTTGAGACTTGACATGAAGACGATAGTTCTAGCAAAGAACAAGAAATGGATAGCAGAGATATTGCAGTATCACACACTGAAAGTGTGAATCATACCTGGAAGGAAGCTGCATAAAAATATGCAATTTTCAAGGTTTTAAAGATATGGAAAGTCCTATGCTTCATTCAGGTTTAGGTTTTTTTTGTGTTTTTTTTTTCTTTTTTAATGTATCTTTTCTAATTTTCTATTTACAATAGAGTTCAGTCATAGAGGGACACATGTAGGTTCCCTGACCAGAAGTCTTCTTTGTACTGGAAACAAAATTTGACAAATACTCGCAAAAGGAAATTGCTAAAGAAAAGGATTTATGAAATGGAAAACAATAAATTGTCTGGATAATTTGCTGCTCATCCACAGATTTTCTATGAAATACACAGCAATCTGCTGTGGTTTAAGCCATTGCTTAAATCACCTTTGGTATAAGAATAAGGGGCAGAACCTATTAGTGTGACATCAACTGTAAGATGACGTCTAGTCATTGTCTTATCTCTATTCCAAAGAAATTAGTACAAAAATAAAATAAGAATCATGATTCACATACATATAAATACCTAAGTTACAGTTTCAAACTGGGTTACAAGGAAGAAATCTTGAGCTTACAGTTTTTAGTATGTAAATGAATCAGCAATGATATAAATATGATATGAACAATATATACTTTTTTCAATAAAACTTTGGTTTAGTCCTCCCCTCAGCACCTTTGAAAGAACCTATCCTCTTTTAAAGCAAGAAGAAGATCTTTAATGAATTAATTATCAGCTAAAAGTTTGGAATTGAGAAGAATTGAAAGGAATGGTCATTTTTCATACTGAAGAGCTCTCCACAGAAACATCCCTGAACAATCTGTGTGCTGGGTTTGTTGTTAATTATTCACCCAAGAAAAATGAGTATATAAAATTCTTTATTTAAATTATTAAAGATAATAACATCTAACCTGATCATAGAGGCATAAGAAAGATCTCATGCTTTAAATGACTAATACATTTGAATGATAACAAAATTAGATTAAATTCAGTGTTGATAACTGCAGAATCAAGGAGACCAGGGAACAATCACCACATATGGGAAACAATAGGCTCTAAATTGGCTAAAAATTGGCTATTACCACTTAAACAATAACTCTGGATTCATTGTGGATAATTTTATTTTCTTAATAAATATAGTATACCATTTGACCCTCTTTCCTTATGTTAATATATGCTTAGCAGCCACTTACTAAGTCAGATGTTGGAATCTTTGATCTGGCAGTGACTTTTTGTCTTTAACTTCTCAAAAAGGTGATATGACAGTAATTTAATTTTAATCCTCTTTATTTTAGCATTCTCATAATAAAGACCATTCTTTTCTTAATATTTTGAAATACAGGCACACGCAGTTTCATTTTGAGAGATTTTCAGTATCTTTGTTCTGTGGGAATGGAAAATTCATCTGTTTGTGTACGTGTCTATATGTAACCTAGAATGCATAATGTACCACCACAGTCATATTATTTAAAAGAAATATTTCTTATAACCACCTTTTGAATCAGATAGCATGCATTTAAGAAGACAGGGCACACGCACCTTGGTAAGCTTCTTATCCCTGTCAGTTATTGGTACTGTCTCTAAAGTCCACACCTTCCAGATGTAAAATGAAGAGTCAATTTTATATCATTTTATTGAACCAAACCTTCTCAAAGTCCCCATGGAAATTTGTATGTAATGAAATCAGAAACAGAACCTGATAAAAGAAAAACTAGTCCCAGATTTCTGGAAACTGCACAAGGTTCCAGAAATCTGGGAAACCTTTGTTTCCACAGAAAATGCACAGTAGAGACTTTATGAATACTCTAAAAGAAGACAATTCATCGTTGTTTGATTTACTTCTGGTTAAAAATTGGTAGGTTAGTTCCTGCAGAGGCTATACTCTAATTCCTCAGTACAGCACAGTACACACTGGAGCCATTACGTGGACTTAATAGGAAAGACTGACTTGAGTCATTTGTCATGAGCAGCAATTTTATTATGTTTGCAGTTTACAAAGTAGTATTTTCACAGGGCTATGACAGCAATACAGCTCAATGCTGTTGAATGAGAAGAAAAAGCAGGAGAAAAAAGGGTGAGAGAAAAGAAGAAGGAAAGATAATTTGAGAAGCTGTTTCATTTATTCTGAATAAAACTCTCCTTCACATTAATGCTTGTCACAACTTGTGCAGTCAGTGATAAGGTGACCCGTATTTGACAGTGCTGTAAACCACAGAGCAACTGGGGCATGGAAAGGAAGCAAAGAAATGACAGCTCAAAACAAAATGTCCCTCATTTCAGTCCTTGAAGCTATTTCTGAGTTGAGGATAGGAAACACAAAAACATTGGATAGCCATCAATCATACTAGCTAGCCAATAATTTATTAATATAGTACCACTACATATAGCTTTAAGCAACCTACTTGTGGCTGGGAGAACTTGGCATAAATGGACTACCCCATCCAGCTGTGATCAAATACTCTTGATCTCAGGCATGATTCTTCAAGAGGACTTTCTTAAATTTTGTTGTTGTCATCCATTACTTTGGTTTCTAATTTTAGAGGAACCAGTGAAGCCAAGCAAAATGGCCTAGTCAGTCAGAACTGAAAACTCAAATGTTATTGTTTAACTCCCACAATAAAATGGGGCTTGCAGACTTCAATCTGAAATACATATCAATCATCTCTCCCTTATTCGTTTTCCTTTAATATACTTTCTGGAGGATAAAGCTTTTGCCAACTTTTATTTCAAAATGTACTTTTCCCTGAGTGATGATATTTTTAAATGGCATTTAATTGATATTTTTAATCAGAAACATGCATACTAAAACCACAAAGGCTTGCAAACATTTCATATGCTTCCCTTCTTGGTATTACTAAAATAACCTTTTCCAAAGGTTATAACTAACCTTTTGATGGAATTTTTTTCTCAAAAAAATGAAGATTGACATTGAAGCTAGTTCTTACAACATGAAATATTCACAATTACTTCAGTACTTTTTTCTTTGTGCTAAAGAACCCCTTTCAAAACATTCTTATTCAGCATCTTCTGCTATCTATTAAAATTTTATATCAGAGTTAAAGTTTTATAAGGCTTAAGGTTATGAAATATTAAGACAAGAGTTGAGCTTGTGATAATTTCTGTTTAAAAGACAGCAAGTGTATCTACCAGAAAGTAAAAGAACACAGATTTTATTGCATTGCTGCTTTATGGATATGCTTTTCTGATACTCCTTTCTCATGCTCTATTTATTTTTGGACAATGCATAACAGAAAAAAAAATAAAAAGGAAAATAACCATTGAGATCCAATAAAATGAAATTGTTACAAACTTTCTTTCAAAACTTTCAATTAATTTGTTTTGGCTAATCTCAAAATTTGATCAGGAACTACTGGTCACCAGACATCAAAAGTATTTCAGTCAACACCAGTAACAGAACTGTCAATAGCTAAGGGGCTCTGTAAGGTTGAGTCTCAATCCGAATAAATTCTCCTTGAATTCAGAAATGTTCATCTAGCATCTCTCAACAGTATGTGTGTATGAAATTCTTATATACAGCTCTTAAGTACATTTGAAAATAATTCAAATAGATGGTTCAGCAGGTGGTTCAGTAATGATAAAAAGTTGGGTGTTTCTTACTTCTCTATAGGTGAAAAATATGTGCCTTGGACTGAAAATAAAATTTTCAATTGCAAGAGTAACTTAATTTCTGAAATTTTTATTTTGCATTTGTTTTTCTAATTTGTAAAATTTTCATTATAAAGTAGTTGATATAATTTTTCTTTAGCAGCACTATGCAATTCTTGTTTTCTACCTGTTTTAGAACCTTCTGAGTTACATTTTTATCCTAATATCTTCTTTTATGGAGTATTAGATGCAATTTGAAGTAACTCCATCTACATATGAAAGACAGGAGCTAAAAATTATTCTTTATTTCTGCCTTTAAAGGAATATTTATTATCTTTTAATTCATTCTTTTTATCATTTTAGATTAAGATGATGAGGCTTGGGCTGCCTTCCCAGAAATTTAAGCTCCTTAGAAGAGTAAAATTCAGGTTCTGCCTTGCCCCAGTTTATTCTTCATTATTCTATTAATGGACAACCTTTATGGAAACACAGAATGAGTAGTACAGAAATCTAAGCACTTCTTAAGCACAATCCAATCCATACTACTGTAGACACCTGATGTATGTCAGCTGAACCATGGCTTAAAGCATGTCTTTTTCTCCACTTACTACAGAATACAGAAAGATACGCCAAAAATGGGCAATCTAAATGCAAATAGCTAAAATGCATTGAGATACTCTACCTCAATAATGATCTCACTCAAGAACTGTGATCCTGCTTCCCTCTCATCACACAGAGGACTTAGCTCGTGCAGTATATGCACATCTTCTTTTTTCAGACAAGCTATGTTCAAATACCAAGTACAATATGTTGACTAGATGACTATTGAGCTAGGAGTCCTTCTTTTAGATGAGTAAAATGAAATTAAAGAAACTAATGTATCACTTGAACAACGAGGCTGAAGGAGGTTCATCAAAGTTTACTGCCTGCAGTTTTAGCAAAGAAAATTTGGAAAAGCTGTTAAATTGTTTTTGACCTAGTAATCCAATACACAAAAGTAATAGTAAGAAAAGTTAGTCAGAGGAAGTTTACTAAAAATGTAGTTCCTCTGGTTTGTATGGCATTTCTCCTAAATTTTCTAATTATAAAACCTAGGTAATGTTGCTTTAATCACAGAAATTAGTTTCTAATACAATGTGGAGATTTAAAATTAAATGCCATTTGAAAAGGTCATAAAGCAGGGACAATACATAGCATGTGACAAAAGGTTTAGCAGAAGAATAATACTGCTTTTTTTTGTCCCTATTATGCTTTTAACAAATACATTATTTCCTATCTATAAAATCGCTATGGCTCATTTCCTTTTGACACTACCTCTTACTGAGTAGCTATCAGCAGTAGTGGAAAATAAGACTGAAACATTATGCTGATAGTAAATTATAAACTTTAATATAAGTCTAATTTAGCATATTTCTTCAAAAGGCGTGGAATAGTGTGAAGTTCATCCATCTAAAACTTATTGCTGTTATTGAAATCCTTATCTGTTCTCAATCATATAGCAAGTCTATATAAATATAGGAGACTCTAAAACCCAAAAGATTACTTGAGCAAGGTAACTATTCACAGGGAAGAACTTATGTGCTCAGAAAAAGTACACAACTTAAAAACATTTGTGTGGTGCCCAAACTCCCCAAAATACAATCTGTGATCTGAAAATTAATAATAAAATATATTTTCCTTCTTCTTCTATTAAATTTGAAATCAGCTCTTGAACCATTTGGTGAGATTTTGAGATAAATCATTTTCCATAACTCTAACAATGCAGTCAGAACCTTGGTGATTTCATGAACCAGAATGCAAAAATTACAAAATAAAAAGCTCTTATCAGCTCAATCCAACATATAATTTGAATAATTTAGTACCAGTTCTTGTCATACTCTTTAAGCTTTTTAACTATCTAATTATGATCTGTGAAAAAAACTGCTTTTTTTTTAACGAGACTGGGATTTTTTTTTCATATGCCATATAGGAAGTTTCAGTAATTCTGAAACTCTTAATTATTAATTTTAATCAATAAATGGTAGCAGTGGAATAACTCCTTCCCAATATTTTTTATAAGACGGTATTTTATCACAAAAATATTTTCATGGAAAATTCATGTTCATCCCTGCTTTGTGTACAGAAAAGAAGCATCAGATTTGTTTTTACTGACCCTTCAATTTGCAGTGAATTGAATTAGAATAGAACGATTAAATTGTACACACAAGGATTCTTTGTTCCTACTTTCAACACATTTTGGGTCCATTCATTTTCAAACAAGGCTAAAGAAATTTTCTACGTGGACTAATCTAATGTAATCATTTGCTACGTGGAAAGACATTCTTATATGAATGTGCATGAGATAAAGGAAATCAGGAATTGGAAGACAAAGGTTATGACAAAAATACGCATAACCTTACAAGATTTTCTGAAATCCTGCACAGCAAAGACAAGGCCTGCAACGTATTTGCATGAACAGTCATTAGGAATACCTGGTTTTGATAGATAATTTATCTTTAAATTATATCAGCTTTAGATTGAGTTTTGATATTCTTACAATTGTCTACTGTACATGACATAAAGTTTGTGTTTGTTTGGTGCATTTTTTAGACATTTTTAAACAATGCTCTGCTCCTGAAGAGAAAAACCTTTACAAAACTGGAAAGAGAGTAATTACAACTGCTGCTTACTCTGATATGATGCTAGAATTTGCTTTCTAACAGAATGATTGCCTTTTATGGTAATGGCAAAGAATCTTAGATAAATTGAATTTCACCTGCACACAAAAGATAATTGTATTTTTCTGAGTTCCATCACACTCTCCCCTCCAAGGTAGTGTTTGTTTTTACTACCTGTATTTTCTCCAGGAAATTTTGGACTAATGAAAAATATATTTAAAAAAAAATCAATACAAATCAGTGAGGAAAGTGAGAGCCATCTACTTGGTATTTCAATATGCTCAAACATAAAAGAGATAAAAGTTTCATTACAGTGTTGTGGCCCTGACAGCAAAGTTTGCAACAGATAGTCAAAACATGACATTTGCAAGGAGTGGCAGCTATACTTCCAGAAATTAGCATTTTTCTGGTTTGTCTTACTTTATCTAGACATCTAATATCTATATTCTGTATATCACAAAAGCATACAATTGTACATTTGTTGAAATATGTAGACACTTCACCATTTAACATTGATTTTTAAAAAGGACATAGACATTTTTCTGAGCAATTTAGGCCATAATCATACTTTCTTGAAAACTTTTAGCAGACAATGCATACACTAGAGAGAGAATCTATCATCTGCTTGTAGCAGAATGCACAAACCATCTGTTGCATTGGGTTGATTTTTTCAACTTCTGTCTTCATATGCTAACATAAAAAGTCAAGCTAAGAAAAGATCCTGAAGTATATTGAGCTTTTCCTACAGTACAATCATCATGGGTGGCTCTGTTTAGACTACACAAAAAGACAAGAGAGAAAAACAAGCCCCTGAAGAGAAATGTTATTTGACTTCACCTTGCAAAATAACATATGCCTAGACACATTTCTGTTGTAAAAGAACACTTATATTGCAGGGGAAAAAAAAAAAAAAAGAAAAAAGGGTACTTTCCAAATTTCATTTGAGATTAATTAATCTCACAATGTTTTTAGGTTTTAGTATCTTTTTTTTTTCACTGATCTTTCAAAATATTCTTGTGTCATGCACAAAGGAATTAATTTCAACAGCAGACCAAAGATTTAAGAAACATCTGTATAATTTTTTAATCACCAAAATTTGGAAAGAATCCTTCCAATGAATTTCTCCTTCTGAAGTAAGCCTCTTATATCAGAGTTCATAAAATTACTCACATTCCTTCCTTTCCTAATTACTCACTGCCTCTTTTTTGCTGTTTCCCGTCACCACTACAAAGAAAACAGGACACTTCAGGCAGAAATCTCCTTGACTAGACAACCATGTTTCATTCTATGCATTACACTCCTAATGATGTGTACTCTTTTACTATGAGAGGATTAAGAGTCTTACACATAAAAAGATCTTATTTCAACTCTCAGTTTTAGTATTGTTTGAAGCCTGTCATGAAAACAGTGTCTCCTGAAGAGAAATCAACCTGTCAACTTTCATGGCACTAGCCATTACTTAGTGCTATTAGGGAACCACACAAAATTGCTTTTAAGTTTTTATTTTGTATCTAATTCATTATCTGGAAGCAATAAACTTCATTATATTTACCACAATATTTTTAAGATAATGTAATGAGAAATATGACATAGAGCGGGATAATTAGGGGGGATAACAACAAAGCTTGTGAACAAAAAGGAACACTCTAAATTTCCCATAATTAAAGAGTTACAGTTTGATGAACTAAATACACAAGTTTTCATTATGTACTTAAGCTTCTTTTTTTTTATGAGTACTGTGGATAAATTTATTTTACTATAATATTTACTTGATGGAGATTTACGAACTTGCCTTTAAGGACTCAGACTCAAAATAGCTAGTTTCAGTTTATAAATTTCTCCGTGCAATTATTTTATTTTTGCTTCAGTGTTCTGTCTTAAAAAAAACCCAAACTAAAACCCAGAAAACAAATAACAAAACAACCCCCCCCCCCAAACAATAGTACTGTCATCCACTTTCAATAAGTGGAATTTCTTTAAACACTAAGCTTTCTATGATACCAGTCTGTGCATTATGTTAAGTATCAAAATGAGGGGGACTGATTTTGGTTATGTATAGTCATGAGATTTGGCACACCGCAGTACTCCAGTGGAAGAGCAAATCAGATGAAGTCATAAAACTTAAAGAGAGAATGTACTTAAATTCTAAAAGATATATTCAATGACTGTTGTAAAAACATAATGATAAAAAACTTTTAGTCCTCATACAAAAGGTTAGAGATTTTTTTAATCTTTGTCAGCATCTGCAGGCAAGCTTTTCACAGAAAGATACTTAGTGACAGTTTGTGAGAAATTATTGAATGTGCTTCTTTCTTCAAGGCAAAAAGACTGTCATGTCTAAACATGTCATGATTGACAGGAGTTTCTCTAGTTTATTATAATCTTATAATCCGAGATATTAAGGAGTCCACACCACTACCAAGAAATCTGTTTGGTATTTGAAACATACAATAACATTTATTTCCTGTGATAATCTTTTCTTGGTACAACATGTTTTCTAAAATGATAGTAACTTTTTTGCCTGGAATTTCTTCAAACAATCCATGCATTTCTTGATTGTTCTGGACAATACAGTAGAGCTGAGGCTCTACCCAAACAGATCAGAGAATAGAAATTATTTTTTCTGAGGCTATGTGTCTATTTATCTACCCCTATGACTAAATTTTAGCGACAGTATGGAATACTTGGTTCATATTTTACTTGCTTTGTACTAAATGCAACATTTCTGCAGAATGCTATCTAGACATTTGATCCTACTTCACATCTCTGCTGATTATTGTTGTGACAGGATAGCAAGTTGCACTATTCCATATTCATTTTTTCAGAGATCTTTTGCTTTTTTCAAGATTATTGTGCATTTTAATTCTCTCCTATAACATATGGGTCAATCATTTAAGACTCTTTCCTTTGTATTTTTAAGAACCATATGCTTTACTTCATTATTTAGTCTTTATTGACTAAAATGAAAGTACTGGGTGCAAAAGAAACATATGAAGAATTCCTACTGATACAACTTCTGTTCCTAATTTTGCATGTCAAGGCTTTCCTCTTCATTCTCTTTTACAGCAGTTTTCAGAAATTCCATTTACATCTCCAATGAACACTGCACAGAAACATTCACTTTCATCTACATCTCTATCCTTTCAAAGACTATTACTTTTCAAACAAAAGTCATTAATCTTCTAAATTAAAATACCAGAGTCCAGATATGCAAAAACTTAACTCAGGAGGATTAATTATCATCAATTATGTTGGTGTAGGCATTGTTGATTAACAATTATTAATTGAAGCTTTTGCTATTAAAAAAACAACTTCTGAGATGTGACAGTAGTTTGAAGTCCTTATGTTTATCAATAGAAGACTAAAAATAGTTTAAAAATCTGTTCCCACTAACTGGAAATATGGAGTAGTTTATTTTATATTGTTTACTTTCTTTCTTCCTTCCTTTCTCCTCTTTCCTTCCCTATTTTTGATGTCTCATTTACTTTGGAGTTGCTCTTACTATTGCTACTTTGAAGGGGTATTTTTTTTCTGAACTTCAGATAACTTATATAAAAAGTGGTGATATAAAAAATATAAATTATCTTTGTGGATAAGTTAATAGTAAAACTTACGATGAAACAACTGACAGAAGAGAACTCAATAAATAAATAGAGCATAAATAAAGGCACCAGACATTACACACAGAAGGTTTGCATTTAGCATTATGATTAGCATTACAAAACTCTGTAATAGAAATAATTTTATAAATTTAATCTTTTGGACATTCATAAAATATTATCATTTGACTGCATGAATAAAAATATGGCAATGCATGTGGAAATTAGTAATGGATGGAGGTACACTAATACTACATATTCCAATTTATAAGTAGAGAAATAACAAGGAATGCAAGAAAAAAACAGTGAACCACACTGGCCTGAAGGCTTGGACTGGTAATGCACCTGACTGGTCTAGAACATGAAAAGAAGTTGTATCTCTGCAAGCAATCAGAAGTCCAACTAAGAACAGAGAGTTGAGTATCCGAAGTGCCATATATTCCTGTAAATACAGATGCAGTAGTTTTTATCATGTTTTCTCCATACTTCCTGAAGGTAAAACAACTTCTATGCTCTGAAAGAACCTATTCCCAGCTAGGATATAAAATAATCCAGGAAACTATAGTTTCAACAAAATCACACACTGCAACAGAATTTGTCATAAGGTATGCATCCTGTACTTTTTTCTCCTTCCATAATTCAACACGCTATTTTTAGGTATGGATCACTTACACCATTGAAGAATCTCTGGAAAGAATTAGGAGCCCAAATAGGATTCAGTCCTAGGATTATATTCAGCAAAGACGCTGCATGTGATTATACCCATTCAGATTCAAGGATCTTTTGTGATTTTTTTATTCAATTTGGTTTTGTTTTCCTTCATGAGTTTTGCACAAAGGAAACCTACATAGCAGCAAAAAGATACCAAGGTCAAAACAATGCTGTTTTTTCCATATGGTTAGAGTGGGAGGAAGGATGAAAACAGATGACAGGAAAACACAAATGTTACAAAAGGTTGAATATTTTAATGTCGATGAAACACAGTCAAACAGAAAACTTGACTGATACAGTTAAAAAAAGAATGAACTGCAGATGATGTGTTCCATGAATTGCACCCAGCTACTTATTAAAGAATAAGAAAATAATTGCCTTATTAAATTCAGAAAATCAATTCCGTGTGATAAAAACTGTTGGTTTAGATTCAATAAATAATTCTTAAGTTTTGACAAAGACACTTCCATCTCTCAAATACATTTTGAGATAATGGCAAACACTAAAATATAAAACCTCATATTTTCAATTTACATAATCTTACATGTTTTATTCCTAACATTCCATTTTAATATAATAAATTGAAGTCCAAACTTTGGAATACACACCACATTGAACCAAGTCTTAATTCTCTCTGTGTATTTCTGTTGGCTCGTTTCTGAGAATTAAATACTCAACATTTATTTTCCATTTTATCTCATTAATTAAAGTCAATATTTTTCATGAGTCAAGTAGAACAGATGAAATTCCACATAAAGTAGTAAGAATGGAAATCAAGAGATAAGATGTGCCTGAGTAAGTGAAAAAATGGATTTAGGATCCTATTTGGTAGGAAAGGTCTGTGTGGCAGCCAAAATGCGGCAGGGAGATATGCAGCAAAGGACTAAGAGTGAAGAAATAGGAGATATGACTACAAATGTGGTTTGGAAAACCAGGCTACTCATGACAATAGCCTCGGATGCCTTGAATATATATCATCTACTACAGAAATGTAACCCTGGCCTAAACTAACAGCAATCTTCAGCATAGTCAGTACAAATATTCAAGACTTCAGCTGGAAATAGAAAATATGGAAAGAAAAATGTGACATAAACTTGAAGCATGTATTGAGACTTCCAGCTAAATTTTAACATGTACTTTGGAGACTTAAAAGACTATTTTTAAAGTATAAATCATGATAATGTTTTAACCTGATACTACAATTAAAAGTAACATTTTCAAAAATTTTGAAACAAAATATTTAAAATATTACTGGAAAAACATCTAAACAAAATTATAACCTTTACTAAAACTCTTACCATAAAGTCATAATATTTTAGTATTTTGGACCTATGTTCATCTTAAATTATTGGTAAGTTATGACTTTTATAAATAAAAAATCAGAAATTTTAGACACTGCTGAAATTAAATTTTTGGTGAAGTTGAGATTTGGGGATTTGGGAGATTTTTTTCAGTATTACTAGGGATGATTAGAGTTACTTGTCTTTCTGAGGAAGTTGCAGCAGTTCTCAACTTTTTACAGGACAAATTTCCTTTCTGAAACTTTTAACAACATCTAGTTCTTACCCTAGTGTAAATTGTTTACTTTAGGTCATCAACTCTGTATTCTAAAAAAGTGTTCTAACAACACCAGGAAATTTGTATGCTAGGCAGCTCTGCCAAAACATCACAGCATAACATTTAAGGAGCAGTTTTCACCTAAAAAATACAAGCTTGAGATATAAAAAGAAAGCAAATTCTTAAATTGCTTCCAACAGTGTATTAAAAAAATGTGTCACAAGGATTAGAAGTAGCTGCTAGAAAGCAATGAGCATGTTTTAAGAGTATGTTTATCTCTATGTATCAGCAGCATTCGTATTAATTTAACAGATTCTAACAATATGCTCTAATTTTTTTCCATGTACAATATTTAAATGAACTTCACTCTTCACAAAAATATTATATAGGAATCAACTCTAATTTATTTATTAGAAACGATATAAATGATATACGTATATGCACTTTTAATATATGCAAATCTCATTATGTTTATATTAAGAGAGAAATGCAGATGATGTATTTATTCGAGCATATATAAACTTATATAGGTCCCTACTATTATTATTCCAGAAATGGCTTTATCAAGAAAAAAAATTATATTCAAGCCAACAGTATTTCTACAGACTTATCTATATTCACCATGAATTGGATTTTCAAGATGGCTATTCTCTGTTCTTGCTTTTACTCTGACTATGAAAAGGTTGAAAAGCATTTCCCTTTTGTAATGCTCTTTGATATTACCCTTAAGAGGTCCACAGTTTTAGAGGTATTTCACTGATTCAGCCACTCCCTATGCAACTGGTATTTTCACTGCCAAATCTTTTCTTAATGATGCTTTGGTTTTGTTTTGTTTTTTTTTTTTTAATATTCCTGCAAAATAGTGCAACGTAGTCCAGAGGAAGAAAGAGGAAAATGGTTGGTTTCGTCAATGTTGAAAGTAGCTGGGTAACAACAGCTAAAAAACTGGTCACGTCCTTTGCTTTCTAGAGTGTTTAATGGGCTCATGTTTTCTGGCAGCATTCATACTTTTACTGAGATGAGTGATATGCTTTTTGCTAACACTGTGAAAATATAATAGATTCAACTAATTCCATTCTTCTATTCTACCTTTTTAGAACAGTTTGAATTTGAAATGCAGACTTCAAATGGTGTTCTTTTACCAAATTTAATTGAAAATTAAACATTTAAATTGAACATTTGAACCTGAACTAGCTACTTTAGAATACTGCTACACTCAATGAAGACAAATAGGGCCATCTGAAAGATAATTCACCTTATTCAAACATGTGCATCTAAGATAAAGATGAGACAAGATAAATCCCCATCATGGACTGAATGAGTTACTCAAACTAAAGTGTCTTGCTGACCGATTAAACACAGCAAATGCCACCATGAACTTGGCAGCCAGTGATAAAACAAATCAGAGAACAAAGCAAAATGGGGAGCTGAGGTAAAAACATAGGAACGGGAATTCTATTAGGATTTTATTAAAAATTACAAAGGAGATAAGAGAAGGTTTAAATGATACTGAAATTCAAAGATTTTGAAATAGTTAGGGAGAAACAGAAGAATGAGAGGTCCAAGAAGCTGTTAATGAACTAGGGGAAATTTGCCTTAATTTTTGGAAGCATCTAGGACAAGGTACAGGCAAGACTGTACAGAAAGTAACCTGGTGAGTAAATCAATGAGAAAGATGGTAAGAGAAGTTGGTAAAACCAAGTAATGATTTCTGGGTAAGGAACCTAGGATTTGAAGAAGGCAGTTGGGAATCTTTTGAGATCATGGAAAGAAGGGGAAAAAAGCAAGAATAAGGTCCAGGAGAATGCCTATTCAATTAAAAAAAAAAAAAAGTAAAGAGGATATAACAAAAGACAGTAAGTTTGGGAGCACCAAGAAGAAAGTTACATGAATCTTTGCTTGTCACTAGAATTACAAATGCAGCGGAAGACTCTAAAGTCTCGCCATATCTTCAGCTGTTGAATTCCTCAATCTTTCTGCAGAGAAAGTACACAACCATCGTTGTAATTACCCACATAAAAATTAAGAACTTTCTTTTGATGTCATTTATTCTATCAGTTCAAGTGGCAATGGGATACAGTGAATCCTCAAGTTTCAGTTTTGCATCCAAGTGATGGAAAAAAGAAATGACAGCACATGAAGTGACTTGTGTGTTCTTCTGCTTCTTTTGCTAAAAACCAAACCAAAACAAATGGCCAAGCTTTAGAAATGCTGTTCTACAAGTACCAAAGCCAGTTTTCAAAATTAGGAAATTCTAGACCTAGATTCTCCTTGTAACTTACCTAATTCCATACACGTGTATATATATACAGTCTTCAGCTACATGATCTTGCACTATTTTTAGCACCTGATTCTTCTGCATCCCATGCACAGAGCAGAGATCCTCTGAGAATGACTAAGAGCTTTGGAGGAGAAAGATCTGTGGCCTCTGTTGTGTAGGAACCCTGATTCTTTTGTTGTGAAAGTTAAAAGTATAAATATAAAAGACTACAAGTTATATAACCATTTTTAGAAGTTTCATAATCAAGTTGAAAAACTGGCTCATGACAAAAACAAACAGATTATCCTCTTCTGATTCCATAACCTAGAATTGTGTGATCTATATTCCACCTCAAGCATTAAATTATCTTTTTAACAAAGCAGTCTCTATGAGATAGTATAAAAACATAAGCAGCTATTAATTTGAGTTCTTTAGTATCTAATTTTAGGATCTGGTTATCACAGGAGAAGTTATGGTTCAAATGTGGATAGCACCCCAGAAAGGCTACAGCCAGGATCAGTTGTGAAAATACTTGAAGTTGTGAGAGCTCACAGGGCAGACTAAGACATAGGAAGGTATTTTGATTCTCCTCTTCTTGTAAGTCCAGGTACCAAGATGTAAGCTGTAAACAGGAAACTCCATTTACTTAGAAACCAGAGACCAGAATCCTCTCATAAGACTAGATAAACTTACAACAGTACATGAAGTAGTCAAGTAGCAAATTTTTATGACAGTTTTATCTACATTTTCTAAAATGGTCAAAATATTTTCTCATTAAATTCAAAAGCTGCATTGAGAATGCTGCTCATCCTGATAGGTTTCAAATTCGTAACTTCTACAGCAGCATGCCAACTGCAAGGTATGTTGCTAGGAGAAAAGGAAGAAGACTTGGAAGTGGGAGAGACTAATAGGCAAAAGCACCAAAATGCAGGATTTGTGGGCTCAGAACAGAAAAATACAAAAGAAATGCCTATACAAAAGCTTTGATCGTGTAGTTTAACCATGCACATTTTTATGTTCCTGATTCTACACTGATCATAATGATTTAATTTAAATAAATAGTTTTGACCACAGAGACTTGAAAATTAAATTTCTCAGTTAATGTTAAGAATTAGAAAATCATTCTCTCACTTGTTAACCTTTTGGATTCCCATTAATACTGAATTTTTTACTTCCCATTGACAAACTCGACAGAAACACAGTAAAAGGCATTCCTTATTACTTTTCTAGTGACTCAGCATTTGAGCATGAAACTGTTGTGTGAGGAAGGCACAGTATTCAGTCCTTTTGCTTCTTGCTTTATGGTACACTATTAGACAGTGTCTAATGGTGGGAGGATTTGCCACGTTCTTTCAGAAGCTGTATTTTTAAATTCTTGTATGTTTTATGAAAGACTTCTGCATTGTCAGTGCTTGCTTTATGTGGGTTAGGCATATCTGGCATATTCTTCTTGGAACCATCTCTTAAAATGTTAATTGAATCCTGCGTTCTCCACTCCTCTTGCACACAACCAGAGGAGTCTGGGACTGGTTTGCAGATGGGCTCATCATTTATGGGTGCAACTGAGAACAGAGAAAGTAGTGGGAGAAAAGTGCTATATGCTCTGAAATCAATCAATTCAACTTTTTTTTTTTTCCTTTTATCTCTCTTTCTGGCTTACCCCTCCACTGCAAAATAGGGCTGTTGTAAAAATAAACCTGTTACTAGTTTGTGAGGCACGTACTGAGTGTAGTGGTGAACAGTGCCAGGGGCTCGTGAGGAATCACATCTTCGTAGGATTTGAATAGAACAGTGAAAGGCAAGCAAAACATGCTACTACCTACTCAGGAAAGAGGGATTAAAATACCAACCCCTTTGCCTATTAAGTGAATCCCATTCATGCTGGGGGTTGATTAACACGTCACCTGAAAAGAGCCATCGTGATCATGTAAAATCTCCATTACATACTTCGAGGCTCTGATGGATGTATCACAAATCTTTGCACTCGTAGTTTCCAAGCATTTTGTGGCTGATTTGCAAATCTTAATTATAAATTCATGTTATAGATTCTTTTTTCCTGACAGTTTGTCTTAGGAAATCAAGATAAAAAAAAAAAATCTTTAAATACTCACTGCATCTATTGACAATTTTGTCATGCCAGCTCTAAACCAATTTGATATGTTTCCAAGCAATTTCAAGCAATCAGACCATGTTCTAACACTAATTGTTAACTGTAAAGCATTTTTTCTTCTTTTTACAGATACAATATGGAAAATAGAACAATTAGGTAAGTACTTTATAACATGCCCTATCTAACCCTTCAGTCTTCTTAATGCCAGTAGGACTATCCATATAATCTTACTTATGCATAGATGTACTGTACAATTGACATGACAGGATGTTCTTCAGAAACATGCAAAAAACCCAAATCAGTAAAGTAGAATGTAGCTATTATTACACAACCATAATCTCTCATTAAATAAATCCCACAATATCTAACAGAACATTAAAACCAAGAATTCAAGATCCTCCAGCTTTGTGTTTAGCTTAGATGTAGAAACAGTAACTAAAACTCCACTGGAAAACGAACCCAGCTGAGCTGTAAAAGGATACCAGTACAAAATTCACATACCAAGCTGAGGAGATCAACTGGGAAAAAAAAATTAATATAAAGAAATTAACAAACAAATGAAAACCTCAAACAAGGAACCAACCAAAACTCATTTGGAGATACAAGGATACCAAGTAGACACTAAAAATAAAAAACAAAGAGCAATTTTCACTTCTACATATATGTCAATAACAGAAAAAAAAATACAAAAAGACTTATGTCTACAGAATGAGTGAGATATAACTTTCCAGGACATTAGAAGATTGTTGGATCTTAGAACTTTCAAGCACAGAACTACCATTTTTGCAGCACTTGACCACCTCTTGGCACAGCATACAAAGTTCGTAGAGGTAAATGAAAGGTTCTTTGATGAGAAACAGAAAGTCAAGTCTTAGACTCTAAAACTATCTTAAACATTTTCATACCTCAAAAGGTGGCATTTTCCTTAATAATAAAATCAGATCTCCTGAGGCAGTTCTTTTAAATCTGAACAAATTTGAGCATATTTCTTCAATAGGATTATGAGCTACTGATGACTAGATGTATAGTTTCAATAGCAATGAATGAACAACATGGAATAAATGGATTACAAAAATGAAGAGCAGTAAGAGCAGTAATCAGATAGATAATGTCACAGAGTACATACATTCTATCAAGTTGACTCCTATGCACAAATCAAGTGGTGCCATTAAAACTCAGTAAGTTTCTGTTAGTATGCAGATCTCTACAGAATCTCAGATCAGTGACACACCTAAATGAAAAGTCTATAGAATTAAACTATATTTGTAATAGTTTTTAACCTCTCCCATTCCCTCTTCAAACACCTTGAAGATATAATTTTAGGGTTGGTGTTTTACCTGTCTTTGTAGTGTATCTGATAACAATTTGAATTGAATTCTAGGATAAGCACCTTCTTGTTGCTCAGAACAACTTCACGTGTTCATAAAAACTTCAGTATTGCTTTTGCTTTAAAAATATTCCCTAAGTCACTTAGCAGCTCTTCCACGTGTTTAAATTATGTAGCTGCTATGAAATCAACTATGCTAACTGACAAAACAATAAGAGATTCAAAGAGAGAATATATGCTTTAGGGCTCTCTGAAAAGGTGTGACATACTCAAAGTTGCACACACATATGTTATCTACAGCTGTACTAATCCAAACATGCACAGTGCTGTTCCTTCATGTAATAAAATATTTAATACTATATGTTTTACTTTTAATATGAAAAAAAGCCAAAACAAAACAAAAAATTTCTTTCATTTCTTTTCATGTTTAGAAACAGAACAGTACATTTCTCTCCACAGGGAAAAAAAAAAAAGACAAGGGAAATGAAAATGAAGGAGTCTTAACTGTGGGGAGGCGAGGGCAAGCAGAGTTAAAGCAATGAATCATTTTACCCTTAGGACCATCTGTATCAGTTTTTCTGAAAGCTCTCTGTTAGCTACATTTCCTTCTTCAAATGATTTTAATTTCTGTTTCAGCTGGGGATGAAGAGGGCAGGGAATGCGAAGGAAAAGCAATTCAACATTAACTCATTTGTATGAAACACAAGAATCTGGATGTGTCTTTCTTGTTCTTACATCATCTCAGGTGTCCCTCGGTTGATGGCTCATAAAATTCTTATAAGTCTTATTTTTCTCTGAGGTAGGCTGTAACACCGAGTTTCATGAAAGCGGACGCTTTTACATTCGAGGTACCTGTCATCCCAGTACCCAGAACACCACCACCTCCCGCTAGAGTTTTAATAAACTTCTGAGAAAGTTGGGTAGCGACCATCGCCAGCGCGGAGCGCCGGCTTCGAGAGGCGCCCGTTCTCGGCCCAGCCCCGCGGGCAGGGGCAGCCCAGGAGCGGGGGCGGGGGTGGGGACAGAGACAGGACAGGGACAGGTCAGGGGCAGCCGCAGGCCAGGAGCAGGGGCAGGACCAGGGCCAGCACCCCTGGGCCGCGGCACCTTGACCACGAGGCTGGCCGGTCTCTCCCGGGACTCTCGGCAGCCCTCCGGCCGCCCTCCCCTCCGCCTCCAAACCCTGCCAGTTCAAACGGAGGAATCGTCCCGCCCCCAGACCCTCACCCTCCCGCAACAACGCCAGCACACCGGCCCGGCCACTGCTGCCCGGGGCCGCAAAGCCCCGCGATGACCCCCGCGGACCCGACCGCGCCCGCCACGCAGGTGGCGGCGGAGCGGCCGCGCTCCCCTACCTGTGCCCGCCTCCGTCACCTGTTGCCCGGCTGCCTCCATCGGCGCAGCCCCCCGGCGCCTCCTCCCGCTCCGGCGGCGCCAGGGGCTTCTCGGGCTCGCGGGCCACCTCCATCCCGCCGGGCACCGCCTCCTCCTCCTCCTCCTCNCCGCCGGGCGGAGAGAGATGCGCGCACACACCAGTGCGGAGAGAGAGAGAGAGATGGAGCGATGCACAGAGCCAAGAGGAGGTAGAGACACCCAGCAGGAAAGGGAGAAAGAGAGAGGGAGAGATGCTCAGAGCTGACGAGAACTGCACGGTGATCAGTGGAAAGGGGAGGAGAGAGAGGGAGGAATGAGAGACATCTCTCAGGGGAGACGGACACTTGCGAGGGAAGAGCGGCTGAGGGAGGCTGCGACGACACGCTAATCTGATAAACGGGGGAGCGAGCTACAGCCCGGAGAGGAGCGGCGGCGGCGGCAGCAGCCACAGCGGGACGCGGGTGGCACCTCCTCAGTCTCTTAGAGCTCCGTGACCGAGTGCAGAGAGAGAGGAAAAAGGCACCTGGAAGCCTCTCTCCACCTCCCGCCTTCCCATCCCGTTTCTCTGGGGAGTCCCATGCCTGCCGTTATCTGGGATGGCAAAGCCTGAGAGCTGGCACAGAAAGAAATCGGGGCTCCTTTATATGCACTGTACGTAGGAGGGGAAAAAAAAAATCCCGCCCGTGAGGCTGTCAAGGTCCTCGGTATACAATTTTCTGTCTATCTCGGCGCCTCTCACCNGGCGGCGGCGGTCCCGGGCCGTGCCCCGTGGCCGGCCGGCCGCCGGCGGGCAGCAGCGTCCCGTTGGGCGGGCTGGCCGTGGTGGCCGCCGAGGAGGAGGCGGAGGAGGCGGATTTCTTCCAGAAGACGCCGTTGCCTCTCTCCTGGCTCTTCAGCAGGCGGCTCTGGCTCGGTCCCCAGTGCTCGAAGCTGCTGTCGGGCGGCAGGCAGCCTCCCCCCGCCGGGCNAGGCTGCGACGACACGCTAATCTGATAAACGGGGGAGCGAGCTACAGCCCGGAGAGGAGCGGCGGCGGCGGCAGCAGCCACAGCGGGACGCGGGTGGCACCTCCTCAGTCTCTTAGAGCTCCGTGACCGAGTGCAGAGAGAGAGGAAAAAGTCACCTGGAAGCCTCTCTCCACCTCCCGCCTTCCCATCCCGTTTCTCTGGGGAGTCCCATGCCTGCCGTTATCTGGGATGGCAAAGCCTGAGAGCTGGCACAGAAAGAAATCGGGGCTCCTTTATATGCACTGTACGTAGGAGGGGAAAAAAAAAATCCCGCCCGTGAGGCTGTCAAGGTCCTCGGTATACAATTTTCTGTCTATCTCGGCGCCTCTCACCAAGCCGCCCCCTCCCTTGCATGTGACGTAGATGTGCTCTGGGGCCGTCACTGTGAAGAGACAGAGGGAAAAAGAGATGCTTCAGGCTTCGTCGTGCAAGTAAGTCGGCAGGTCACTAACTGCCCCTCACAGCCTCCTCCTCTTCTCCCTCCAGTGCAGGTCTCCTCACCTTGGTATTTTGGTTCTGAGACAGCTGTGTATTACTGGGAGCAAAATAAAGTACGACAACAAATCAGCAGCAGTAAACACAAAAAGGTGAATAACAGGAGTACAGCCTTAATAGACTGCATGCAGACTGGATGAGGTTGCAGGTTAACGATGCATTCTGCAGGCTCCATTCATTAGCCTGTTGGCTCAGTGTTGCTGTACCAATAGAAAACACTGGCTAGAGGTACAGCGTGTCAAACAGAAATAGCACAACACATCTGCTTCTTACCTTTCATACCTGCTCTTAATGCAGTCTGACAGTGCTAAACCCAGGGGAGGCTCCTTTCACAACATAAGAGATCTGCTTAGGAACATCTGCCCGCTTGGGAGGGGTGTCACAGAGTACACTGCTTCGGGGACATAATTACAGAATTAAAAGCTGTATGGTGAAATGTAGGAGAGGGATATGGCAGCGAAATTGCTTATTGTCACCTGCTGGCTCAAACCCCACACATGAAAAGTTGGTGGCAAAAGGATGATACACAGAATACCTGCAATTCACCTGTACTTTACTAAGTAATGTTTTAGAAGAAGATTTATCCCTAGGAAAATGATGAAACAAATTACATTTTCAACTAGGAATCTTTGCATTGGCCAGGTTTACCCATGAACTCATGAGCTCTCAGAAGTTTATTATACTAACTCTGTGAAATCAAGAAATAAGGTTGAAGGAATTATTTCCCTCAAGCTGGAATGTTTTAACTCCTCACTCATAAAGTATTATAGCTTGAAAATTCCTCCAGGGAAGCACAAAAATCAAATGCGAATTAAAAATTTTATTACTGTTATATTTACCTAATGACTGAAGTATATTACCGTTTTGTTTAGTTCATCAGTGGAGTAGTGCTTCTGGATACAAACCAATATTAGGGTTTGTGTTTAACACTGATAAAGTCTTGGATTTAACAGTACAAGAATTCAGGGCACCAAGTCCTACTTTCAAAGGAAGAAAAATTGCCACTGTGCATTTTAAATATTGATTTATGCCACAACAGCTGGACTGAAAACTCCCCGATGCCTCAACTTTTTTCTCAGTATTCAGTGACAAAAAAGAGACAAAAAACATTCTAAACCAAACAGAAGACACAGTTCATTTTTATCCAGGAACTGATCTGAGTATGTGCTGCTTAGGAGAACAGCAGAAAGAAATGCCTAGAAATCTTTATCTAGAATAGGACAGATGGATCTTCAATAATTTCTGAGAGTCTAGAAATGAATCTCTTATGATGATGAAATATGTTAAATCATCTATAGTGATTACTGGCTACTTAGTGTCTGGTTACATGCTATAAAAGATGGTGGTATCTACATATAAAATAGTTTTAATCAATTAATTATTAGATAGACAGAATGCTATCTCTTCTGTGTTTAATACTTTTTAACTGATTAGGCCTATTCAGACATTCTGATTTGAGGAGAATTGCATAATTTCCTTGCCATGTTATAAATCTTAGTCATTTTAAAATGTGGATTAGTATTTAAATTAATCATTTGATGTGAACAGTTGATAGGTTAGACATTTTGTCTTTACTTCACATAAATAGATAAATATAAATAACAGTACATTCCAACAAAGTATATTTTCTAAATATATTTCAGAGGTCAATCAATGAATATATATTATAGTGTTACCCAAGAAAGTGATTTAGGTTTTTTATCACCCGTCCATCCAGTACAATCTATCAAGCAATTATAAGGAAAAAAGGTAGAAAATACTTTAGGTTGTTTGTTATTCATATGTTTTTATTTCAATCCTGTCAGTAACTGAAATAAAGTCTTGGATTTTTTTTTAATAACTAAAATCTTGGCTCTTCAATATATCATGTATAGGCATTGACATACTTCTTGACATTACTTGATTCTTTCATATTTTAGTACATAAATAATTTTTTGCAGTAAGAGATGCATTCATTTGGCATGTATGCCTGCTTTTTCTTGCATGAAGATGTATGAACACTTGATTATCATAAAATGAAATCTGGAAAACTGTCTTGATTATCTTAGTTCATATCACGATCACAATTATTTTGTCAATATACAGTAAACAAGAGCAGCTATCCCTAAAAAAAGCTATACTGAAGAAGCAGTCATTGTCAGTATTTATAGTTAATTAATAAATTGGTTTCCTGAGCATGAAGTAAAAGAATTAAACAGGTTGGTTTAGTTAGGTTTTCACAGAATCTTACCTTCATATTTCCCAATGAATGCTTTTGACATATGCCAGGGAGGCAAAGAACATATTCTAGATTTTCACATGAGAGGAACACAAAATGTGTTTGAGTTTCAGTTGAAACTTCTGGTACATAAAAATATTAACTTAACTCTGTAATTTGTCTAGGCATGCTTCTCCACCCAGAAGAAGAAAAAATGGTTCTCCTACTGGAGTTTTAGGGACCTTACTCATAGGAATAATTAGCTTACTAGTCAAATATGTCTTAGTCTACTACTATGGGATTGACACAGACATGTGAAAGAACTATGAAATTACACTTGTCTTTTAAGTTGTCAAAGGGAACCATTTTGATGTCTTGCAGCCTTCTGTCTGTATCTTATGTGTTCTATGAAGTATAGCCAAAATAATAATGATTGCAGGTAAACTTTCCTGTCTCTTGGTTGCATACTATGTATCACGTTGTATTTTTGTTTATTAAACAGCATCTCTCAACTTCCACCCCTGATGTGATTTCCCTGGATTATTCATTGCCACTCACTCGAATACTTTACAGACTTCACTTGAAAGTATTCATGGCTCTTTTTTCTTTGTCTATTAGTCAGGCAAACAGATGAAAGTGGTTAATCTTTATGTTCCTGTTATGAGTCAGATTCCTGACACTTTCTCTTTGTGTTTTTGCCTTTCTACTGCTCTTCAAATGAAATAAATTCACATAGTCATGTCCCTAAGGAAGTCTCATGCTCGTGTTTTATAGGAAAAATGGCCTAGGGATATATATCCTTTTAATAAATCTTTCAAGTGGTAAAAAGTACTTCGAAAGAAACAAAGCTTGAAGTAGGTATCCAAATGAGTCCAATTTTATTAACCCTCTTTTTTCCTTCGTTCCATTGCAAAGGTTTGGAGTACCATTTATTTTTAGGCACATGATTTATGTCAAGCTATTTGCATGTTGTACCCCAGGGGGAACTGGTGGATTAGGACTGAAGTTGAGTTTTAGCTGGTTATTGATTGATAAAACAAGTGACAGAGGAGCCATCGTGCAAAGAAACCCCTTAGGGTTAAGAGTAGTCTTAGTCTTTGTGAGTCTCTGCATTACATAAAGTCAAAAGATACAGCAAGTGAGTCTGAGAATAATGAGCTTATATGTGTACTGGGGAATGATAGTTGCTAATAAGAGAAGGGATAGACCTCTCAGCAAAATATAAGGATAAGGCATAATTTGTTATGAATTTTGTTACTGAATTTTATCCTGTCATGTATTTTAATCCAGAAGATGCTGAATTTCTATGAGAATAAGCACAAAAAAAAAAAAAGAGAGCACTGTGCTTTGGATTAGGATGATACTAGAATGAATAGTTTTACAATTCACACTTCAGTGTGGGAATTCTCACACGAATGAATGAACATACACTTCAGCTATAAAGATGCATATTTTGTGGGTGGTTAATTATACATTCAGAAGCTAGAGGGTGTTAAAAAGATGCTGTGAAACAGAATTATAGAATACTCAAGCTAAAGAAAGTGGAGAAAAATTGATGGGATGGGACATACATTGAGAGATCAAAACGCAGTGCGGAAAATTTCAGTGTGCTGAGTGATTCAAGCAAATAAGTAATACATTAGAATTATTATTTAAACTTTCAGTGTGTACAGAGCCTTTGAACAATTTTCATGATACCTAGATATATTTTGAGTCTATTTTGATAAGTAAACTGAGGAACACTGGGAATAGATGGTAGCAGGGAGAAATTAAACTCTTATGTTGTTTATAATGTATACACATAATGCTGTGGCATTCCTCTGAGTCAAGTTGTTGATTTTCCTCCCATAATAGTATACAAAGTCATATTTAAAATACTATAGATATGCCTACACCTGTTTACTATGGTTGTTTTCTAATGGCAAGAAAGGAGTAACAAAACCAGACAAAAAGTAAACCAGAGCTGATTCACTTGTCAGTACTTATGTATGGTTTTTTGTAGTGAGTTTTCAACTGAGATTGAACTTTTGAGAATGATTTTGCCTTCAGTAAGTTAAACAGTTAAATGGTGTCATTTCTCAAAATTAAAAGTGAGCTAGCACAGCACAGTTTCTGAGTGTGGTGACATGACCAACTGCATTTATTTCAGGTGGTAAAAAAAATTGCTTCTCCACAGTTTTTGATGAGTGTCTCCTTTGTAATGCCGGATTAAAAATGATATATGAATTACCCCTAGTGGTGACTTGAACAGATACATTTTATTTGGCATTGCAGGAGCCTAGAAGAGCAGTTGCTTATCTTATATAAGCTTTATGGACAGCCATTTCTTAATCCATTTCACCATGATCACAAGCAGTTGTATAAACACACCCTAAAGCAGTTTTTAAATGGTCAGAGAATTTCACTTAGAAAGTGCAAATGCTACAGGATTTGTCATGGGTAAAGATTCACAAGTAAACTAAGGTTAGAGAAAATTAAATTATGACATCAATTATTTTTGAAAAGTAGGGAAGTTAAAAAATATTAAGGTTCTTAAATTCTTAAATAATTTCCCACAATTTCTCTGGTTGTAACAGTTGTCAGTTCTCTTGTGTAATACATAGTTTTTACCCACAGTTCCCAAGCTGCCTATAAGTCACCCTTGTTTGAAGAAAATTCCATGCCTTCTCTCCTAATTTATGGTCAAGAGAAACAGCTGAGCTCCTTCTACTACGGGTTTGGTAGAGCACACACCTTTCTGCTCCTATGCCATATTCCGCCCAATATCCTTAGACCTTAGCATTTGGAGGCCAGTCATCCATACCACTTGCTGATTCACTATTACTACATATTTTAAGTGCTAGAATATCTTATAAAAATCACTACGTTGTTTTGTTTTGACCTAAAACTAACACTTCTAGTGGTGTTTTTATGAATGACATCAATCTCTGGTGATGCAAAGAAAATAGGGTGTTTTTTTCTTTGCTAGATTCAATAATAGTTGCTGTTATTTTTCTATGATTCAGAATCTTCTTAGAACTGGTTTGCTTTCATGTTCTGTTCAAAAAACATGCAGTTTCCTGCTGATCTTTTGTTCAACGTTTATTTTTTAATCTGAATTGAAAACTTTCAAATATATTTGGCAAACCACAGTAATAGAGACCCTGATGGTTTGCAAAATAGTCTCTATAAAAAGGGAACTGCTAGAATTTTACAACCACACATGTAGTAGTAAATTATATTAGACTTAATTAAATTAAACAGGGCCAGTGTAACTGGCATAAGATGGTCAATACTGATAAAGTATCAGTCTTAAAGTGGTTTTTGGTTGTACAAACCAGCATCTTTCAACCTCATTCAGAAGTTAGCATAATTCAGGGAACATACTCAGTAGGCACTTTGAATACAGCCAGCATTTTGGAGGAAAAGAGCGTTTAGCCATATGGAGGTAAATGGTGCCATGCCATTTGGCCTGGGTCCAGAGGCTGAACAGAGCAGAGAATGGGCACAGGGAGATTTTGTTTACTGTTCTAGATATGACCTTACGATGCTTATATTTCAGCTTACGGGTTCTTTTGAAGTGAAAAAAAAAAATTCGGGGGAATTTTACCATTGAAAACCTTTTATGAAGTATTTTGTAATGATCCCCTGTTAACAGGTTGTTCTAAAAGAAACTTCGGGGTTTTTTTTAATAAATCTGACTTATGATTTGTTGTTGTTTTATTGTTGTTTTATTTTGTAGGAAAATATAACATACACACACTAAGAGGAGAAGCATTTTCCTATTTCCCCATCTCTCATGGTATCTAAGACCCTCAGAGAGGTATATTCTCTCACTTGACTTATTATTTAGCGTCAGACTTTTAGTACCTTATACTTCCTGTATTTTCTAGTCTCAGTAGACAGATTCCCAGACTGAAAAATTGTATATTTCCATATTAGGAAGTTACTGGCTTTTTCTCCATATAATTAAACTTTCTAGTTGCAGTTGAGACATTTGTTGCTTGTATCAAATGCCTCGTTATCACATGAATAAGAGTAGTTTAAATTTTTATATTGCATAGTAACAGATTTTTTTTTCTGTTGTTTTCAAGAAATGGTGGGTGTTTGGACAACTTCTGACTTCATGCTCTTTCTGGGAATCCTAACAAGAAAATACAGCTGTAGTTATGCTCTTGGAGATCTCTGACTGGCATTTTAATTTTAAAGTAACCGTTCATGACAATGAAATCTTTATTTACAACGCATTTCATTCTTTCGCATCTCCTACCACAATCAGATAACGCATTAAAAAGAAGTGAGCAAGAAGTTACTTTTTTTTTTTTAGAAATATATTATTTCTTTAAAAGAATTCTTCAGCACTGAATATAAGGCAATAAAATAAGCTCTTGTCTGTTTTTCTTGTCCTTGCTTTTGAAAAGGAAAGATGAGGCTTTGTCTATGATTATGTGTACAAATGGTCTTTTGATTGTTTACATTCAGTGTCTGACCAAATTTAAAAAATCAAATATTTGAGAATGGTATTTTTAATCTGCCTATTCACACTTGCATTTGAACTGAGTGTCCCAAAGTGTATACTGTTGGGTTTTTTCCCTTGAAAAAATGCTTTTTAATTCAGATTAGAGTATTGTAATTGTTTGAACAACTTGATAGTTTTCCATCCGAATGTCATTACACTTACAGTAATAACTGTTAACATAACAATTTAAGATCAAAAATTGCTTGAAATTTCCTGTCTTTAGGTTCATAGTACAAAAGCAGAAAGATTTGATTCTATGGTTATGGACACTCGAAAAAATGTTTTACGTTAGTACATATCTGAAGTTTCACATAATTATAATTATTTCTGTTTGCAGAATTGTTTTCCTACCGTGTTTTTTCTGATTTTACCTGACAAACTATGCCGTATTTTTAATCCCTTTCTCACAGGTTTTTTTAGAGGTAGAACATTGTGAGAACTTAAAGAATGCAGTTGCATTTCTCAAAACACTGTTAAAGAAGAAAGTTCCCATAAGATAAGCCACCACATCAGGAACTTGTGATAAACATTGGTGGCAAAACAGGAAGGCCTTAATTCCATGTCTAACAAAGGTGAAGACTTGCAAGTAGCACACCTATGTGTGCAGACTATGGGAACTTGAGATAAGATTCATCCAGACCAAAAAAACACCAAATTTATATGGTTGCGAACTGTGGGGAAGGATACACATGCCAACCCAGGTTGTGGGAATGGCATCTCTGCCCTGTAGATACCTGGGACTTGGACTGTACAAAACTATTTTTGTACAGAAGAACGACTCTGGGACCCCACCACAGAAGACCGGGGTGAAGAAGGACCAGCAGGATGCCACAAAAATCTATGAGGTAGTGATATCTTTCTACTTAATCTCTCTCTCACTCTCTTTCTCTTCTCCTCTCAAATTTCTTCTCAAAGTTGAATGAATTATTACTGATATTTTTCTGTTTTTTAAAAAATGCTTTTAATAGAAAGTCAATATTTTTTGTTTTCATTTTACTCCAGTAGATTTTAGCAGTTCCGTAAGGTTACATATAAATCAAATTTAAAAGAAAAATCGAGGCACAACTTTGTTTGTAGCTGCAAGTGTGTAGATAAGGACTGAAATATTTTTCATTATTTTGTTATAACCTGAGCTTGGCAGTTTGATTGCTGCAGCATATAACTAATAAGAAGGCATAATTAGAAAAGAAGGTCAGTAATTAAGATACTGTGATGATCAGAACATGTGTTACCTGACCAGTAGAAGTTATGTGGGCAGTAAAAAGCACTGCTACCTAGAAAACCTAAAAAGAGAAGGCTTATTATTTCTGATAATCTAGAGAAGGGGACTGAAGAAAATACCAAATAATAGAATCATTATCATAAATTTTTGGGCAATTTTCTTATTTGCCCCAAATGTTCATATGTGCAGTTTGACTATCAGGATGTAGTTTTTACGTGAAGACAACGACAATCTTTACTATTCTTTTAAGCTAAAAAAACATTACTGTCAGCAAACATTCAGTTTGCAGTTGTTTTGGAAGATAAACAACTTCAGTTTCTCAAGTGTCTTTGAATTTTAATGTGGTCTCCAAAGCCTAGTCCAGACTGAAGTGATCTGCAAATTGAATAATGTACTCTATTTTCTGTTATAAAATGATAAATGTATTAAACAGTAGTTAAGGAAAGACAAATACGTATGTAAACACGCACAACAATTTTTCTTGTACTACTGTGTGCAAGGAATACCAGCCAAGTACATTTTTCCAATCATTTATATTCTTACCTTGCAGCAGATTTTTTCTTCACTGTAATTTTCTAGGTCATTTAGGAAAATAGTAGAAGGCACTATCTGAAATACCCTAATATTTCAAACATACTAATGAGATGATCTGGTTGAGTGAAATTTGTTAGGGCATAATGTACTGGTCAACAGTAAACACCATTTGATAGTCCATATTTTTATACTAACATATTCTTCCTCAATGGGACCCAGTTTGCCAGGGCAATTTTTGATTCTTTTTTTTTATTTTAGTTATTGTTTTTTCTCTTTTCTAATATTTTGGAAGATCATTTATTCTTTTTCCTCAGCCTTTTCTAAATCCCCTGCAGAAATGTTCACCAGCTTGATGAAATTTCATCTGACCTATACCTAAGCAACTTTTTTTCCTTGTTTTGCCTTAATGTGATGTCCATTAATCCCTAACCTTCTAAAGTAATGACTCAGCTCTTTCTTGCTTATCCTTTTGCTTCTGGTAAACCGACAGTATGTATTCCCCCCCTTGCCATGGCTATCTCAGCTACTGGTAACTTTCTGAAGGCAGGGAAGTGATCACTAGCCCAGTGACCAAACAGAGAAAGGCTGCTGAAACATAGCCATTTTAATGACAAATTAGTCTTGAAGATGACTAGTGGCAGATTTGCAAAAAGGAGCCAGAAATAATTTAGCAGTTAAGCATTGTAGGCAAACAGGAGTTGAAATCTTTCCTTTGTTGTCTAAATTGGGAAGAGATGGATTTGATGGGTGGACTCTCAGCTGAATGAGGAGTCAGTTGGAAAGTTGCATCCAGAGAGAAGTGGTCAATGACTCGGAATCCCTATGGACATCAGAGATGAGTGGTGTCCCTCAAAAGTCCATACTGGGACCAGTGTTGTTTAATACTTTCATCAATGATGTAGGCAGTGAGATCGGGTTCACCCTCACCAAATTTGCAGATGACCCCAAGCTGAGTGATGCTGTTGACACACCTGTAGGAGGGGATGCCATCCAGAGGAACCAGGACAAGCCTGAGAAGTGGGCCCATGGGAATGTCATAAGGTTCAATAGGACCAAGTGCAAGGTGCTGCAGCTGAGTTGGGTGAATCCCCAGTATCAATGAGGGCTGGGGGTGAGCTGATGGAGAGCAGCCCTGCTGACAAGGACTTGGGGTTAGTGGTGGTGGATGAGGGATGAGAAGTGAACCAACAACATCCACTTAAACCAGAAAGCTATAGATACCCTGGGCTGCATGAAAGGCAAGTCAAGAGAGGTGATTCTGCTTTCTTCTCCTCTCTGGTGACACCCCACCTGGAGTGCTGCATTCAGCTCCGTGGTCCTCAGTACAGGAAAGACTTTGACCCATCGGAGCGAATCCAGAGAGCCACTGCTGGATGCAAGATGAGAGCCAAGATGATTTGAGGCATGGAGCGTCTCTCCTACAAGAAAGGGCTGAGAGAACTTAGTTTGTTCAGCCTGGAAAAGAGAAGAATTTAGGGTGACCTAATTGTGGTCTTCAGTACCAGAACTGAGCCTACAAGAAAGATGGAGAGAGACTTTTTGCCAGAGCATGTAGTGACAAGACAAGGAGGGAGTGGGTTCAAACTGAAATAGGGAAGGTTTAATTAGACATTCAAAAATATTTTTTGCTGAGAGGGTGGGGAAGCATTAGAACAGATTGGCCGGAGATGTTGTGAATGCTCTATTCTTGGAAGTGTGGATGGAGCTCTGAGCAACCCGGTGTAATGAAACGTTCCCTGCCCGTGGCAGGGGGATTACCAAAAATCATCATCCATTCCAACCAAAACTGTTCTATGGTTCTATGTGAATTTCAGGTTCAATAGTTACCTGAAATTTGTCTTCAGATTATTAATATTGGTACACTTTGTAATTTTTTTAAGTAATAACTCATCTTCAAAAAAAAATTGAAATAAATTTCTCAGAGTTAAATATGCGTTTTTTATTAGTGAATGTTTATCTTTATACCTTTAACGATAGCTGCTCACTGATATCTGACTCACAAAGCACCTAACATTTAATCATAAATTAAATCTCTTTGTTAAGTAGATTGTATGCCATTCTCAAATAAGCTAGCTTTTATACCTCTTGATATGTGTTTAGTAAAATGTCTATCAAAATCAAATTTGAATTTTATATATATTTTAAACTTTGTTGAACACCACTTATCTCTTGGCAATAGAAAAATACATTCCTTTTAATTGGAAATTTATGTGAAATACTGTCTTGATTAAATTTAAACTAGTATTCATTAACATTTGGCAGTAAACAATTCTTGGAAAATATCCAATATAGCATCCATTTTTATTAACCTAAATTGTATGGGAAGTAATAGTATGTTGTACTTGCCTCATGTTTTCCATCTCAATACAATTGATAAGCAAAGTACTGAAGACACAGAAAAGAAATTTTATAAACCTTAATACTGCAGCTGCATTAGGCGTGCAGCAGGTTTTAAGGTTAAATTACCATCTTAGTTACATCTACAGTATATATAAAGGTATCATATGGTTGAAAATATGAAGAATCCTGATGACCAGGAAACCTAAAGACAATAGAAATATAAAATAGCAGCTAAGAAAAGGATTTAACTGAGTATTGTCTACAGCCAATTTGGGTTGTCTACAGGATTTGAGGTAGATCTCGATGGATATGAGTTAGGCATCTTCATGAAAGAGTTTCAGAGCTAAAGGCCCCACCATAAGTTTTTGATCAAATTACAGTAGACTTAATAATGCGACATTTTTTTAAACTGGATCATAAACTGTCTAGGATATTTCTTTTGGTAAGAATACAAATGCAAGCCACAAAATTTGATGGAATATGCTGAAAGAAATGAAAAGTCATTATTTACATTTAAGTACACATCTTTTTTTGATTGATTTCTGCATTTTCCCACATAATTTTTTTCCGTTCCAGAAATGCAAGATAGAGTATTGCACAAGGCACTTCTGCAAGTAGAAGAATTAATTTGTGAAGTATTGCCTGCTTCTGAGTTCCAGAGTCACTGCCACCATTCCTACATTCATCCATGTCTCCATCAGTTGACTGTAGAGTGCTGTCGAGGCTGTAACTTCCATGGCATCTTAACAGTAGAAGGGACTATTTCAAAGATACGTTTGAAAACTGTCTCTGAATGTCAGAGTTGCTGAAATATGACAATTTTAATGAATATGACTCATGCTGACATGGAAAAAGAAACCAATAATGGACAGCTAAGTGAGGGGTTTGCATACATATTTAAAACTGAAACCATTCCAGATTATACAGGGGTTTATTTTTTAAATCTGCCTGCATAGAAACTCTTCCTTCTTCATCTCTTAAAATAATTAAATAGCATCCTATAATTTGGTCACATAGTAACCTGTTTTTCATCTGGCCAGTACTGTATGAAATTTTAAATACTTCATAATTTGCATAGCTTGCTCTTTTATTGAATACACTAAAGTGCTATAGAACAAAATCCTTGTTGGAATTCATAATGTTACAAATGAAGGATAAATATATAGAAGGTGAGATGGGGGCTTTCATTTCTTTAGATCCATATTTAATTGCTTCTAATCAAGAAAAGATATTATCATTACTGGGGTAGACTTCTGCTGCTTCCTCCTGAAAGTTTGTTTTTCCTGCTCAGAGTTCATCGTGTGTTGCTCCTTACGTGGATCAAGAGGTATAAATCTAAGATAAATGAAGTGAAAATATTTTAGTTTAATAAAAAATCATGAAAAAAAACCATTTTGCAAAGAAAGTATAAGATTTAGAGATGGATGGGTAGAAGGACTACACAATTAGCTTCTGTTGAAATTTACTTGATAATAAAGGTAATACGTATTTAGTCTTCTTGAAGCAAAGGATTCTCTAACATGTAGCACTTGATTCTCAATTCAGTAATTATATTTTTTGCAGTTTATTCTGTATTTTGTTAAAAGTAGGCAGTGAATATTTAAAGTCCTCCATTTGATCATCAAGGCTCCATAAAAAAAGTAAACTAAATAAGGAATTTAACAAATACTTCTGAAATAATAATTTTCTTTCTCCTCCCTAGTGCATGTTTCATGTACTTAATTTTTATAGCTTTTTTGCTGACACCATTTAAGAGAGTTGCAGTCCAGCAATGTTGTATATGTGTATGCATGCATTGCCAAATATTAAGGTGAGTAGGTGCCATTTAATCACAATTAATTCAAGTTCTTCCTCAAGTACAGGAAACCAAGTGTCTCAGATCTCAGGCAAAATTTTCCTAGTAGTTTAATCTATTCAATGTGTGAACACAGTCTTCATTGTCTACCTTTTGCTTTTTTCCCATCTCCATCTTTTTATAAGTCAAAAAAAGAAGCATTCTGGTACTATTGAAAGTAAAAATCGTTAATTGCGCTTGGATAAATCCTAAACGATGAATATCAGCAATTAAAAAAAAAAAAAGAAAAGCAAAAAAGAAAAGTATTGCTTTGACCTCTCCAAATAAATAAATGTTGACATCATATTTCCAGTGGATCCATTTTTCTTATTTCAAGTTACATCTGCAGCTGAAAAGATGAAATTTTATTAACTGTGTGGAAATGTTTGTGTCAAAATTTTGTTCTTGTTAGGAGTGATGGGCAGATGCAGATGCTGTCAGGAGCAAGAACTCACGTGGAGACACTGTTGATTTGGTTTTCCAGATGTGCTCCTCTAAGGTGTATTTCCTGCAGGGTTAACCCCTGTGTTATCTCAGAGAAAAAGGTTTTGTCTACAGCCCTGATTCAGGCTACGGTGACCAAGTGCAGGACTGCCCAGAAGGTACACCCAGGCAGCACCAATTTCAACATTAACATACCTTATTACTGCTTTTCATTTGTCTTGACTCTCTTTTTGCCACCTCCCTTTCTGTGCCCCAATCTCCTCCTAACTGACCTCAATTACTTCTTTCCTATTGATCCCTGTTTTGCTGCATCCTTATCCCAATTGTTTGTTTCGGTGACCATTCCTTATGTAACCTCAGCCTCAGTGCAGGTCATTGCTGACGTGATTACCTGGTCACTGCTTGCCTGTGAGAAACGGCCATCCCGAAGGTCCCAAGTTATCCCTCCAATTAGCTGTGAAGTTTGGCCATTTCTTGGATGATTCTGCCTTAACCACCTCTGCACCACACTTCATGCCTCATGGTGCTCTCTGTAATTTATTTCGGCTTCTCATACTGTGACCTGTCACATCCAGCCATTTCCCGTGCCGTGCCGTGTCCGGCTCAGTTAACTTTATCTCAGGGCACGGTTATAACCAGCAGCATAGCCATGGGCTTGCAGCCCTAACAAGATTCCACCCTTTATGTAAGTTCACAGCTGTTTAAAGCCAATCTTCATGTCTATGGACACTTAAGTACAGACTTTTTATTATACTGTTAACACAGGCAACTAAGGGGACTAAAATGCCAATGATTGAAGCAAAAATTGTTATAGCACAGATAGAGAAAAGTGCCCATCACTTTTGTCCCCCTCTTCCTAACATATCTGTTGTCAGTTAACTTTTCCAGTAACACCACAAATAGTATTTGGCATTGAGAGATGTCAGATAACTATTAGAACCATCTGGCTTTGATTCATTTTCCCAAACACTCTAGCCTTCCATAAAATTTTACTTCTATGCTATTGTCGTATTTATACATCATCATTATACATCATGTTTTACTTGTTGCTTGCTTGTTTCTTTATCAACTTTGACATCATCTTCTCTCTGAAATTATCCATACTGTAAAAACATACTTTAACATCTCTTATTAGAAAAAAAAATTCTCTTCTAGACTTTTAGGTTTCATTTAAATGATCCTTACAAAGTTTGAACAAGGAAAAAATGTTAGTTACAAAGCTGTGGCTGAGAATTTTGCAGTTCATTGTATTTATGTTTTCTGTATGCAGATTTGTCATCATGTATGAGAATGAAAGATTGTAGCTAATTAAAAAAATAGTCTACATTTGTGAACACTGCAAACACTATAAAATATTTCATTATGTTAAAATGTTATTAAGAGCAAACTGTGATTTAAGAGTTAATTAAAAAATGCACTCAAAGTCAATTCTGCTTTCAGAGGTATTGATTATTCCTTCAGTGCTCTGCATATTAGCTATAAAGAAAATTACCACCAATTGCTGGAGTTTTACTTTGAAAACATAAAATTATTATGTCTATTTTACCTATGTATTGCATTTTATTATTTATTTATGGCAGAAAATGTAGCTGAAACATACCTATTAGTTGTTATCTTTTTGTACACTAAACTCCAAAATATATTTGTATATTTTCCAAGTGTGGAAATAGCCCATCAGTGGATCTGGTTTTCTGTACATATATTGTCTGGAACTCGACCCTTCTCTGAACGTTTCTCACAATTAAAGTTTTTTGGGTTTGCTGCTGACAGAGAAAATGCAAAGTCTGTAATCTCTAGTTCCCCTGTACTGTCTTCAGGTCCTTCTTCAGATATAGTTTAGGTTCTGAGGCAGATTTTATATGATAGTGCTGTGGCCCGAAGACAGGAATTGGTGAGAACATAGGAAAAAGTAAGCATAAGGTCATGCAAGTTGCAAATGAGCTCCAGACTGCATACACTAAAAATCTATTGTGCCCAGATATCACACGTGGTTTTGGAAGTTAAATCTCTGCTTTGCATTATAGTAAATGGTGGCATTATATAGTAAGATGTGGCACCATCAGTTGCCTAGCCATTCAAAGTGACATGACAGATATAAGACAGTCCCTGTGTCCTCCTCCTTCTCTCCTTCAAATTACAGCTGTGTGAGGTACCTAAAGGCGCCTTCTACTGACGATTTTTTTTTTAGTATTTGACTTATTTCATTTACTAGTGCCTATTAGTTAGGAATTTTTTCACATACTGTTTTAGGTATTTCTTGCTATAGTGTATTCAAACCCTGTAGAAGTCTCTGATTTGCCTGTGCATTGTGTTTGTGTTTAAACAACATAAATTCTTAAATGTTGTGTTAGCTTTTAACCAAGGGTATTATATGGACAGATAGAAATATGATGTCTGAGTCTCAGATTCACTTGAAAGTTGGATGGCAGCGCAGTACTTCTTTACTTGTAATAACCTGTTTATTTGGATTTGAATAGATGCTAGAAAGAATAACTGGTCAAAAAACTTAAATTCAATGATGTTAGTGTCCAACCGAAATTATTGAAGCACAGACTAACCTCATTAGACTTCCATGTCATACTATTCCTCTTTGATAGAAAGCTCCCTGTGTGGATAGAAGTTTAACTTGGTAATGTGCCCTGCAAAGCATCATGTGTGGAATAGTTTTGGCCAAGTGAAATTGAGAAGTAGAAGTCCTCTATGACTGAAAAGTGATGATAGAGAAATGGCCATGCAAACAATGAGATGAAGAATGGTTAAGAAGGGAAATTAAAACCAAAACAAAATAAAAAATAAGCAAATAAACCCTTCTCCTGCACTTGATTTGGCAATTGCTATGTTCCTTCTGTTGTTCTAAAGGTTTTTTGATGTTCATGCACTTTTTGGGAATAGTATTCTGGCAATATGATGGAAGAAATTGGAAGAAATGAAGGTGTCAGAAGACATGAGAGAAGAAACCTTTTCATGAAACATATGTCTCCTGTTAGAGTTGGCCATGAGTTCACTGATAAAGATTTATAGAACCTTTCTTCCTCCTATTTTAATTTAATTTGAAGTGTATGATTTAATTTACATTTTAAAAATCTATGCAGAAAGTTTTGGAAGTATTTTTCAGGATTTCATTTTTATTGAAAACAGAGGATAATGGTTTGTGATGTTTTAGCCTGGCATTTAATAAGATAACTCAGAATCATAAAAAAAGCACTGAATTATGTTTTTTTAAATTCTCACTCGAGATGCCCAAATATCTACTCTGCTTGTATAGAAATTTGAATTAATAACACAGCGTATAATAAAAATATTTTTCTGTCATACAAATATCTCTCATGATCCTCAAATATAATTTATCCAGAGCTGTATAGTCCAGAAAACTCAAGACTGCCTTCTGAGTTCTCTAAGAGCTCAAATCCCTTTTCTTGCTCCCATCTAGGTAAGTCCTATTTGTTAGGTATCTCTTCTTGCTTTCACTAGACCACTTGGGCAGATAAGGAATTATTTTTGCTTGATTGTTTGGTTTGATTTTTGTTTGTTTGCTTACTTTTGCAGAAGCAATTATAGCTATGTACTCCAAAATATGTCAATCCAATTTTATGACAAAAACTAGTTCAATTATGTTAAAAGAAAAATCTCTTCTCTTGTAGTTCAAAAATTGTTTCATGTAATTACTCTCCATATACTTTGTTTATGAATTGCTCATTTGGAAACAGTAAAAAATACTATTTACAAAGTCTTGCTATAACAATCCTGTTTCCAGTATGATTAACCTACTCCATTAATAGAAAGAAACAGTGTAAGTGTTGTGTGAAATTAATTTGAGTTTATATCTGGAAAGGAATTTAGGCACTGCAGCATATTGTTGTGGTTCCTCATTTTAAGTCTATTTTGCAGATATGTTAATTGTAGACTGAAATCCCAGTCAATTTTGGTGGACTGTTAGCGTCCTAAAGGATTTGACATATCTGAGACTGACTAGAGTGCTGAATGATGAGCCAATAGTTAGCAGGTAGTGAGAAGTATTTGTTCAGTGCCATTACTCTTCAGACAATACCAGTCCCCAGGGAGGCTGTTTTCTCCATGCATGATTAACAGTCCTTCTAATGAAGATACACAGAACAGCAAGAAGAGTTTTGTTTCTCTTTCAACAGAAGTTTATTAGGACATAGTAGATGTAGATTCAGTTTTAAGCATACTTTTTTTCTGGTGGGTTTGGTTTTGTTTGTTTGTCATATACCCTGTCCTCCAGTCAATAGATTATTGTGGAATAAAGATGCAATTTCAAAAGAGAGATCTAAAATATTTCTTTGTCTTAATAAAAAAGAGAAAAGCATGAATAATCTACTGAATTCCCTTACCTATCCGCATATCAATTAATTCTGTCCTTTGTAGCATCCTAATTTGTTTGATATAAGAGTTACAAAGATGTAGTTCTCTGCCTGCACATGAAAATTAGACAAGTTTACTTTTCAATCCGGGTATCAATGCAGTTTTAGACAAAATATCATGTGGTTTGCTAAAAATTCATGGGATTCTTTATGTGAGGTGATTTGTTCTTGTTTATTTATGCATGTGCCATAGCTTCTCTCACAATCCTTTCAATTTCAGATAAATCCTTTGTAGAGCTCTTTCCAGAAAGGATTCTGCTGTGAGAACTGACCCCTTATGTCAATTGAATAGATTTAGGTATACAAAATTAAGTAATTTGAAAATACTTACCATTTAATAAGCAGATTGGACATTGTAACTTTTGAATCAAGAGGTTTATGTAATATAATTTTGGTCCATAATTTTATATAAACTGAGAACAAGAAAAACATGTAGAACAGTCCTCAAAGTTTCAAATTCTGCTTAATTTCTTCTTGGATGTAATATGTTCAGTATTTCACCTATAATTAGTCTCTATTTTTACGTCCAGATCTCCAATAACTTACTAGAAATTGTTCTTGCAATTGTTAGTTTTCTATTTGGATGAGTTAACCCATTTTAGGTCAAATTATTTTTTTCTTAGTGAAGTAATTGGAGTGTCTACTTGACTGATTGTTGAGTTCTGAAATTAAAATACCTTGACAGTTTATTTAGCTGTGTCTACATAGCAATACCAAAAACATTCTGGGGCAAAATGTCTTTTATCTTGTGCCCCTAAATGCAGGATGAGCACATACAAGGTGTGTACATGGCCCTGACAGACTTAAGGCTCTTGAATTTTCTTGTTGCTGAGAAGAATCAGTAATATGGGATTAGAAATTATTTTAATGATTATTTATCCAAAGAGTGGTCAGCACTGCAACACAAAATTAATTTAAGATACTTAATCTGTTGGATTATATCTCCAGGTTTTATTTCTGTAATGAAAATAATTAGGGCTATCTTTTTTCATTTCCTTTGCAGAGGTATTTTAATTCTTAAAAACTTGTTGGATAGTGAAATTTTTTTTTTCAAATTTTGAATGCTACTGATATGTGTTACCAAGATAAATTTATGTTCATTCCAACATATGAAGCAAAATAATATTGATTACCATTGTTAGATGGAAGTTATTAAATTGTGAAATTATTAACCTCTGACATGAACGAGAGCTAAATGTGAATACTCTATTTCAAAGGGCACTGTAAGTTCACTTGTTGAACTTAATAGCTCATTACCTAAGGAATATTGGGCTAGTTATTCTTGCCAAGAACTACATATAAATAGATACGATATGAAACATGACAAAATTAATACCTAGCATAAATCATTGCTATATTGGAACAATATTATTGGAGAATAACTCAAGCCCACTATCCCTACAGTAATACACATTCAATAAAACAATGTAATATTCATAAATTGGATTTCTAAGTTACAAGAGATTCAAAGAAAACAGGAGCTCTGATAATGATGTTGCCTGACTGTCTTGCTCATTTAATTACAATGCAGCAATAATTTATCATAAGATTAATAAAATATGACAACTGGTATGTTTTTTTCTGGTGGCACTGCTGGTTCTGCAAATGCCATATGTTATTTGAATTTTATACTATGTCGTCCTTAATTGTGTACTTGTAACCATAAACAGCATTTGTGTGTTATAATTAATCCTGATAAACAAACATCCACATTAGATTATAGTTAGATAATTTTAATTACATAGATATATTTTCTCTGTATTGCAGTGGCAGAGATAAGTCTCTTGTTATGTTCTCATCCATTCACATCTTCTGATATAGAACGCACTTCGATTATGCTTCCCAAAATCTGCTGTGGAAATTAGTGTGCAGTCTTAGAAGCCTGGCTGGCATACAGATTTGGCTATTACAAGCTGATACACAGATGCATGTATCCAGGCTGGAAAGTAGCTATGTTTTATGGAGGCCTTTCTGGAGTAGTAACTGCAGGAGTAACTGATAGGTGCAACCTGAAACAAATGCTCCCCCTGAAATCTGATTACAGGCAGGACACAATGGCATACTTTGCACTCTTAATTTGGGGTTTATAAATTTGGCTTTGCCCAAACCCAAAATCTGGATCTGGCATGTAGTGTCAAAAAATATATTTCTATCCCTTTTTGACTTTAAATCACTAGTATCACTGTGCTTGATTTATGTGCAGTGAGGTTTGCAGGGAGTCTCATTTTGATCCGTTTGCATAACCATTCTCTTTAACCTCCAAGTTGTGTACTGAATACAGTGACTTCTGAATGGCCATATAGAAATCTCAAACCACCGTGAACAGAGTTCGCCACCATGTTTGTCCCCATAAACTGTAATAATAAACACTCTCAAAAAATATTATCAGTACAGCACTAGTAAAGTAATCCACAATAACAGTGCAGCAATTGAAAAACTGAGAGAAATTAAAAATTTGGCATTCATTTATCCCTCCCATTTCAGAATTTCAAGGTCATATCAACTTTAAGAGGATATAGGAGTTATTTTCATACTTGTAGTATGTCTTCTAATACATTAAATATTACTTTTCATATTGCATGTAAGCACCACTTCAAAAGAAGAAACCGAGAGAATTTATCTGCTTTAATGCAACATCTCTTAATATAATCTCTAAGGGTTTTTCCTGGGAAGTCTGGGGTGTTACTTTTACCCTGTTGGTGTACAGTGTGGAGTAAACAAAGCTGTTTGACAGCCTGGGCTACTCCTCTGGCTGCTAAGAAACAATGAAAAATAGAAACAAGGTGACAGTTTGTCTCCCAGCAGTTATGTAAAATTCAAAAAGGCGCAAGTCTTGCCAATGGCTTGGAAATAACACTGCAGCCCTAGTCTTTTTAGGTCTGTGGGGTGCACGTGCTGGTTTCCTTAAAGGTTCCCAAGGAGGTCACACCAAGGTATTTCTGTGGAAATTCAGAGCTAGGAAGGCACATAGTGAGTTTAGATGATCCATTCACAGCACTTTTACATACCTTAAAATCTAGATTCACTACTTAGTTATCCATGTGCTAGTCTGTAGTAAATGGGAACAATATGGCTGCATATAACAAATTGAGACCTGTGACATGGCCATGGTTCTTGAAACACGATTCTGCTAGGAGTTGTTGTAGCTGGATAAAAATCAGTAACTCAGAAGAACCAGTAGTAGCCAGGTGGAGGACACACAGTGACAAACTCTACCGTACACTTCAAGTGTTCGAAAGAGCTTCTGCTCAAGATATCTCTTCGATTATACCTGTTGAGTTCCAGATACTTGGAGATATTTTTTTCTGTCATAGAAAAGGATATTTTCTAAATGTCTCTTTCTCGTTAGGGTAATACTTTTTTGTGTGTTTTTGAAGGGACATATGACACAACTTTCTGAGAAATCATAACAGAAAAAGACAAGAAAAGTTTGAAATTAAGTGAAAAGAATAGTCATTACTTCTAATGATCCCTTTATTCTGTAAAAAAAAATATATTGACTGGCCTATAAATCAGGCAGATTCTCTCATAACTGGAATTAATATTCTCAGGACATATATATATAAATAAATGGTTATAACTTTTTAATGTATTCCAACATTATTTACTGAATTATTATTCATGGCAGCTTATTGGCAATGTAGTCGCCAAAATGGTTTCTTTTTTAAGCTCTGACAAAAGCAGTAATAGGGACTATGTTTTCAGTGAAATATGCAGAAAGTATACATTTATTATGAGCCATCCAAATATTGACATTTTGGGCCTTATTTGTAAGTAAAAATTATCTGACAATTTGATAAAGGAGCTGCTTTTATACTCAGTTTTTCAACAATAGAAAGAAATAATGGAAAGTTCCAGAAATTTAAATTCACAGATTCCAATGAGTTTGATTTCCAGTATACATACATACTTACATTCTTAGAAATATTAAAGTGATAATGATTTACATCAGTATTCTGCAGCTGGAAATGACTGCATGATCAAGAGCACTAGAGAATTGAATCCCTTTCTTTTTTACTAATATATTTTTGCAGGCTGTACATAGTTACATTGATTTCTCAGCATTTTCAAGTCGTCTGCTTTTGTTTAACAGAAGCCTTTAAACTCTTAATGAGTTCTCATATACTCCTTGATAGCTCTTAAAAACAAATTTCTATTTTTAGGTATACTGTTTTTTATAATGACAAGCTGGATTTTAATCATTGAGAACAGATGCAGACATCACTGAAAATAATACATTTTCTTGATAGAATTGCCTCTTTTTTTTTTCCCTTTATTAATAATAATGGTGTTAATGATGTATTAGTAGTAGAAGACCAAAATCTATTACAACGAAACTTGGAACACTTCCCTAAATTTTGTAGGACTATATACAATAAAGATGTCTAAGAAATGATGCAGTTTCTAACAGAGCCTGGTTTTTAAAAATGTAATCTTAAAATTTATGTTAAATAAAAATTCATTTCTTTGTATTTCATTATCATTATTTCAACTTTATTCCTCTTATACATTATTTCTAAAAATAATTAGTGACTAGGAAAGGAATGTATCTCTGAGGCTGTCAAAAAACTGGATGAACTTCTTGGTGAAAGTATCTAGTTTTCTTTACTTCTAAAGACTGCAAAGTTTAATGAAGAGTTGTTGTATTTCTTGTATTTTCATTTATGATAATAAATGTAATATGTAAATTTTTTCCCTTGGCTTTTATTTATCCTTTTAGAGTGCTTACATTTAAAATTAGTCCTCTGCATTATTGTGTTAGATTTGCATACCACTTATCTGGTTTTAGAAGATGCATTCCCCATTGACTTACAGTGGATTTGTGAAATAAAGACCTCTTTTTGCCAGCCTTTTTACAGTAATTTATGTTTTAAAATGTAAAAATGCATAATTATTTTAAGGAGACATATGTCATCTTTGGAGTAAAAAATAAAAGGGAATTGGGAAAGCTATAGTATTGTATTATGCCTGAATGTAGTTTCTTTTGTGATTCTATCAGATATTCTTGCTACAATTTACTGAACTCAATGATCTTAAAGGTAATTTGTAACCTAAAGGGTTCTATGAGCCTATGATTGTGTATGAATCCATATGCATATGTGTGTATATATTTGTATATATTAAAAGACCGTATCATTAGTGGTGAATTTTTGCATTAACTAGTTTTCAGTCTTAATATTTATCTGGAAATGCTTGATTCTTTCTAAGTAAGCCTTTTGCATTAGCAGTAAAATTCATGAAATGCAATAGTGGCTGAGAAGCATAGGTGCTCAAATCTCTGCGTATCTCTAGGCATTGTTTGTTCTCAAGTAGTAAAAGGATGAGTGATAAGAATGACAGTTCTGTAGGACTAGTCAGGCAAGTAAGGCTGGGGTCCTTATTCAAGAACTTTTGGAGGTCTGAGCTTTAAATATGTGACAGCTGTCTGTATGGCTCCAGGGTGCAGTCATTTAGAATTTACATAAGCATTGTAAATTTTGCAGTAAATGAGCTTCCATACTGATACTCCAGAAATGGTCTTCATTTGTAATTAAATACAGTGTTGAAAATTTGCCATAGAAATAGAGTTTACTTTGAATAATTAAATGGTGCTGGGAAAATAAACCAATTAACAAAATCTCAGAATATTTTTTCTAAATTCTTTCAGTAAAATTTCATGCTATATATAAGTTAGCAAAAGAAGTTATAAAATAAATATCAAGGAGGAAAAGAGTTAAGACCTTTTTTATTCTCTGATATGTCCTGCAAGTTGTTCTTCGTGTTTGTCAGAAAACACTAAAATTTCTCTGGAATTATTTAAATTATTTATAATAATTTAAAAAATGCAGGAGGGAGACAGAAATTGTCCTCTTTTCTGCATAAAAGAGATATACATGTCTAATTTCCATTGTCAGTGATCAAGAAGGGAATCAAAATAATTGTTTCAATTCAATGTTTTCAGCCAAATTTCAGAGCTGCTCTCATTTAAAATCAATAATAATGTTTCCAGGTTAACACTGTACTCATTTAATATAGAGTCCCCAGGGGTAGGGGACATTTACATGGCAGCTCTTGAGTGATTTCACTTGCTAATTCTGCCAGTAAAATCAGATGATCTCCCAAATGGGGAGATCTAATTAAAAATTAGATGTCTTCTTGCCTTTTTCACTTAGAGTAAAACCCCAGAACTAGAATGTCACAGTCATTCTATAGGGAGGATTTGTCAAATCTCTTTTCTTTAGGGCTGGTGAGCTTCTGGAAATGTAAAATTAACTTCTTCAATTCATAGTTTAAATCCTTATGATATAAACAAGGGTTTTACACAAAGATGAAGAAAAGCCCATGTGCTCATGTGTCTTAAGACTCTGTAGGAAACAGGTAAGTCTGAAAGACAGGAAGCAGAGAGAAAAGCACTGTAAAACTGCTTCACTTAGAACACTTCAGTTTTTCTTTAATAGGTAGACATCTTTATACAATGCATATGAAGCTGCATCTGACAGTAAGGGTTTCAAACTTCTTGGCACGTGCAGAATATTTCTTGACTGTTTAATTGACTTTATATACTTTATAATCTCTGGCACAAGTGGCCTCCAATGCTAAGAAAGCATTTTATGTTTCATGGTTTTGTTCACTATCATGGCCTCAAGCTAATTCATACATAAAATCCCAGCTGGAATCTAAATAAATGTAAAAAGAACCTGTCAGCCATTTACAGTTTCTCTAAACCAAACATCAAAAAGTAAAGAAATACAGGTATCATGACAGAAAGAGAACAAAACCAACCATTAAGAGCAAGAAAGGGCACTTTTTAGAATTTCATATCCTGCTTGCTTTGTTTTAATTTTCTTTGAGTCTGATGTTCACAAAATTATAAGCAAGAAATGCATAAACAAGGTGATTATGTATACTAAAACAGAAACATTATACCAAGAATCTATTTAGTAGTTTGCTCCAATCAAATCCTAACAGGAATTTTTTCCCTTTTCCTTTTCTTAATGTCTTATAAAATACATATATAAAAAGCATATAATATGCTTGAAAAGTTAAAAATTTCATTTAGCACCACATTTGTCCAGCTCAATCTTACCCCTGAAAAACAGCCAAGACATCTCTCAAGGATTTGCAAAATAGTGATACTAGTAACCTTAACAATATACAACCTTCTGTCCTGGCTTTAGCTCTGGCTGCTAATACTTTGCCAAAAAGCACCTTTTTGGACTGACTCAAAAAGTGAAAAATTGTTGCTTTAAGGAAAGTTATGTGTTTGGAAGAAAAAGAGAAAAAAACCACAACCCAATCCTTCCTTTTCAGATCAGAAAGTAACTAGTTTACAAGTGAATAAAAACTTTAAACCTGCCTACTACAAGGAAAAAGTCAGTATTTCACATATAGTAGAAACAATGAAAATCATCATCCACTAAGAAAGTCTTAAATCTTAGCAGCAAAGTATGAGACTGAGCTCTGAAAAAAGTGAGGAGGGAAGGAAAAAAGAGAGGAAGAGATGAAGTTAAATGTTCATGTATTGGACCTGTGGCAGGTTTGGGTAGCTGGGAGCTGCCAGGTGCTCTGAAAGGAGGAGATCCAGAGGGTTGTAAATATCCCATTGCACCCCAAACTGCAGCCAGGCAGGGGAGCCCCGGGGGCTCTGGCTCACGTGTATTTGGGAAAGAGGGAGAGCCACGAGGCACAGGAGACACACCGGGGAGGAACACTGGGAGATGTACGTGGAGAGGTGAATGAGGAAACACGTGCTGCAGAGAGGCAGCTGGGGAGAACATGGGGACAGTCTTGTGGAGACGGGTGGGACTGGGAGCTTGCAGAGACACGTGTGGAGGCTGTGCAGGGTGCTGGTGGAGATGCCCAGAAACACAGACATTGGTGAGGGAAGAGACATTCCTGGGGTGCACGGGGAGAGGGCCCAACACAGGACTGATGGGACTGCAGAGATAGGCACGAAGGTGACACCCACAGGAGCCCACAGCCCAGCTCCTTGGTCACACACCACACAGCTGTGACTGCTGCTTTCACCCATCTGACCTTCCTCTCGGTCCACCCCGTGAGACAGCAATGTTATGTAACTTTTAAAACTGCACAAGTGTCTGAGATTAAAAAGGTTTTATCTGCCAATGTCGTCTCAAACGGTGAAGTTCAGAAGATTTGATTCCATAACTCTGGTGACACTATGGCTTTTTATTACCAGGTAGCATGTAGGTATCAGCACCTCCATCGCTGTCGTATAACTCCCGAAAGGAAGTAAAAACCCAACCCAAACCAAACCAAAACACACAGGGGTGCAGATTCAATAATTTGGTCATGATTTGCAAAGGGATTTTTTTGAGCAACCCTATTCGCAGTGTGCAATTGTTGCAGCCGAAGTTGGCTGCTAATAAAGTCCAGGGTAAAGAAGCAAAAAGGCCTTTGCAAAGTATCCACAGATGTTTAATTGAGCCGTGCCATAAGATGTTCAGGGCCCAAAAAGCCTCAACTCGTGGGGAGGGACCAGGTTTTGTACATTAAAATGTAGGGCTGAACAAGGGCATGGGGGCAGTACAGAGGTGAGGGGCCAATGGGGCAATAGGGAGGGAGTGGCTGAGAGAAGCGTCTTGTGCCTCCCTAACCCAGGGAATGCCTCTCAGGGCCTCCACATGTAATTCTGTCCCTTCAGATTTAGAAATCTGACTGGAAAGTAGAGTGCAAAGAAAAAAAGTCTGATAAACCATATTAACAAATTGCAAATTTCTTTCACTCAAACACAGATATTGAACAAAACACATCTCAAAATGGCATTCAAAATTACTCTTAGAATAACAAAATGCAAAATAATTAATATATCCTATCCAACTGCACTATTTTAATATGAGTCATTACAGGGGAGTTGATTAATATTTCTTTTGACACTAGTGTATAGCTAAAGGCATGCCAGTGTAACCCAGAAAAAAAAAAAAGTTACATGTCTTCTTTAATTTACTGGCGTCCTATGTATCTGAAGTACTTGATTTTATGGGTTCTTTTTTGCTACAAAATCTTTTACAGAACTTTCATTTGGCTTCAGTGGTAACAGAATAGGATGGAAAACAAATGTACCCTACCTAAAATATTTTCATAGAAAATAGATTATTTTGATTTTTAAAAATGTAATTGTACATAAAACCCCAATAACTGCATCATTATTATTTTTTTTAAATAATCATATATTATAGAAGAACTCCATCTTTGGTTTTATGCATTAATATTTGAAACAATGTAAATTCATTTTCCAGCTTTACTCAAAACCAGCAGAAATCATTTACCAACATTTCACCAAAAAATATTTTGTTAAAAAGAATTCATATTAATTTTAAGTTATTATGAGTATTTGGGGAAATGTTTTATAAGACTTACAAAAATAAAATTAATATCTTCATAAGTGTCATTTTACTCCAGTGAAAACTCCAGCTCTAGAGCATTCTTAACACTTTAAATTTATTTCAGCAAGTGCTAAGGACGTGACTACCAACATTCATAAAATGCTTTTGAAAATTATAAAAGTGATGAATAGCAACAAATGGATGCCCACTCATCCATTTTTAAACATTTAATATCTTGAATTTTCTGAAATAATTTTTTAACCCAAGCCCCAAGCTGAACAACAGCACATAAGAATGTTTCTTCTTTATCAGTTATGTATTAAAAGAGTCTGCCTGCAAAACAGATTTTATTTGCCAGCTCTCGGCTATTCCATATCAGACATTATCATGGACTGCTGCTTTACCCCATAAAAAGGTTGGTGGAATGGATGTCAAGGCAGCAGCCAGGATACTGTGCTCTTTAAACACCCCGTAGTCTGTTTATCCTAGCAGGGTTATTCTTGAAGGGACTCTCTGCTTGATCTTGTATGTATCAAATCCATAAGGAAGGATTATACTGAATCTATCCTGCATAAACTTCCAAGTCTGTGTGAATAAGAACAGAGATTAATTAAAATGTGACATTTTAAGTCATGCTCTGTAACTTATAATTGTAAAATTAGTGGAGGAAGTGACTTAAAATCATAGTTCTGTATCCTCAGGCAGAGTAGTGAAATAAATGAATGGAGGCCATATGCTTTTAGAAATGCTATAGAACAGATGTAACACTGGGAGACACAGTGTGAGAATTGAAAAGAGAATAAGGCTAAATTTAGGGAAAATTCTATTTCCAACAATGTTAGACTTTTTATTTTATATTTACTAACATTTATTATTTCTCTATTGTTTTCCATTGATAAAATAGAAAAATATCAGTCAATGTTTCTGTCTTTTCTGAACTCTTTCTACCCTTATTTCTTGGAAGACATCATTAATACATAACATGACCTGGATATTATATAAGAGAATAATGAGATGAACTTCCAAAATACAGTAATATAAATGGGACAAAATTTAGTGGGGTCATGTGTATAGGAACTTATAGAGTAAGTTTCTACTAGATTAACTGAAAGCTAATCAGTAGAATATTACTTCCCTGACCATGACTGTACTCTGCCAAATTAATACAGATGTGGTAAAAATGAAGGGAAAATGTAAAATGTGCCCTGCTACTCCCAGTAGATATCAGAATTATTGTACAAACGTTTAGAAAAGGGAATAGAACAGAATATGCTATTTCAATTGAAAGGTCTCTTCAACCGTCATCCAGTCCAACTCCCTGACTTCTGCTGAATAAAAGTAATTAAGAGCATTGTTCAAATGCTTCTTAAACACTGACCCTCTTGGGGCATCGACCACCTCTCTAGGAAGCCTGTCCCAAGTGTTTGACTACTCTCTTGGTAAAGAAATGCTTCCTTTCACTGGATACCAAGGAAAACAGCCCAGCACCTGCCTCTGCCTCTCCTCAGGAAGCTGTACAGAGCACCGAGGTCACCCCTCAGCCTCCTTTTCTCTGAACTATAAAAACAAAGTCCTCAGCTGCTCCTCAGAGGAAATTCTTTCCAGCTCCTCAGGATGCAATGGACCGCCTTACAGTGTGTGGCCCAGAAGTGCACACAGCATTCCAGAGTGACACCGCAGCAATGCTGAATACAGGATGATGGATAATCACCTCTTGTGGCTGACTGGCTATGCTTTGCCTGATGCACCCCAGGATGCATTTTGCCACCTTGGCTGCCAGGGCACGCTGCTGGCTCCTATTAAGCCTGCTGTCAACTGCCCCCCCCAGATCCCTTTATGCAGGGTTGTTTTCAAGCCACTCTTCTTCCTAATGTGTACTTGTGCCCAGAGACCGATGACTTGACTCAAGACTATAAAAGTTAGGCTGAGGAGTAGCAGCTACAAGGGCTACTAGCACTTAAAATAGATAAAATGAAGCTTGAAAAGACAGTACTAAAATATAGAGCATTAAAAAAAGAGTTATTAAAGGCAGGGGATAAATGTTGGTGCAAGAACAAATGGGCATGAAATGACTATGAATAAAGTTAACATCTAAATTTGAACTTTCAGATGGCAGATTTGCTGAGACAAAAAATGGCCTATTTTATATTGGCACTTTTTTCATTATAAAAAGACCATCTTGAGTGCCTTCAGATGGCACATATAGGACAACCAGTTTGTCACAGCTTTATGAAAGGCAACCTGACCAACCTGATCCCCTCCTATGACAAGGTGACCAATAGCAACGTGGTAGTCAAGGGCTGTCTGGAGACAGTGACCCAGACCTTTTGTTGGCATGCAGCTATGACTATAGGTCAATAATTACTCTATAAATAGTGGACAGCTCAAGACCCATTGAGCTTTCCTGCTCAACCATGGGCTGCACACCAGGATCTCCCTTTTAGTAGGGGTGGCTTTCAAAGCTGCTCTGTGAGGCTGAGAGATTCCTTGCCACAACAGATCCTTGGTAAGGGATTAGCATGCTAATCATGCTAAACATTGAGATCTTAGCTGACATTCATAAAGGAATGATTTTGCACAATTAATCCTGTAGACATAAACTATTGAAAAAGTTAGGGACGAGGATTGAATCCAACTATATCTAAATCACTCTCTGAGAAGGAATTCAAAAAGCAAAAGATTCCTTCCAAAAACTCTTGTCTTAATGAGAGGGTCTTGCTGACAGTTTTATCTGACCCTATGTAGTAATCAAGTTTACCTTGTCATCAAATCTTGTTAAATTTCTGTCTCATTTACCATTAAAGTTGTTCAACTCACTGTTTCATATCAATAAAGTATATTGCTGCTTTGCTCTTATGAGTGAAGTTTATCACTCCCTCTGTGAGAAAGGCACTGAGGTGCCAAAGCATGTCCAGAGAAGGACAACAGAGATGGTGAAGCTACTGGAGTGAAATGAGGAGCATCTAAAGGAATTTCAGTTGGTTCACCTGGAGAAAAGGAGATACAGGGGACACCTTATTGCGCTCTGCTGCTACCTAAAAGGAGAACCTAGTGAGGTGGGGAATCAGTCTTTTCTCCCAAATAACAAGTGATAACAAGATGAAATTACCTCAAGTTGGACTAGGGGAAATTCAAATTGAATATTAGGAAATATTTCTTCACCAAACATATTGTCAAGCATTGAAACAAGATGCCTAGGAAAGTGGTTGAGTCACCAGCCCTGGAGGTATGTAAAAGATGTGTAGCTGTGGTGCTTAGGGACACGATTTAGTGGTGGACTTGGCAGTGCTGTAAGTGGTTGGACTTTGATCTTAAAGAGCTTTTCCACCTAAAGAATTCTATGATTCTAAGTACAGACCTGTACTTAGATATCTTAAGACAACTGAAAGCAACGATTTATTGCTGATAAAAGCTTTGTGCTTTTTTCAATGACAGACAGAAAAGACCAAGATAAAGTGGAAATCAGTCACTCCAAAAATGTAAAGCACAAACAAAAAACCAAAACAACTCAAAACAGACAAAATGAAGTTTAGCTTTGTATTTTGCTTGTATTTTTTATCTAAATGGTGAAACAAGTCTGCTAATCATAGAGACATAAATATGAACTGTCTAATGAAGGATGGGTTACATAATAACAAACAAGAGTTTTTGTTAGTTGAAGCTATTATTTCAGAAGTTCAATTCTATTCTTACTCTATGGAGGGAGTAAGGAAAATCAATTACTTTATACAGGAAATCAAAAAATCAATAGACTAGGAAACCAATACACATTCTGATATTTGATACCTGCATGCAACTTTGCTGGAAAGGTTTGGGCGGAAATTTGGCTGTGCTATGTGATTACTATTTGGTTTTCTATTTCCATGTGGGCTTTATTTGCACAACTTTATAACAGGCTTAGTAATACAGCACACCAGTAACCTTAGCTAATTTATAAATTATTGAAGTCTTACCATAAAATATTGACTGTAACAAGCTCATCTCAGTGTATTTATTTCAGAATATGAATTATGGATATCACTAATTATATTACCAACAGTTTATGTTTCAAAAGTTGAAATCACTTTTTCTTGTGTGTCATACATTCATGGGATACTTTATTTGCTTACTTAATACTTCACAGAACTTACATTAAAAATGAGTTCATCTTTTAAAACATAAGATAGAAAAAAATTGCCTAGTAAAAAAAAAAATAGAAGGCTAAAAAGAATAAGTCCCTCATTCTCAGAAAGAATGGTAAAAATAAGGAAAAAAATTGAATGCTCACTATAAAATGTAATCAGCAAATACAAATATAAAGAAATAATGATGTCAGTTAACAACCAATAAACAGAAGAAAGGACAAAAGTAGCTTAAGCTACCCAGGTAAGATTTCTTTTTTTTACCTAGGAGCAGACCTGTAAAAATATACATGGCTCAAATAAAAGAGAAATTTGGGGGTTATACCAAGAGCGAGTTAACATCTTACTGATTGCATGCCAGGCTTTCTCCAGTGATTTTTCCTTAGTACCCAGTACTGACTCTGATAATGTATTTATCAGAGAACACTTTTTCAGCAGTTCTTAAGTATTGCACAGAAAATATAAAGAATAAGAAGAAAGAGAGGGAAAAAAAAGAGGGAAAAAAAGAAACAAACAAAAGGAAGAAAGTGAAAAAAATAAAAACCTAAAACAGACTGAATATTGAGATCTTTGCACTGAGTAACAGTACATGGGGAATTTCAAACAAGATGGTCAGTCACTGTGCGTAGGTTTCCCCAGGAGCCTCACCTGCATCCTCCAGCAATGCCTCCACCCCTGCTCTCCTTTCCTAGATCAGGTGCTGTGGGACTAGCCCTGTCCATGACTGCCCACGGCCTCTGCCAGGGTCACCCAGGGCTCCAGCTCAGCTCAGGGAGCAGCCCTGCTGTTCGCTGTTCCCTAACATACATGACCACATGACCGGGATGTGTGCGATGCAATCCTTTAATCATACGTGAAACATCTGCTGCTTATCTTCTGTATCTGCACCAACACTTTATAGTGACTGTTTACAGGGGTCTTATTTACTCAAATGTTGCTCAGTTCTGCACAGGAACCATTTGGAATTTCGGAAAAGGTCAGGTGTTTCACCCAAGGTGTTAGTCAATACTTTGCACATACAGACTGGTACAGATGACATATTTCACTTGGGAAAATCCTAGGGACAGTTGGAAATTCTGGCCTGGAGAGGTCCTTTGCAAATTACTCAAAGGCCTTTTTGGGAAGATGACTAAGATTTCGGTAATAAACTTCTCTCCAGTCAGTCCATTATCTCAACTATGCAGATAGCTTCACAGGGAATTTCTGGACCACACCAGGAACTAATGACTTCAGTGCATTGGGTGTGCACAAAAGCTCAGAACTCATACCCCGTTATACAGCAATTATAGCTGAAGAACAAATTTGAGTCTAACTTGCAAATTATATTTTATACCTTTTTACAAACAAGAGAGAAACTAACAAATGAAGTCTTCTGCTGATGCTGTGGACATGAGAATAGCAGAATGATAACAGCTTAACTGTTATCATCTGAATATATCATATATATATATATGTATATAACTGAATATATCTCCTCACTGTAGCTGAAAAGAAATTGGAGGAACACCTACCTCCCTTGAGGCTTCCAGGTCTGCAGTGACAAGGCTTGCTTTGACCAAAAGCTGAAATAACATTCTATTGAGAACAGTCCTCTCAATTAAATCTCCTGGTTCCCTATCGCAAGGCATTCTCAGTCATCCTCATTAAAATAAAACTTGACATAAAATTACACTAATATAATTAGTAGTTGTTCATCTTAAAAAAGACCCCAAAGCCCTGCAATCCACTGAGTTATTACCACCTCTCTGGATTTACAATGGCAATATGCACAGTAATGGTTTTGTTTTAAACAGAAATCATTTGAAGTACATTATTCAGCAACATGAATTCAATCATATAAATATTTAAAGATGGGCATTTATTATAGGTATGAGTTAATGAGCACAGTATAATTAAGGGTCCTTTGTTTAATTACATATTTAGATGCTAGACAATGTCTTGCTTCCCAACTGAACTCATGAACAATATACGCACAATTTTAATGTTAGACTTAGCAGAACTTCTCCCAATAGATTAGTTTTAAATGTCAGTGTTCCACACTCTAGCCAAATGCAGCAAATGAAAATGTGATAATAAGAGATGTGATAGCTGTACAGCATCTATAATGCATTAATTGACATCACCTTATAACATTTCTTACATGCAATATCTAAGTAGGACTCAGAGACTTTGTAGTTCCTCTCAGTTGCTAATTGTTAAACTCATAATGATTATTTTCCCTGTATTTTTTCCCCATGATTCTTTTCCTTGAAGGTTCCATAGTACATCAATCATATTTTTGTGGTCCTGTAAAGTACTCTTCTCATATTCATTGTAGGAAATTTGACAGACACTGCAGGGTGATCCTCTGACTCACAATGACCACTCCTACTTCCACGTTTGTTTCTGTTGGGATGTGATTCAGTTGCCTAAAATAGAGGTGTCAGTTTAGGCTAGTGCTTTTTGAAAACTGCATTTAATCATGAGATAGCTGCTTAAAGGCAGACATCCTACTTCCCTATTTACACAATAGAAGATATTATGGATAGACAGCCTTCAGCTGGAGTGATTCAGGTGACTCAGCTTTATCAAGTTGACAATACAACAACATGAAGAAAAAGTGCTGCAGGCATCACACTAAAACCTCCTCCTCCTACTCATTCCCTCCGAATTTCTGCTCAGTCTTGCTACTTCTTCATATCCATCATTATCCTGCTTTGCAAAAACCACAAACCTTGGAGGTTTATTTTTCCTTCTCTGCTAGCAAGACCTCTTTCCCCTAACCCCAGATGAACTATCTAGAAAGTAGAAGATTCAATTTTCATGGACAAAAAGCTGTTGCCTCTCTAAGATAGTTCTGAGAGAAGAGTCACAGCTTCTAGTCTTACATAAGTAGAAAGTTTGCAAAACCCAGCACACCTGGACACCATGGTTCCCATCTGTCACAGCCAAAACCAATTAGGTAGATCATGCAGATGTCACACATGTTTGGCCGATGAATATTGCAGTTGCTATATGTAGCAACAGTGCAGTTGATGATTTACATGCTTAACTTCTTGCTCTAAGAGTCCACAGATGCTGCCAGCAGGAAATTGCTCTGCCACTGAGTAGCATGTAGGATGGTAGTGTTTTCCCACTTTGCCCTGCAAGGTGGAAGAAGACCTATAATATAAGACACTGACAGGAAGAGAGGAGCTAACTAGGGATAGATGGAATTGTCAAAGAAAAACACATAAAAGATGCTCTGAGTGGGAATGGGAGGATATACAGACACAGTTTCCTCTTTCTTCACTGTCACCGCATTGTATACAGGATGAGAGTATCGGAGTCAGAAGTACTGCATGCAATAAATGCCTTCACTGAGAGCACATACTGCACGAATTCAGTACTGACAGATTTCTACAAGGACCACAGACCTGACAGCAATGCCTGACCTTTCCTGTAGTGGTGTCAGCATTCATCTGACCAGGTAAACTGCTCAAGTTCCGTGGACAATCAGTAATATGGACTAAGGTCCCAGTAGCACATCATTGTGGATGGCTGCCTACAAGCCACAAGAAGCCAGCACTGATTCATCTAGCCTAAGCAGGAAGTGTTTGCTTCAGGTAGTCAGCGTCATAAGTCCTTCATTATCAGCCCAAGTTTACATGAGTTCACTTTCTCTTGCAGCAAAACCAGTCAAAATATATAGTAGTATGTAGTAACACAAGTTACAGGTTTATTTGACAGAGAAGTCAGAGGCTCAGATGCAAGACTAAGAAATCAAACTCTTACTTACATAAATCCCAATTTATGCTTTTTCTTTCAGTAGCTATTAGTAATTGAGTCCATATCCCTCCAACATGTGGAATACCTAAGGAATAAAAAAAGAAAGGTTTTAGGAGAGATTTAATGTTTCTATAGCTTTTATCCTCCTGTTCACAATCCTTTCCACACCATTAGTCTAAATTTTTGGAGTCTGATTGTTGAAGAGTATTGTGTCTTGTTCTGATCACTGCCTTCAGTTGCCAGATTCAATCTTATACAATATAAAAAAGGAGAAACTTTCAAATTAAATTTCCTTATACTATTAGTGAGTACACTGAAAGGGCATCTGAGATAAGAACCATGGGAGTCATGAACTGAGAGGGAAGTGTTTGAAGCTGGATGGGAGCTCTCTGTGCAAAACTGTACTTCAAAACAACTGTACTGCATTAAGTCTAGAGCTGAATGCATAGGGGAACTACACACGACCTTTATCAAAAGGCATTCAAAGAGAGGTACAACATTTTATATTTGTTTGGAAGCACCTGAGTTTACACTGTCTTGGGTAAGTTACTTGTGTTGGTTCTGTTGCTAGACTCCAGATATAAGTATACATCAACAGAAAGAGATAATTTTGATAATATTCTATGGCACAATACAGTATCTATATCCAGATATATATGCTTGAAGAAAATTATGCAAGATTTTCCACAAATTCAGCCTTTGATATAATTATTCAAATTAAAACAAGTTAAAAGCGTCTTTAATTTCCAGCCTATGGTAAAAACCCGAGTCTGTGTCATAGAGCAATTCCAGTTTCCAGAAGCTCTTCATTTATGGAACTTGTACCAGTGAAAAAAAAAGCTGGACAGCATTAAAAATGAGCCCATTATTATCTCTCAAAAATTTCCTTTCTAAAAAGCATGCAGTAATAACTAAATAGTCACCAGGAAGCTTGAGGGAAGAGTGGATGGACTTTTGCATTTAGATCCTTCAGTCTACAATGGTCATGACACAATCCTTTTCTCTCTCTCTTCTTTTTTTTTAATTTATTCATTCCTGGCATCATCTTAAACTGCAGAGATGCCCAGACCTCAATGGCATCTTTGCTCTCCATAATCAGTGAACAAATGAAAAGGCATGAAAAAATTCACAAAAGTAAGTTTAATAAATGGATCCCTTTATATGCTGATTTTTCTTTCAGATATCTCTCCCATTCCTTGATTATCTGTTTTTCCTTTGTAGAGCCTTTTGCCAAGCTGTACGCAGGGATTGATACCAGAGGAAGGTTGCTAAGCAACTTAAAATGAAAATCATATAGTGGACTAACAGGCATTTCTAATGAAGCCTTGTTGAGCCATGCCTTAGTCTTCACACCTCAGGAGTAAGCCTGGGATTATGAACTGGTGTAACAGATAGGAAGTGGGTTCCAATTAGTATACCCAGGTGTACAGAGAAGCAGCATGCCAGCAGGAAAGTTATTAATGAGAGCAAGATATACATACTTAATATTCAAGGGCGTCAGACTGAGAAATCATGGAATGACCAGCTAGAGAGGTTTATTGGATGCACGGTTGTGCAAGCTGCCTAAGCTTCAAGTAAGGAGTTGGAAAGTAAATAGAATGGTAAACAACATCAATAGTGAAGCTTTGGTTGAAACTATATTATTAAATAAAGCTCCTGGAAATGCTCCTGGACACTGTTTCATATTCTGTTAGTCTGCTGGAATGGTCCCTGAAAAGCTTGTGCCAGTTACAGTCTCCTAAAGCATTTCTTAGGACAGCTGGGGAGTTAACACTGACTATGGATGACTCCCAAAAGGCACTGTGCATGTATTCATGATGTCCTGCAGCATAAGGGAGTTTAATAGTTTAGTAGTATGAATGCAGGTTTTTCCACAGAGTTGCCCTCAGTGATAGACAAAACTCTGATTCATATTAATTTGTTAGCATAGACTGAGCTTGTAAGGATTCAGCTGTGCTTTTTCAACCTTGACAGATTTCTTGATCTCTGGATCCTGGTACTTTATCCAAATGATCTGATTTGCATTTTTATACTTTCTTATGTGACATTCAGAAACTTTTGATCAAAACTAGAATCTGTAGCTTTCTGAGAATAATTTTCTGAGTACAAGTGATACATATATGCAGTTTACCAGACTGTCTATGTCTGCTGCTTTACAACATAAAAATGGTTGTCTGAATAATTCACCTCCTGAATTTCAATTATTGAAAAAGTCTTATTACTCAGTTATATTACTCTGCGTATTTCCTTCTCTTTGCCATGTTACTTTGACAATTATGAGCATGCACAATGGCTATTGTGTTCCCGTGGTGAGACATCAAATGTGCAGGCTCTTATAATTTTGTCACTGATTAAATAATACATAATCCCTGCAGGAAACTAGCAGGATGTCTCTCATTGTCACTGCTTCTGTTTAGTTTCCTTACTCTTTTAAATCTTTCCCTGTCTTCCTACTCATACTCTGAGTAACCAGTTTCTGATTTGCTTTCTTATCTGGCTTTACCAATCTTTCTCTGAATTGGACGATTTTTAATTAAGCCACGAAAAGTTAAAGAATTGCAACAGGAATAGTGCTAAATTCAAAAACCTAATATATTTTGGGGGTTTTTATTCAACTGAAGAGATAAAAGATGTGTCCTCAAATCTTCCTGTGTGAAGAATACCTTGTGAATATCTTGAAAAATATCTGTGTGCAGGTATTTTGCACACAGTTAATGCTATAGTCATTGCATTGGCAGATTTTACAGAACTGCAGCACTGTGTGTTTTGCAGTTTATAGGGAGAGGTTTCTAGATGTTGAGAGTGCCCAACTCTCAACCAATGTCTCACCCAACTTTAGACATCTGAAATTCATCTAGGTTTCCTAAACAGTCAATAGAAATACAAATACCTGCACAGAACAGGAGGTGAGATTGATCTCACAGGAGGTGAGATTCATGTGTCTTTAAAAGGGGTATCTATATGTGAAACAGATTATAGTCAGAATTCTGTTCAGTACAGTCAATAAAGTTTAGAGAGTTGATAATTTTATTCTGTAATATATATCCACAGAGGCTGAAGGGCTCTCCATGCTCCAGTGCCTACCAGTCTTCTCAATTATTCCAATCCTTGAATTGAATCCTAGCAGAAAAAAGTTTTCTCAAGGTGACCTTTACCAAAAGAATCAATGTTAGGTGGAACAAATCATTTACTTTTCTGTCAATTTAATATAAAGGGACTGTAAAGATTAAATACATTTACTTAGGTGAGAGAAATCATAGTCTTTGTATATGGCATGAATTTTCCAGTATTGACAGCAGAAAGAAGCAAAAAAGCATGCACATAAATGTGCAATGCAGTCAGCAGAACTTAAAGAAAACCAGTGAAAAAATATTTGCTTTATATATAAGATGAATCTGAGATATATGTATAGAGTCCTTAATTATGTTTTTCATTCACATTTAAAATATGAAAGAGGATAAGCTTATGATATAAAGAATTAATGGCTTTTAGTATTAGAGCATTTCTTTAGAGACATGTACCCTGTGGATACATGTTTAGCCACCTATTAGCTTCCCATCAGCAATTTTTACATTTTTAATAGCCTTTACAATCTATAATTTAATACTTTTTAGATCAATTTTTTTTGCTAATATTTGCATAAGCTTTTTTTTTGGAACACTGGGAAAAATGGTTCAGTTGGCTTCTCTGTCATTTGTACAATATTATAAAGCATTTATGGTGTTGCCTACAGAAGACAAACCAACTAAATAAAAGAGTATTCCCATTATACTTCTCCACTATTTCTCCAACCATTGATCAAAGACAATTTTGTATTATTTCCAGAATCCCAGAACACACTCATAATTTATCAAACTGGAGCTTCTCGTCAGGCTTTTGAGAGCAACATGCTCATATGTTTATTTCTGCCATCTTGCTTGAAGGGCAGTTACCCCTGATTCAAGTCTAGATTAGAATCTAGACTTGAAAAAATAAGTGCATCTCCTCATCTACTATCTAGCTCTTTTCCCTTGTGAATTAATTTGCAATGCTCTGATACTGATTGTTACAGATTTTGGTTTCCAGTATTCTTCAGAAAAGTAAAAATATTTAGGGAAAAAATTGCCACATTCACAAAGCAATGTAAAGATTTCTGCTGTAAATAGTTAGTCTAGTCCTAAGTATCTAAAAATGAAGGTGTACAATTACTTGGTCACATCTGAAAAGCTGTTTAATGTTGCGTTCTAGGCACTAACTTTTATAAAAACTGTTGTAAATTTTATACACTTCCCAAATCAAAACCTAAATATCTCCTGATAGGGCTAATTAACATTATAAGTAATAAATATATCTTGGATTAGAAACAATATAAAACAAAGGGAAAAAACCCCAAAACCATGAACTAAAAAAACAAAACCCAAAAAGTCAAACTCACAAACAAACTACCAAATGAAACATTTTATTCAGTTGCCACTTTTTTACTTATCTTCCCCAACGTAATGGTAGCTCTTGGCAGTTTAAGGAGTAGAAAGTATCCAAATCTATTTGAAACCATATTGCTTCTGAAAATGTTTTGGCCTGAATATTATTTCTAATATGATTTTCTGTTCTAAGTAGCAGCACTTTCTTCTATGAGTTGTAATTGAAAATGTTACTTGTAATTGTTTCCATGGTTTTAAGCAACTTAAATTGTGCAAGATGGTTTGGTTACAGGAATAAAATATTCATATTTATTTATGTGTATATATATGTGTCTGTACATTACACAGTATTGTACAAATCAGGTGAGTTTCTTTTAATTTTTTAAATTTGTTTAATAGATTTTTCCTATGCTCCTAATTTCAGTGCTATGTTTTGGCAATAACTTTTAAAACACATTGCTGAAGAAGCAATCCTCACAATCAATTCCTAACAATTTACTTTTGAAAAATGGAGAACTTAATTTTCACAGAGTCTAAATATCCAAGTTTAAATAACCAAATTTTCCCACTGAAAGTCAAGCTGTAAAAGGGTAAAACAAGGACATGATGGAGAACAATATTTATTCTACAATGTTCATAGGATGTATTGGATATTGTGATAGATGACTTTATTGTTTCTGATGAAAACATTTTAAATTTTCCAAAGGAGAAGGGAAGAAGGATGGTGGGAAAACCACTTACCTTTATGCAATTGATAGGCAAGTTCTTTTAGTCACTACTTAGTGCCTCTGCAGTCTGTAGCATAAGTTCTCTGTATTCTAAAAGAAAATAGAAGAAATGGAAAGATCTGGAGAAGGTTATTTAAATGTATGTGCTTTTAGTCACTACTGAAATTAAGGTTAAAATGAGCTTCCAGCTCAATAGATTTCTGCCAGATAAGGACAAAGAATTGTAGTGACGTGCTGCAGCCCAGCCTCTGCTCTGTCCTCTTCAGTTATCAGCCTTTTAAAAGATCGTAATTTCTACCTGAATTTATAGTGCACGCTTAGATGCACTGTAGATTGCACAGATGTTGCATATGCTGTAATTTACATACTTGTAATAATGGCTATTTTCTTATTTTGCAAGCTAGAAATTATGGACAGTGCACCATATATGCTCAACATATTTTTTCACACCAAATTACTTTAAATTATACTATGGTTCATACATTTTAGCAACTTGAAAGTACTAATCCAGAAGGCCTGATAGGAACTTTGATACACTGCTGGTTATTTAAATGATTCTTGTGAAAACTGCTGTAGTTAAACTAAGTGCTATGAAAGGTATTTATTTTCAGCTTTTCTGATAGTATTTATACTTGGCAGAAACACTGCAATATGATCTTGAAAAAATATACATGACATATTTGCACTATTTCCTTTTAATTAAAACCAGCTTGCAATTTCATTTATTGCTCATATAATTTCTATTATGATTGATGTCCTGATTTTCAAGAGGGTAAATTTATGATTTGTCCATTCAAAAGTATGTGTCTGTAATTGAATTAAGTGTGTATTTATTACATACCTCTTACAAACAAAGCCTCTATTGGACATTTTTATGGGTCTGAAGAATCAATATATATTTATTTCACTGTATTTGTAGTGATTATGCTTCCAATGTCAACCACCAGAAATCCAACAAATGAGCAAACATTGAAGTTCTTTCTTCAGCTGAAATCTGTTTGATCAAACTGTGTTTTTACTAATAACACTTAAGAATTTTCTAAGCTCATCAAATCAAGTCATGGTAAGTTATTCAGTTGGTAATTTTGGAATGGGTTTCTCACAATGTTGTTGCCTACATTCCACTTCTCACAAGCCTCTTGTAAAGCAAATGAGCTTAGGTAAATTTCCATAGTTGATTTCTTATCTTATTAGCAGTCAAAATATCTAGAAACAATTATTATTATATTAAATTTAACAATGTTTGTATAAGAATGATCTTTGAAAAAATATAGACTCTGATAAAAGAAAATCTATTTTCAAGGTTATAGCTACAATTTATCTATACTGATTGGTAACCCAAATATATTTGTGGTAGCTGATATTTGGAAAGCAAGGTGTTGGTATTAATGAGAGTTTTTTCATATTTTAATAACTCCAGAGTTAAATAATTGGGAAAATTAAATGTAGAGAGATTTCTTGAAAAAAATCCTTTAATAAAAAATGCATGCCATAGGTGTGTGCTAAACGTGCCATGGATATCTTCCTTCATCAATGATCTGTCATTGATGTAATTATTCTTTAGTTGTCATAATACTTTGAAAAAAAAATTGTAAGCAAACCAAGTTGGACTAAATGGTTCACATGAAGATGTAGTTTGGACAGTTTTTACCGAATATTTAATTAATTTTATTACCTTCAGATCCAGGAAAAATACCCCTCGACTTTGAGAACCAAAACCTATTGAACAGAAAAAAAGACAGTCCCTTCTTTGAGACCCAAAGTCACATAACTGTTTGCAGGGGGAAGAAGTGTATCTGTGTGTGTGAATGGGAAGTGTACTCGCCCACAAAACAGATCCAATATTAAGTGTGGATACATATAATTTTCTGATATTTATTTATCTTTTTTTCAAAGGTAAATTTGCTTTTAAAGGTTTTCTAGTCAGTTGAAAAATCCTTATATGTTTGTGTGAGACTAGAAATCTTCATAAAGCTTACTGTGTAAGGGCAATCCTTTGTACTGGATGTTGAATATTTAGAATATTATATTTTCTTTTTCACAAATCAATTCCCTTATTTTGCAAATATTTTTTAATCCAAAGTAGTAACTTTCAATATGTATTTTCAGAAGGAATGTTCTGTAAAAATTGAGATCATAATCTGTGTCACAGAAATATAAAGGAAATACCTTAAAACTATCCATTCCACAATTTTAATTTTGTATTTTTGATTTTTCAATATCTAACTCTAATTGTCACTTTAAAATCAGTTTTAAATGCTCTGTCTTCACATAATTTTGTTATTTATCCATGTTTATGCTCAAAATAATATTTAGGGAAGAGTCATTTACTGTAACTACTTCACAGTTTGCAAATTAATATCAAAGATTAGGGAAGGAAGGAAGGGAGGGAGGCATGAAGGAAGGTAGGAA